>JAHDVE020004343.1:0-103639 GCA_022606495.2 Halesus radiatus
TTCACCTACCTATTCTAATTTCGTTAAACTAATTATTAAAAAAATTAATATCCAATTCGTAAAAGCCGAATGAAATCACACACTCCTTATGCAGGTGGGGTTAATGTTAAAATTCCCACTTAACAACGGACACCTGCTTCGATACGTGCAATAAAAACATCGCTAAAATGTTTCATTTTATTTAGTTAAGTTCTGGCGAAAATATAGAAATGTTTTTCGTCATACTCTAAAGAACTTAATTAGACACTACACAATAAAACTTAATATGAAATTTTGCACTTTAAGGCGTTTTTCATAGGCCTGATACTTCTTTTGAGCTAATAAAAAACTCGCAAAAGAAATGTTCTGTTAAGCCAAATACCAATTTTTCTAGGCTATAAAATATTCAAACCGAAAACACATGTTTTCGCATTAATTTACATAGCATCGTCTGAAATAATGCACATAAATAATAAGTTGCTTGAGAGAAGATATTTTTTCATGTGATATTTGATTCACTTTTAAGCGGCGGAGGGGAAGGAAAAAAATATAACGCTAAATCATATTCGAATGGTGTTATGACCAGTGGTGGTTCGTGATCTTTTAACCGGGGATTCAATCAGAAATTCACGAGAAGATATTATATTTCATTAAAATGTACTTGAATCGTCGAATACAGCGGCAATCATAAAATTTAGATATAGTTGGTAGGAGGGGTATCATAATAACTAGAGACGTGAGGCAATATGGTGTTTGTAGAAATTATATTAACTTGAGAATATAACGTCTTATCTAAAAAGAGGTTTGAATTTTGAACACGAAAACAAAAGTATGCATTATAATCTGTTCGTTTTACTAGTTGTATGATATATTGGCGATCTAGTAGCAGCCGGCAGCTTTTTTTAGTCGCTCCTAGTTTATCTGGGAAATATCGGAAAGTTCTTAATTTTTCCGGTGTTAAAGTAGCGTTAAATAACCGCAATAATTTATAGGTTAAATTTATAAAAATCATATAATTTTAGTGTGGCCGTTTCGGACTTAAATCAAGTTTATAATAAAAAATCAAATTAAAACCCCAATATTTTAAGTTCAAATCTGTCACGTTGTTCTAAATTAACCCAAAAGCATGGGTCGGTCGAAGGCGTTTGACACATGTGCTTATTAAAAGACCTTTTTGCCTGTTAAAAGTGTCCCAAAGTGAATGATTTACAATGTTATTCTTTGAACTGTGGTGATTGTAAACAATATCGTATACGAGCTAGACAACTCAAACTCAAACTTAATGGTGAATGTGCTATTTTGGAGCCTTTAATAGCTGCAAAGATATCGCTGTATAACCTTGAACGTTGTACCACAAGTGCAATCCGCAAAATTAGATTTCGTGGCTGCCGAGAAAGGCGCAATAGTAAATAAAAACATTTGACGAGAAGATCTTCTGCTGTCACGGCGACCTGAGTTCTGACCTTCAGTTCACGAAGCAGATACAGTGCATCATGCGGCCCACGGACGTGCCCGACAAGGCTACTCTGCGACCTGCTGTGGTCCGACCCCAACACGGATACCACCGGCTGGAGCGAGAAATAGACGACACGCTGATGTGCTCTTTCCAGATCCTGAAGCCGGCCGACGAGCGCCACCTGGCGTACGGGCAGACCAACACCGAGCGTCCCGTCACACCACCCAGGGGCGTCACCAACAAAGACAAAGAAGATTGGAAGAAAGGATCAGTACCCCCGGACCCCGTCCTCACCCGCCGCCCAACTTCACATAACTCCTAGCATTTGTATTAGCGTCTTGCAATATATCGTAAGGAATAAATACAGTTAGCTTCTTTTTTTTCAATTAAACAAACATGTATGAAAACTTAGACCAAGCCGTGTTTAGTTTTGATAATTTAACTGCATCTGTTTATATGGTCTATAAATAATGTGTAATGATAGTGTCAAAAAAAAAAAGTCATAGATTTAATATAGGAATAATGTAAGAATAGGAAGTAAGATTTGTACAGCGCCCTTGAGGTGATTTTTCACAAAAACGGCCCTATAAAAATCATCCGATTATTATTATTATCATTATTAAATACCATCAAAAGCAAATAGAAATGTAATAAAAAGGAAATAAAAACTTACAAATATTTACTACTAACCAAATAAAGTAAAATAATGCCCTAAAACGGGTTTTTGTTCCCAGTTGGGCAGTCAAAGCATTCTAGTTTTTATTGTTTAATAATGTGTAAAAATAAATAAATAACATAATATTTAACTTGCATCCTGATCGTGCAGAGCTCAGCCAGCCGGCATAGTTACCGATCGGGGGCCATCTCAGTGACACTCGTCAAACTTCCGAGGTTACGTGTCTTTAAACAATGGGCTGGCGCTGGGCACAAACTTCAACATTCGGCCTAGGTTATTTAATTTCATCGTCAGGGGGATTGTGTCGTATTCTGTTATTGTACAAAGTATTTGCTTGGGATCGTGAGCCCATTCAGCGCAACACCTATGGGAATATAACGTTGATCTTCGACCGTAGTATTCGGTCGCGTGGATTTTAAACGTGGAATGTTAACGGTGCGCTGTTTACAATGTGCTTATATAGTATAATGTAAGTTAGTCTTATTTTCTCACATTTTAATAGAAGTTAACTCCACAGTCGCTCTTTAGAGAAAATCGCAACTGGTTATGATTGGAGTTGACTTGGTTGGGTTACAATTTCCTGATCACGTTAAGCTAAGCGACGTTTAACCGGGAACTACTTGGCGTAGGTACTGATCCAGCGACTAACTATGATAAATGCTCTAGTACCATAAAGGCAAAAGAAGGACTCGCTACAAGAAACCATCTGAGAGATCTTAAATCCTGCAAATCCACAAGAAATGGGATTTATTGCAGCTCGTTCAGAGATTCGCCACCCCGATGCTAGTTGACCTACATAGTTATTCTGGGCAACTCAACGGGTGAAATTTTTGTAAATGCTATTTTCTTGTATAGTTAGCATTGTAGAGACCTACCTATTTAGAATGGCATTCTGCTTTACTTCTCCACTCATTATAAGATCCATAGTTCTTTAACAGTCAGCACTAAAAAATAACAAAAATACGAACTTTGCAGGTTGATAACTCAAGAAATACTTATAATGATTTATCAATAAATTCTGTACGGGTAATTAGAAAAAATGTACAAGGTTTCGAAAGATAACAATTCAGAAACTGTATTTTTTTTTATTTCCATACAGAAAACTTAGGAAAAAATATTCAAAATTGGTTTCAATGGTTCTAAAACTGTACTTATCGATATTTTAGGATGTATTTCATTGAATTTAAAGATTAGAGTTTGAGAATTTTGTCCTTTGAAACTTTATAGATTTTTTTAACTGCTAGTATAGAATTTACAGATTTTTTTTTTTTTTGCATTACTTTAGTTAACAACCCGCAAAGTAATGTTTTGTGCCATTTTTGAGTGCTGCCTCTTAAAAATGTTTACTTTTAATTTCAAAACATTTACTAAACAATGTTTTTTAAAATTTATTATTTACTTTACTTAACTCTACACAGAAGGCCGTGAGTGAAAAATAATTTCCATTAGGGCTTGTGCCATCCTTCGGGATGCTGTGTGGAGGGTTTTTTTAAGAACGTAGAGGAAGTTCTGGGAAAGAAAAAGGTATGAGGGGTGGGTCCGGGGGTCAGAGTATCCAGGAGTGACGGACGTATTAATCCATCCCTCCCACTGCAGTGCAACGCGATGGGTTGTGGGAGTTCGGCTGAAGAGGTCAAAGGGTCTCCCTCAACCGGTTTCTCTCGATCCGACCCTTCACAGAGTTGGTGGGCAAACGCTTTCGCCGTTTGGATAAACATCACCCCATGAAGACGGGCACCATTGCTAAGTCACCGAATGTAGCAAACTTCTTAAAGTGACCTATGGCAGAGGTATTGGTTATCCAATTAACCCATATCCGCCCCTCCAAATTGGCTGTTAGAAATTAATCCACATAAATGAAATGAAACCGTTTTATTGTAAATAGAATAATAGGGTTTTTCACCAATCTCGAGTAAATAGTTAAGTTGAGAAATTACTCGTCAATAAGCTTTTATCATGGAATTAACATGTTCATAAAAAAACAAAGTTGATTTATTTGATGGGTAGCTTTACTCAGCGGCGGTGAAACCGATAATAATCGGCAGTTTACTCAGAGGTGGTGAATTACCTATTTAGATTTGTTAGCCTGAACAATCGGTAGTTACTGCGAGCCCATTTTCCGATTTTCCAATGCATTTATAAGAATTGTTTTTAATTTTGGAAAAGTAGGTACCTACTACATACCATGAAACTAATACCATAAAACCATTAACATAAAAATCAATGGGTCTCATTTACAAAAGGTATAACCAAATACCGTAGATAGATAATATGTCCAGCTTCTGACATTTTCCGTACATTGAGATGGCAGCATGCGAATTACTACCATCTAGCGGCGGGAGTTGTACAAATTGTTTTTTTCTTCATTTTAATAGGTAGAAAGGTCTATTCATATCAACCGGCACCGTGCAGTACGTGTACAGTGGCAGGAACAGCACAGAAGAGAGTATTCACACTACACCGTGCGTGAATGTGTTCATAGATAATATAAGCAATTAAATGTACCGTGCCTCCCACTTTACTTGTCTGTACTGCGCGGTGTCGGTATATGTGAATCGAATTTTATGTGAAATATATTCTACATAAATTAAACCAATCAAAATTCATAAAATCCAATATTAGTTAAAAAACATATGAATTTAAAACTTTTTTTGCTAAATAGGCTATTAGGTTTGTACTAACAGTTATAAACCTCGCCGCTCACCACTCTCGCTGTGTGGTGGTTTAGAAAGGTAATAAAATTCAACGTTTTCAATTTTGAACTTCACCTTTTGGCTTACTATAATAATAATATTTGGATTACTTCTATGGTGCCGTTTTCGTCTCATCAATCATCTCAAGGCCGCTTTATCAGGGTTCTCACCATAATTGTTTTGAAATATGATTTAATGAGGACATTTAAATATTTACTAAAAACTACTAACGTTACATTGCGAAAACATCGAATAAATTTTCTTTAATGTTAAATCCAACATTATAAAATATTATTTACAGAAATTCCAATATAACCACAATTAAAAAAAAAATTATGTAAATTTTTGCACTTGTAAAATAATTATTTTATTTCCTTTGTAAACTACCCATAGACACAGCTAATATAAATACAATGACCCCTTGATGAACAAAAAAGCATGCAGTCATGCGTACGTTACTTAAAGTTTACGATTCATACTTTAATGAAGATATTTAAATACTTATATTTATTTAAAGCATACATAAGAATATAAAATAATTATAACAGTCGTGATACGTCAAGTCAAAGTTGTCTAAAAATAAGAAATTAAATAAGAATTCTAACAAATTTATTAAATAAATATTTTATTCCCTTTATAAATCATCAGACCGAGTGCAAGTGGCGAGAGGCAAAGCTTATACCTGTTAATACAAACCTAATCGCCTCTTTGATATTTTTCCCTATCAAAAAAGCAGTAGTCATATGAAGGATACCCAATATATGTTTTCTGAATTTTCGATAATTTATATTATAATATATTTCATATAATATATATTTAAATGTAAGAATAAAACCAACTCGTACAACCCCTGCCGCTAGATATAAGTAATTCGTTGCCATCAAATATCAGAAGCTGAACGTATTGTCTGTTTAAAGGTATTTGGCACAACTGAAAATAATTCAGTCTATTTTTTATCTTCATTTTATTAATATTTAAGTCGTTACGGTTTCAAAGGCTCAAGTAGTGGATACATATTACAGTTAACCGATTGTTATGATATGTTGACTGATCTCTGAGACGGTACATAATTGATAAAACAAATTTATTTACATTTTAACAAACAGAGACTAATTTCGACATTGTTTGCATTTCGAAGCAGTTTCAATAATGAAACTATCAGCAGCGAGTCCCAACAATGCTTTAAATTATCTCATATTTTATTAAATCGTGTTGTGAAAGTGTGTTATTGAATATACATTAAACACGTTTGAAACTGATTCACAGCAATGTTTTCCAGAATCATAAAACAAAATGTCCAATTATGTTTTTAGTGCTTTCATAAATGTTATTCGAAATGAATTTTTCATTATAAATTGGAAAATGATTCGGTAGGATATAAATCACGTTATTTTCATTCTCCGAATAAGTACCGTTTTCCGAACCGTTTGTATTTGTCGTAAGTAAATTTAGATTTTTCGGGGCATTTTTCACCAAACACTCCCAAGTTTTTCAATATGTTTCCTTGAAAGATTGAGTCATTTACCTACCTGAAATTTGAAAAACGCCGAAATGAAAAACGTATTTTTCTCCTGATTAATAGTAGCAATAAATCATAAAAACAAGAAAATAATAAATTATTGAAATTTGAGGAAAAAAATGCGGTTAAATTAAAATTTATTAGGTGCAACTTGATAATTAAAGAAAAACATAAAATTTTCATCATATACAGGACAAATGTTAAACTGCTCCCAACTCTAAATCCAGTTAGGCTATGGCAACCTTTATTGGGGGTATTTTGTGATTCAGAAGGGAATGGGTACGGGAAAAGAAGGATATGGGTTAGAGGAAGGCTGGAAAGTATTTGACTCTTCTTTGAACTGTTCATTTAAAGCAACTTCTAAGTTTTCAAATAAAAATAAAAGAGAGGTTCTACAACCGTTTAAAACATCTTAAACTACATAAGTATATGATAAGTGTGAAAGCCACAAGTTTAATTTAATTTAAAAAATATATTATGTGAGTACCGCACAAGAGTCCCAACTGCTTCCAACCGTCTGGAGCCAGTGCTACTATAGCATCCCCATTTGGGGTATGTTCTTCGAATAAAGGTAGTGAGGAGGAGATGGAGCCGTGGAAGAGAAAGGCGGGGAGGTACGTGGCTATTCAGATATGGTCACCGAACACGGTTAAAGTCATTTCAAGTAACGTTTCGATTCTGAATGGTGGCTTTTACCAGGGCGATTCTGAAAGTATCTACCACTCTGGAAAGTTCCAAAAATATACTACGTATTATTCTAAATGAATAAATTGTGAAATAACGTAAATTAATCAAATAAAATTCACTTGCCCACGCTGGGATTTTGAACCCGCGTCCTCCGGATTTGTAACCGAGATGAAAAAATAATTAAAGTTTTTGAAAAATAATTTTCATTATTCCATTATTTAAAATTCTATCACTATAATACCATTTGATGTCTATTGATGTCCAAATGCGTCCAAAACTCGCAACACTGTAAATAACTAAATGTGTAAAAAAATGTTAACATCTATTAAAAACTTAATAATTTAAAAAATATTTTCCAGTCCTGAAAATTATAAATATTTCAAATAAATATCATCGCTTATTGTTTCACCATCTTCTAATAAATGTAATATCAATAGAAAAGGAGAATAAAATAGCAACTTTAAAAAACACAAGCATAAATTTTCTATTAAAACTATGTTCATTTGGAGCGACCTACCAGGTAAGTATGTTTTTCTATATCTGTTTGTACATAATTAGATAAAGAATATGAAGTAATATTTGTACAGCGTCCTTGAGATTATTTTTGACAAAAAACGTCGCCATACAAATCATCCAATTATTATAATTATTAATGTAAAATATTTTAAAAATTAAGTAAATTAAACATTTTAATGGTCTTCCCCAAAAACGTTAAAAAACAATGTAAAATCGAAAAATATTAATTAGTGAAAATATAAACCACATTTACATCTATTAACGCTACCTAATTTCTAGTACTTAAAATTCATTAGTTATATTGCCCTGTTTATTATGTTTAATTATGTGTTCTTATTGTAGTTAACATGTTTCTCCTACACCAAACTCAAGAGCCAGTTCTCTTTATTGACTGAGAAAAATCTTACTTTTAAATAAAAATACCTCATATTTAACTAACTAACTAACCATAACGCCGTTTCCCCGCAGGGGTAGGCAGAGAGGACGGACGGCCAAACAACTCGATCTTGGCATACACTTCTTGGTTCATTCACATTCATACAACGCCTCATACGAAATTAAGAAATTATAAAAAAAATCGTTTGATGCAATACAAATATCATTAACCACCTTTTATTTTATGCACCGAACTCTGTTCTATCAAGTAATTAAACACAATTATTACCAGAGGATCAACTCTGTTTGTCCGTAATTAAAATTGGGAAAGACGCTCAGACAGAAGAAATTATATTCTAGAGGATGATTGATGACTATGAAACGTGATAAGAAACACGTGCTACAGCGGGAACTCAAGTTTTACTTGCTATAATTTTCTAAAATCTGTGGGTTAGTATTTAGAATTTAGATTGGAAAGTTAAATTTGAAGGGTATCCAACTTTACAATCAAACTTTGAAGCTGAACACGGGTTTGTCCTTCTGCCAAAATTGCTTAAACTAAAATTCACTTATGCTTAATGTGAGAAAAACGAAATATTTGACATTTTCAATGATGGCTAGGGGGCCCCACATTGCTGATTACGCTCTCAAATTAGGTGATTGTCAAGGAAAAAGCTTAACATACTCATGACTCGTAAGACACACCCCATTGAAATCGACGAAAATCTTCGTTTTGTAGGATTATAAAAAACTTAACAAGGTCATGTTCTTCTTTGGAAACATACGAAATATCCATAGTAACAGCAGTCCATAATGAAACATTTCACAGTGAAAACCTTAGATTTCAGAATTTTAATTGTTTTCTTACTAAATCGGTTTTACCGATGATAAATCATTATTTTTAAAAACCCGCCCAAATTAGAATGGGGTGGGAGTGAATAAAATCAAATAAGTCGTCACAATGTGTATCAACCGCAGTTTGAAAATGGGCCTGAACGCCGAAACAGCTGTCACAATAATAAAAACTAAAAATGATTGCAGAACTTAATAATAACATTATTAAATTTGATTTACATTAAATTTATGAAAACAGTAAATGGAGTTCTAAGAATTAAAAACACAAAAACATTTAATTAAAAAAATAAAGATTGAGTAAACTTTATTTGTGCACGGTTAACATTTGTTACATGAGAACTAGTCTAATCAGTGTACTCAACAGCTCGAATGTGGAATAATTTGTCGGCCTCTGTGTTTCCTCCCTCCTATAATATGGATCTCTACAAGGTAAAGCTAAAAAAGGTAAAGGTAAAAAGGTAATGGTAAAAAGGTAAAGGTAAGTAGTTAACGGTAAAAAGGCAATGGTAAAAAGGTAATGGTAAAAATGTGAAGGTAAAAAGATAAAGTTAGAAGGGTCAAGGTAAAAAGTTAAAGGTAAAAAGGTCAAGGTGAAAAGATAAAACTAAAAAGGTATTTAGGAAAACTATTTCCCCCACGGCCTCCTATGTGAAGTTTGTAAAAAAAGTTTAAAAACAATTCATCATACACATGGATTTTTACTTATTATTCGAAAGGCAAGTTCGTTTCAATAATTTTCCAAGAAATCGGTGAGCAAATATTATTTTTCTTAATAAAAGAGAGGAAACACAAAGCAGTTCAATCCATAATTTATTTGGTTGGACTAATTTGATTTTTTTTTCGATATTCATTTAAAGTCGGCATTGAGGAAAGTTCATTAATCTGTTTAATTTCGCTTATCTTGAAATTTTTATTCTTCAAACATTTATTCAATAATGTATCTAAAAAAAATAAAAATTAATGAGTAAAAAATGACGTGATGTTCATTAAATAATCTTTTAATCGATATCACACAGCATTAGAATTTATTTGACTATGGTCTCCTCTTGTCTTATTTTACTCCACAGGGGTAATGGGTGTCGATGTAGTAAGTAGAAGTTTAATTAATTCTTAATTTTTTTTTTCTAAAAAAATTAAGTAAATCGGGTTGAGGATACTGTTGATATTGTGGTGAGAAAGATAGGAATGATGGGTATTGTAAATGATTATACCATTCATAAATATGTACCTATCTATAGTGTTTCGTGAACACCTCACTAGAATAACCTGTACTGACGTATACGCTTGTTTTAGTTAAAGTGCTAGGGTAGGAATGTGAATTTTATTTTTTATTGTATAAAATTACTCACATACAATGAGAACTTGTGCCCGCTAAGCCACTGCAAGTGGCTTGTTAGCAGGAGTTTATTTCAACAATATTATATAATACAACAATAAACGAGATACGACTCACACTGAACTTATTAGGCGTTGGGGTAGGTGTAGGGGTAGGAGTAGGGGTAGGAGTGGGGTAGGGGTAGGGGTAGGTGTAGGGGTAGAGGATGTTGTAGGAGTAGGAGGTTATACATTTTAAAATTTATTTCTAACACACACACCTCTTTGCTTCATCCACATTACGACCTATTCACAACCAATTGAAAGACAGCAATAGGCAAAACCTAGTATTATATAATACAATAATAAATAGCAATCGTCATACAAATGTAGCGCAAAATTAGAACAATATAGGTGAATGCATGTTGTAATCAATGTTCAAAAATTGGATTTTTTTTAAAATATGAAAACAGTGTAACAGTTTTATTATATAGATACTGGAGTCCAATTACATAATGTCGATTTAAATAATCCTGTCAAAATACCAAATATCAGCAAGTATTAAACGGTATTAGATACATAATTTTACAAAAGAAAAAATATATTTATATTACTTTGAGTTACGTAGGCCACTCTAATATTTTTTAATTCACATTAAACATCTTTTATTTCAACCATTTTTTGAAAAATTACGACGATCGAAAAAGTGATCCATAATACGGTGTTACAATCGGGGGACATTTTTGGCACCTGCTTCCAATCTGTGCGAAAATATTTTCACACGGAAGTTTATTGAAATAGTAGCACGTGGCAGTAGAGATTACACGTGACACGTCACTCTTACACGTGGGGATTGCAAGAGAGAGTCATAGGGTTGCCCAAACCAAACAAATCTCTTTTCTATCCTTATTCAAAAGCGGACCATTGATATTTTCGTAATACATGTATAAATGTAGATAATAATTTTAATTCGATTTGAGCGATGTTGTTTTACGGAATTTGAATTCGTCGCTGAAGTCGGGAGGATGTGGATTAGATTTCCGCAAATTAATTAATAATGTATTTATTTATTCTTAAATTAAAAAAAAAAAAAAAAACATGAGCCCCTCATTTCACTAGGACAATCCGGTGTTGAGATGAGCGGCTTTACAATTTTAGTGAAACGATATATTATAATTTTTTTTTAAATAACACCAAAGTTATTTATACTATAAACAACTCTAAAATCTTTAAGTTGAGCCGTACATTTATAGATTACAATAATCATAATTTCACTGTAACCCAAATAACTATCATAAAATATCTGTTTTCCAATTATCCACAATCACAGGGTGACCATATTTTCGTTGACAAGAAGTAGTGAGTAAATAATAATAGGTAAATAATAATAAGTAAATAATAATACATTGCATAAGTTTCATCAATAGGTCTTTTAAATCGTCTCGTAGGCAGGCCCACGCTGTAGTTAGTAGATACATTGTTGTCTGTGCGTGTTGTAAATGTATTGTTTGTTTCGGGCTTTGGTTAAAAAAGGACGAATTTTTAACATTGTTTTATCAAAACTGAAATTTTACAGAATTGTAATGGATTGTGCTAACGATGTTGAAAGTATTGTTAATTATTACCAGTGGCGTGCAGTCCATAAAGGCTGAAAAGTTGCGCGTACCCTAAGAAAAATCATCAAAAGAAAATATGATAATTAATAAATTGCAACAAATTTCAATCAATTTTTCCACAGATATGTGAATATTTTTGAAGTCGCAATCGTTCTACAATGACAAATTATTTCTCTTTGACAAATTGGAACTCTTTAGTTGCAACCTGACTTGTGGCAAGACACTTGAGTTCATCAATCTAGATTTATTGCGGGATACATAACGCAAAACCACGCCTCCTCATCCTGCTTTTGCTGCTAGTAATTTTTGCAGAGTGAAAACAATTTTTTTTTTGAAAATGGAGAAATAATGTTGTACCTAGATGAAAGTTTCAAATACTACCGCTAGGTTAAAGACTAACACGAATGTATATTTAAAAAAATATATTAAAACGTTTTTGGGTGAGGAAAATGATTACCTGTTATCTCGTAATAACATTTATGGACGTATTACTAAACTGTTCCTTTATCTATCGTTTTGTTAATTGATTGCGTTTTCTGAGTAATCCGTACTAATCTAATACGCGGTAGGGTTTCAGTTACATAATATTATATTGTTATATAAAATAAATGTTACGATATAATGTAACAGTTTGAATAGAAAAATCTGTTGAAAAACCACAGGCACCGATTAATAATGTTGGATTTAGTAAAATCAATAATTTTACAATAGTAGTGACGTTTATTATTGAAATTTAGATGGCAGCGCGGAAAATTGATGGCAAAATTGTTAAAGATTATTATTAATTTAAAATTATTAGGTGTCCCTGTAGTGATATTCTTTACTAAATTACGATATAGAATTGTACAATAATAATACACGATAAATGGCTTGACAAACGCTTTGATTCGAGAAATCCCCTTTATCTACGCCCAATATGACCGGGCCGGCAAAAATACCACAAACTAATAAGCCTACATGAATTGTAAAAGAATTACGACCTTTACTACTATTGTAAACATATCGACTATGTGACTGACATATAGTATGAAAGTGACGGCACGATAGAGTGAGAAAAAAGGAATATAGAAGACTTTGAACGGTTTTCCAGTGTATCTTCTTTATCATCTGTTATTCGAGTTAATACATTGTGTTAATTACAGTTAATTGACAATTGAAGAATAATCCATTCGCTAATACGCCACCCCAATTCATATATTATTTTTATGAAAATATTACACGAACACTACAGCGAATACAACTTTTTTACACGACTTCTATACCATCATACATCTCCTAAATCCTCTTATCTCAACAACACACGATGGCAAGTCAATTCGCGTAATCCACGAGTATTGGCACAAAGAAATGAGAAAATTCACTCGCCCACCATTTGGAATGTTGTACAGTACAACCCCGAATTTATCAAATTTATTCCCGGATCAACTTAATTTACTCCGGTTTTTTCCATTACCATTCACGTGGGCTAGAGCAATAGAAGGGGCATTTCAGAATGTATCCCCAAGTAGAAATGCGAATCCGGGAAAAAAAACACTGTTATTATTAAATTAGGGGAAAATGGTGTTAAGAATATGATCGACAACCCTGTCACAGAAAATATGCTACATTGCTGAATAACCCCTTATTGATTTTGTAAATAAGTTGAATCATCGATCTTAAACAAACTTTTTATGTGGAATAATAAATTCAGGCCAAATTTTTGCATTAGGTACTCTATATCTTTCATACATTGGATATGAGATTGCTGGTTAAATGCCTCCTTTACGGAGTTTGTAGTTGAGTTTTCAGATGTGACTAGATCCGATACAGATCTTTTTATATGTACAACTCTTCGAAATAAATTAATGTTGGAATGTAAATATTTCCTCGGGGAATAGATTTCAAAATAAATAAAATTACTCATTTCGCAGTTTTAAATAACCTTATTTTAGTAATATTGCTGACTCGTGTCGTCAGGATCCTAAATGATCAGCTCACGTATGGGGGCTCCATCGGAGCCAGAGTAAAGTTAGCCTTTCAGAAGCTGGGCGTACTGTTCGGGTATAGCAGATACTTTCATAGTACACAATTCTGTACAAATCGCAAGGGCGTCCTATTGTAGAACTTGGCAGCTACCTTTGGTCGGGAGACCTAAAACATCTGAAAAAAATAATCATTGACTCTGTGCCGAAACGGGCGGTCCGTTTGATAGATTCCCCTATCTAACAAACGGATTGTAACCTTTGGAGCACAGACGTCAGGTGGGGCATTGGCCATAACATAGTGCTGTGATGGCATTCTCCGGGAACACCGGCAGAGTCGTTTTCTCGAACATAGTTTTAAGGCTGCTGTCATTTGCAACATCCAGCATTTGATCTTTCGCATGCATACTAGATTCGCCTGGTTTGTTGACATTTTTTTAAGCAGGACCTTGCGCAGCCCGGTACCATTTGATAATTATTTTAAGCTATATAATTGACGATTTTATCAAAAAAAAAAAATTGATATTTAAGCAGGCGGCGCGGCCCATGGATTGGGGACCACTGCTCTAAGGAAATAGCGTTATTGATCCCTTCGGCACCGGTGCACAGTCGGGAAATACGTCAAACGCGCGCCTATCATTTGTACATGGTTGACATTTTTCACACGAGAACGGGTCAATAAAACATTTTTTTTAAAGCATAGTTAGTGAGTCCTTCGGAACATTCGGAGCGCAACCAATTCTGTTGGAAAATCGAATACAAATAATATTTTGTTGGTATTTCAAAACACCGACATTGCTTACGTTGCAATCTTACACAAATGACTTCACAACACCGGGGGTCTTGGCCATAATTGGTTCTCAGGTTGACATTCCCCGAAGCGCAGTTAATAGGAAACTTACGGTGGAATTGTAGCCATCGGGAGTTTACATCTTTCAATACCTATTGGATATCGAGGCTTTAGGCAGAGGCATACCATCGGCACATAATCACTGCCTGAATTAAAAAAATATATTTTATGTATCTGGTAATTGACTTATAATATGTATAAATAAAGAGGTTATGTTGATATTTCATATGGATTAGGTAATCCCTACTAGCTGGTTGGTTAATCGGCTAAATTTAGCAGCTTAGATATTCTTAGCGAAAACTTACATGAAGGGTGTTGCTTGGGGTACTTTTTTAAATATCAATTAATTAATGAATTAATTCGCTGTTTTTCCTAGTGATTTCAAACTCTGCGCACGCCACTAGTTATAGGATCAACGTTTTGAAGGGCTACCTAAATATTTATGTACGTTGGTATCCATTTAAATAGAACGCACTGACTTAATTAAAAACCCACCGACATCACCAATAACTAACGGTGAAATGTGTTTAATTGGGGTCAGCATCTAACCCACATGGAGTTGTCGACATGGAGAGTTAATTTACGTAGTATCTACCTAAGTGAGTTCTATAATATTTTTATCAATGTTTTAATTGCTCACTTCAACAAAATTATTTCTTAACCACCATTTTTCATTAAAGAAAAGATGAAAACTTAAAAAAATCCTCAATTTTACACGATGCCTGGGACACTCGAAGAAGACATGGCAGGACCGAGTGATTAAAATACTTGAATTGGGTCATATCAAGAGAAAGAATAACAGAAGTGCATATATAGGACGATGCATGCATGATAATGAAGCGAGAAGACTGAATCAAAACAGGATTATGTGGCGTTCTATTCTTTTTGCCTACCTGTGGTAACGGTGATATGGTTAGTAAGTTAGTTTTAATACAAAAGACACTTTATTCCTAGATATGGGGAGAGAATACCACAACAACTATTCTGACAAAGGCTTGAACAAAACAAAAACAAAATAAAAACATGAACATGATAATAAATGGCA
Source organism: Halesus radiatus (assembly GCA_022606495.2). NCBI lineage: Eukaryota > Metazoa > Arthropoda > Insecta > Trichoptera > Limnephilidae > Halesus > Halesus radiatus. Next base: position 15,543 of record JAHDVE020004343.1, read on the forward strand.
AACACTGTAGTCAATTGTATGTGGAGGTACTGCGGTTCATTATTATCTTTTATTTATCTTGTTTATAAAAGTCATCTACGTGGTAAGTTTGTCAATATGAAAATAAATAAATAATTTTTATGCAAAGGGCTAATGGCTGACACATACAATATATAAATATATATTTATATGAATTAAATGAAAATACGCTTTGTTTGAATCCACTTTTAATTTTGTGTAGTCGTCTGTAAGTGTTTTGTAAGTGTGTTTTCATTTAATTCATCATGTCAATCCACAATGTGTTTACTTATTGTGAAAATATATTTATATATACCGACCATATTTTTAAAATTGTTCTTTATTTATAAATTAATAAGAATTACTTTGTTTTCACTACTGTTTTTAATATACAAATATCAACATGTTCTGAAAGTGAAGCTTTCCTCGTCAGGATACACAGTAATATATATAAACGGAGTTATTGAACACTTATTCATTTTATTGTGAAATATAGTTCATCCAATAACATTTCACAAAGACATCGGATCATCTATATAATGTGCTATCGATATTTATAATTACATGGAGATTTTAAACCATAAAGAAATGTTAAACAATATTTTTAAAACATTTAACTGTAACATAAAACAGAAAACTAATAGAATATTCTACCACAAACCATTAACTCTATATTATCCATTCTGCAATAATTAAATGTAGGATTCATCAAAGTATAAAGATATAACTGCATATTTTCGACCTGTATGAATTAAAAACAGAACTATTTCGTCCATTTTTTCATTTTAATGAAAAAACACAAATTTTGCCATTTTCACGCCGGTAACGCGAAATTCGTAATTTTAAGGAAAATTAAATAAAAAATGTACTGTCTGAATACTTTGTCTATGGATTTGGCAAGCTTGAATGACTATAACATGGAACGCAACTGACTTCATATAGAATACGCCGCAAACTGTCATTCTTTAAAGGTAATCATAAAACAATTACAATAAAACAACAACAACAAAAAAACAAGTCAAATACCACATCTCTAGCTGAAAAATTACGGGTCTTTTAAAAAGTAACGCAACATGTTCAGGTCGTACTAATTAATTTTACAAGTCAGTGTATGGCACATCATATTTTAGGTCTTACCACATTACCAGCGCATAAAGCACAGAACTCCCGGGAATATAAAATAGTAATAACCGCCTCGCTGTTAACGTCTAGTGCTCCTACGGTTCCTTCCCCACACTTGACAATTCATCCAGAAATTTCCTGGTTTGATATTAAGCCGAGTTTAAACTCTGCCGGTGACAGTAATTATAACCAAAACTTTAAAGCTACGCCGTGGAGTAGCAATCAAATTTAATTGCATCGGGGGTGCATTAAAACGGATGTACGAGTATACAATAATTACAGCACTGGGGTTGACCAAAGGAACTCGATTAGGACCACAGTAATGTCATTATAACATTTTGTTAAATATGTTTGGATAATTCTGTAAGTATTTCATTTAAGCAAATCAAAGATATATCTTCATGTATAATTTCGTACGAGAGCTCCACCTCCCCGAAACCAGGGGGGCTATGGCAACTCCAATTTGGGTAAAGTTGTGAAGCTCAAAAAAGTTGGGAGGAGATGCAAATGATATTTTGAAGGTTGGGTGTTCAGGTCTGGTTAGTGAACATTGCGTTGATACGGACGTTTCGACTCTGAACGATGGTATTTCTTTCCAGGGTGATACTGAGAATATCTTCTGCATCGGAAATAGACGCAAATATACCATAATTATAAAATTGAATCACCTGTCAAACAATATTAATAATTTACGCCATTTCATTTGTACATAGAATAAAGTATTTTTACCTAAGAAAAGTCGTGTTTGGGGACCAGATCCGAATAGCCAGGTATCTCCCCGCCTTTCTCTTCCCCATCTTCTTCCCCTCTTGATAACCTTCGCTCTCATAACATACCCCGACTGGGGATGCCACAGTTTAGCTAGACCCCGGTTAGCAGAAAGCAGTATAGATTCTTATGCGATATTCGATGAAGATGACGTAAATTAAACTGGTCTCATTAGCTAATTTGGTAAAGCGCTTGTCCCGGAAAGACAGAGGGCCTGGGGTCGAGTCCCATATGAGACTGATATCTTTTTAATTTGTGTTGTTTTTTTCGGTTTCATATTTCATTTAGGTTATGTTAATATTATCTTTTCCAATGATTAAATATTACAATCAGGTTCCTAAACTTCAATAAAATAATTAAAAATTGATTAATTTTATTTTCAACATTCTTTTGTGTATAAAATTAATAAGGAGTACTTTGTTTACAACAATGTTTTTAATATATAAATATCTACATGTTTCGGAAAGCAAAGCAAAGCTTCACTCATCAACATTATACTAAAACATAGTATTCTATACTTGTCATTACATTATATTCAATAATGTTTGTCTATACCTATCACTATATTTTAGTACATTGTTTATCTTGATGAGGGTAGATTACCTTCCGAAACATATAGATGTTTACAAAGATTTAAAAGATTGGTGTAAACAAAGTACTTGTTGTGAATTCTATTAATAATGACGCCAGAAAATAAATATAACATTTTTGCATTTAAAATTCGAAGAAAAGCAAAGTAAAAGCTTTGTTAAGCTACGTAACATTATTATTTGTACATTTTGAAAGGGCACAATTAAAACTTTTAATGCTATTCCGGAGTCTAGACAATTTGTAGGCACTGAAAAAAAAATCCTCGCCAGTTTATCTCACGGGAATTTTATTTTTCAATTTAACATTTTTACACTCTGCTTTTTACGTTTCGGGATACAAAACACCACCAATTAATTCTAAAAGTGAGTTTAAAACCCCTTGACTTTTGTGTTTCGGAGATAAAACAAATAATTTTTCATGACAATTTAAATTAATTTAAAAAAAAAACATATTTTTCGGAGCAATACTTTTCCTCATGAATGTAGCATTATGTGAATCTTAATGGACAGATGGCTTTCATTAGGACACGGAAACAGATTGAGGTAAAAATATTGTATCTGCTCTATCAATATTAAAATCGTCGGCACCAGTGCATCTTCGGGAGACGTGCCAAACGCGTGCCCAACATTTGTACACGCTTGAAATTGTTGTATGAAAACAGATCATTCGCAGCTCATCAGCTCGGCCATGGAATGACTCTTTACTGCAATATTATTAATTTCAAGACCTAGAGACAATTCTACCTTGTCTCCAAATAACCCTTCACAGAGCATCCCTAAAAATAACGCAGGCCTGAAGAAAAGATCAGCGCCTTATTCATGGAGATAATTATAAATAAATAGGGTTCCATCAAAAAAGTTAACATGTTATTAATAAACAATTAGTAGATAGTAAAACTTGAAAAATGTACGTGAAATATTATAATAATTAATCGTATACAGTTCGTTTAGAGTAAAGTCTGAAAAGCTTTAAAGCTTATAAAACCTGCAATGATAATAATTCTAAATTTAATGCTTTCAATAAATGCTCCCATTCCGAGTTTTATAAAAGCTTTCACCCTGTTATGAACATTGTCGAACTATATCAGTTCGATAAGCCAAGTTAAGTACTGTCCAAAATACTATTATTACCTTTGTTAAATCTGTCGATTTTCATCCCCGTGCAGAAAAGCCTCATTGGTCTATGATTTTACTGGTGCACCCGATGAATTTGATGTTGAAAAGTAAAGTTTATAATCTGGCGGAGCCTCAGTAAAATTCTGTCACACATGTCAAACTATCCCCCTAAAATCATTTTTTTTTTAAATGTATCATTTCTAGAAAAACAAATAACATTTTCACTCATTTAATCAGAATTACAATATTTTATTACTTGCTAACATTTAAAAAAAAAATCACCTGTTATAGAGCAAGCAATTATAATTATTTTTCATCCAATGTTATTCTTTGTTTCAATCATTATGCACTATACTTATAGTAGATCAGTTCTTACTCAGTGTAGCAAACGCCGTAAAAAATAGACAATTTCCTAAAATCAAAGCAATGTACCTTTCAATGGTTTGAAATGTCAAAGTTATAAATAACATGCATAGTTAGTTCATTCTTCTTTTTCATGAAAATCTAAGTAAACAACATAGATATACAAGCCACGCTAGACCATTGTATTGTTCATCACAAATAAAATCAGTGTTAACAATGGCAGTATTTTTATCTAACGAGTAACCCATCCGTGTCAAGATTTTCTCTACACATTAAATCCATTCAAAAATTGAAGATTTACAATTTGGTCATAATCAATTAACTTTTTTGTACTTACGAATAAAATATATTTGATATGTTATTAACTTTTTTCTGCACCCTCTTCGGGCTGCATCCATGATTTCCGTCGTCGGCTCATAAAGCTGAGTGATATATAACTCAATCTTATCAATACTACTCTAAAATATTTATTTTTTAGTACTCAATTTTAAACGCATTTTTTTCCTTATAACACCAACCAATACCTATCAAAAACATATACTCGTACATCATTGTTTACTCTATAATATTTATTTCTCTCATCTCTTCAAAAGTACGTTCATAAGTTTTTTTTTCTGTATTATTCTTCACATCTCTTTATACTTAATTATTACTCCCCTTTCTAGATATATTATATTGCCATACTATGTCAATACTAGCTTTTTTCCCCTCTATTTTTGTATAATGGCACTTAATATGAACTAAATTTGTCAAGTTGGGCAGTCAAAGCTTTCTTACATTTTATTATTTAATAATGCGTGTGTTTCAAATCTATATATATAAAAATCAATGTAAGTTTGTTTGTTTGTCCTCGATGTTCTCGAAAATCACTCTACCGTTTTCGCTGAAAATAGCACAGCTTATTTTTATTAGTGCCGGGAAGGTTTAGAAAGTAGTTTGAATGAAATCGAATATGTAAAACTGTTGCTACAATGTTTTAAAATTAGTATGAAAAACTTTGAACCCGCCATGTTTTATTTAGGTTAGCCCATAGTTATAACACTCTGGTTAGCCACAGATTGCATATTCAAAAGAAGAAGGTTTTTTTGGGTAGAATATTTTCGAAATGGAAAACACGAGTAGGTACCTACCTACTTAAGAACTTTATGATTTAGATATACAGTGGTGCCTCGCATAACGAACGCCTCGCACAGCGAACGCTGCACACAACGAACTTCCTTTTCGTTCATTTCACGATTCATACAACGAACTTCGCTTCACACAACGAACTTCGCTTCACACAACGAAGTCGCCCACTTCACACGATCACTGCCGATTTATTGCATCTTTCCGCGCAGGCAGTCGTTAGTCACTGAGCAGTACGCTTAACTTACGCACGTGTCGCAGCAATCGTTCATCATTACAACGAAGTCGCCCGATCTTCTACGATCACTGCCGATTAATTGCATCCTCCCGCGCAGGCAGTCGTTAGACTCGTTAGTCACTGCGTAGTACGCTTAACTTACGCACGTATCGCAGCAATCGTTCTTCATTACGAATTAAACCGCACACGTATCACGGCAGTCGTCCTTTTAAGATAAACTCAACATTTTTTTTATATGATGGGTTCTAAAAAATATGTCATCTTACCATATTTTATGCTACAGAACGAATTATTTTTTTTAACATGTATTGTTATGGGAAAACGCGTTTCACATAACGAACTTTTCGCATAACGAACTTGCTCCTGGAACGAATTAAGTTCGTTGTGTGAGGCACCACTGTATTTTGAAAAATTAAAAGTTTGGAATGAAATAAAATATTCAAATGAATGTTTCCTTATTTGGAAATTAACAAAGAAACATTTATTTGAAGTCATATGGCATTACAAACAAGAATTCACAACTTTATAACTTTATGTCAAAAAAAAAAAAAACGAGCAAGGCCGGGTACACATCAGCTAGTAAATAAATAAAACAACTTGGGTAGATTGAGGACTTACGGGCGCGGACAACACCTAACAATGGTTTTATTATTATTATTATTATTTTTTAATCATTACAGCTTAGTAGTTAATGGACTGCTGCCATATCGTGTTTGTATGGTGTTTTATATATTATGCTGTATAGTACCTATAATTGTATATGTTATTATCTAATTATATTAGGTTGGGTTAGTTAGTGTAAAGCGCACTAGAGGTGAACCTTCACAAAACTACGCTATTACTCGAATTATTGCTACTATTATTTAAATGTATGTTACCGTATTGTCATGTAAAGTGTATGAACATGTACTATTGCTGTTTTATGTTGTGTATATAAGTTTTCTTACCTATTTATATTTCTAAGTTGTCGAATGAACAAAAATGCTTTACGATTTGCTAAATTGTTGATTGTGAACTTTGTACGCTCTCTGTGGGAATAATAAAGGGAAATTTAAAATACCTTTTAAATATCATGGTATCATTTGATAACGTTATGCGGCAAGAAGTTTATGGAAACGTATTTATGTACACATAAACCGTTATTCGAAATTGCTTTTGCTGTAATTTGTTTCTAACGCTTCCAGGTTATTTTTTAAGCCTTTAGCATGTTGAGTACTGTGACTTAAAACAAATTTGCCACAATTTTTTTATTCAGCTATCTCTCGTCCACCGTAAAACAAGTTACGTTGTTTTATTTTACACCTGAAACAGTCCTGACCACAATCAGAATGATGCAGGTTGCAAGAAATAACCGTAGAATAGAGGTGGCGTACCCTACAATAATTCAAATTCAGAAAATGGTGTATTTTTTGACAAACCGAAAGCATCATTTTTTTTTGTACATAAACTTAAGAGTTCATGGTCCCTTAGTTTTTATATATCGTGTTGTAATTTTTTTGTGTACAGTGCCAGGGAACATTTCTCCCTCTTCCTGTGTCAACTGTGGTTAGAGGTGCATAAATGTGGAGATACTCTTCTCTACTCAGTGAGCGGGCTGCCTATTGATACTGTAGGGCTTTTATTTAATTTATTTCAAAGAAATGTAAATTGTGTTTTATGTGTTAGCGGCACTTGCTGATAGGTAATGGATGGTATAAGATGGAATTTGGGCGGAGACGGAGGAGGTCGGTGCTGGGGGTCCAGCGGCCGAGGTTGAAGATAGAGGGATTCGAGTTCGATTCTAATTTGTAGCAAAATGTTTTGGCTAAATCTATTATACGTTTTCGGAGTGAAGGAATTTTCGAGCCCTTGATAATTATGCGAATCCTGATGAACCAGGGACTTTTGATGAATCGTCGGAGCAATGCATTCTGGAATGATTTTTCCCTTAGTTTTTCTGCAGAAAATTCTCTTTGATGAATTAATAAAAATTTTTGACATATGTTTGTTTATTGAAATTAAGCGTTTAAGTGTCTAGCATGGCATTATAGAAAGTGTCACAGTACCGAATTTCTCGGGCCACAGTCACAGGCCACAGTCACAGGCCACAGAACCTCGGGCCACAGTCACAGGCCACAGTCACAGGCCACAGAACCTCGTTCCGTAACGTAAGCACATTTGTATTGGCAATCTTAGTAAAGTTCACCAATAGATTTAATATATAAAATATCCCCAAACTAGCTCTTCTCAGGGTAGAGGGATGTATACGAGAAGTAATACACCCGTCTTTTAGTCGTGTTGTCAGTTCGTTGATGGGCGATTCTCGAAATTACCGCTTAGTTATCATTAATAAAAACAAATACATATAAATAGATACATATAAACAGGAATAGGGAATTCAAAATAAAAACAACTCTCTTTTGCTATATACCAAAATACCTGGGAGTTCAGGCCTATATTTTATAGCTGATTTTAATGGCTCTAGGAAAAGCTTTAACCTTTCTGTGAACGACTGCAGGTTATTAAAAGATAGAATGAATTTGAATGATTTTAAAATGGTTTCAGTTTTATCAAGAGGCAAAAGGGAAATAAATAACTAAATAAATTGTAACGGAACCTTGTTGGAAGCAGGTAGGCAGCGGACAGCTCGAAGCAGTGCACCGTTCGGATCTCCTACCAAGAATGGTCTCCCCTGTCCTTTCAACTCCCTCCCTCGCCGTCGGCCTACCCCCTCCCTCTCCCAAAGGAAGCGGCCATAGACAACTCATGTTTATTTATCGTTAATTCCTGGTCCGCGGTTTTTCAATTTTAGTTTGTTAGGGACTCGCTTCATAACAAAAGACACTATTTTAGAAGGTAAATGATTTACAGGGGAGCATAAAGTGTGTGTAAATAACCAAGATTATTTGTAAAAGTTCACTAGTATAGTAAACTCGTATATAAACGTGGTACAAAATAAGATTTTTTAAAGAGATTTAAAAAGGTTCTGGTTACGTGCTTAGTATGTCACAACTAGTTTAAAAAAAATATTTTTCCATTTCGCAAAGTTAACTCAAACAACATTGCTGTTGGGATTTCTCCCCAGTACCGCGAAGTACAATTGTATGCTTTGTTTCACTTTGAAAAGGATAAAAATAAAAATTGGAATCAGGAAAGGTAAATTATAAGACCATTCCATTTCCCAAAACAGTATTTCAACAAAACAACAATTCAACAAAACAACAATTCAACAAAACAACAATTCAAATAAATAATAACAACAAAAAAATCGATTAGGAATCGTAAAAATACGACTCAAAATATAAAAATAGCCGGCACATTTCAGCGATATCCGCTGTGGATATTTTTTTATGAAAAATTATTAAATACTACACAAATACCGTTGCTGATATTATTATGGGTTGCAAATTTGAAAATCTTTTTTTACTACTTTCTCCAGCAATAATATTTCAAATATAATATATAATATTCAAAATCAAATGGAGCCAGTGGGACTATAGCATCCCTAATTAGAATGTATTTTGTAAGGATGATGGGAGTGGGAAGGGGAAGCAGTTGGGTGAGAAGAAAGGGGGGAAGTGTTTAACTATTCAGATCTGGTAACCAAACACAGCTAAAACGTGTGGATTCCGAATCGAGGTCCAGGGCAATACTGAGAGTATCCACCACTCCTGTTGTATGTTCTATGTACCTCCTACATATAAGGTACCCTTACGAACTGCAAATGAACATATTTGACGGTCTCCATGGTCGAGGGGTAAGGCTCTCGACTACGAATCTGAAAGTCGCGGGTTCAAATCCCGGCGTGCGCAAGTAAATTTTATTTAATTAATTAAAAAAAATATATATATATATAGTGTATTTGGGCACGTTCTAGAGTGGAAGATACTCTCAGTATCCCTGGTACCAGCCACGGTGAAAGACCACCATTCATAATTGAAACGTTGCTTGAAATGGCTTTTAGCCGTGTTTGGTGACCAGATCTGAATAGCCAGGCATTTCCCCACCTTCCTCTACCCCTTCTCCTTCCCCTCCCGAATACCTTCAGCCTCATAACATTCCCCAATTGGGGATGCCATAGTCTTACTGGCTCCAGCCTTTTGGGAGCAGTTGGGACCCTTGTGCGGTATTCATGTAAAAAAAAATATATATATTTAGGCCTAATCACACACCAGACTTGTATTTTATCTATTCTAAGATACATATCATATTACAGAAACTAGTGGTAGATAGGTACTCACAGTATAACCCTGGTGAAAGACCATCATTCACATTTGAAATGTTGCTTGCAATGGCTTAAGCCATGTTCGGTGGCCAGATATAAATAGCCAAGTACTTACTTTTCCCCATCTTCCTTTTCCTTTCCCCAATCTATTCAGTCTCACAACATACCCCAATTCGATACATCATAGTCCCACTGGTTCCTGACAGTTGGAACTCTGGTGTGATATATACTTATGAAAAAAATAAATTATAATAGTGTTTTTCGTTCTTCAAACCGCTAATCGCACTGGCGCCACTCCTTGTAGAGTTTTGTCGCATGTCGGTTCATATTTGTGGAATAGGCGGAAAATTTGTTTGTGCGGTCACTGTCAGTCTTGGGACTTTTGCGGGAAGTAACAAATTTTAGGATTTGCTCCCTTCTGGAATAGCTGACAGACGTACTGGTGAGAGGCTGTTTAAGGAATAGAATTTTTGAAAAAAAAATAGAAGTTGGCTTGATCAACCAACCGAAATAAACCAACATTTTTGCAGGTTTGTTTTGATCGTACGTTTTTTTTTCTCGCGAATGTATTGGATCGTGTTATACGATACACATATATGTTTTTTTTTCAACTTGTTTAATTTGTCACTGAACTTGAAGTACTATCGATTTGTTTACTCCATTATTATTGTTTCGCTGTCCAAGAAAACGAAAACAAATACCGAAATAATTACTGATATTGTAGTCAAAATTAAGCAAATTGTATTAGTCATAGGGTATTTTACCAATTCCGAATAATCTGTTAAATAACTACTCAAGTAAATTTAATCACACGATTAACCTGGCTTTAAACTCAGCGGTGGTAAAAAAGATAACATGCGTTACTTAACGAGTAGCTTTAATCGGTGTATTTACTCAGACCTGATGTTAAAACCGTCTTTATAACTGGACGTTTGGTTATTTTGAAACGTTGTTTTTTTAAGCAACAAGATTAGCCATGTCTCTTAATATTCACTGTTCTAGCAAAATGTTACTTAAAAAAAGTCATTGTCTGCTTTGTAAATCAATTTTTATGTGTTATTTTTATAAATTAATTTAATATGCCATGCATTCTACTTGCACAACAATAAATTTAATTCATGTGCTTTTTTCTTTTATTACAATAAAAGCTAGTCGAAAACTTTACCTCCTTCCTGAGCTTAACTACAATTTCCGTAGTTCACGTAAACTCTCACTCAAACTTATTAATAGGGTGGATGCTTTCAACAATCCTTCAGGGTATGCTGTGAACACCACTTACTTACCGTTTCCTAGATTATAATTTATAATGGAATGTGAAAATTACCACTGATGTATTTTTCTGGAACTGTTTTATTGTTTCGTTACGTGTTAAAATTTATTTAATCATTGAAGAACATAATATTAACAAATTATGAACGAAATACGAAACCGGAAATTAAAACATAGAAAATAAAAAAAAGTATCAGTCACACCTGGGAATCGAACGATAAGACAGAGGTACTGGGTGGTTTTTTCCGGTTTCATATATCATTTAGGATTTGTTAATATTATCTTCTTCAATGATTAAATATTACAACGAGGTTTGTAAGTTTCAATAAGTTATTAAAATAAATAAAAATGGAAACAACATACATAAGTAGGTATCTAATGGAATTGATTTTATTTTACATAATTAGTGAACGAACTCTTAGAAACAGGTTTTTAAAAGCTTTGAAGATGTTAAGGATTTATAATTCGATTACTTATTAATAATAATATTGTTGTCGATATTGTTGTTGATATTGTTGTCGATCTTGTCGACTAGCTACTTTATCAGCTACACAAATCCAAAATTTGTCAAATTTTAACATTGTAAGCTAAATAACGACTAATGTACTACCAGAAATCCTTGTTTCTATGGAATTTTCAAAAAATATTACACATTTTATTAGCTATGAACTTAAATTGAATAAATTCTGTTTGTTGATTACGTACATTACACGAGCATTCAGGAAAGCTTTCATTTATCTAGAATTAATAGTGTTTTTATTTTTATGAAGCTGAAGGAAAAAGAAAAGAATCCTATCAACTCCTCTCATTTATATAAATTTTTACTTCGAAATAATTGCAGGTATTCGTTTGGTGTGGCGGAGGAAGGAATTTCCATAGAAATATAACATTTGTAAAGGCAACTTAAGTAAAGAACCGGAAAGTGGAAGATGACAGATGACTGAAATTTATAGCTTTGTGGGTCTCCACTTACTTCCCTGGCAACTGTAATCATAAATCTAAATAATTTTGGTTCATTTAGTTCATCGGTGACACATTAAAAATAACTTGCAGCAAAGTAAAAAGTTGCCGTGTTACACAAAGGGTAACTGCTGCTTGAGGCAACAGATATTTGTTTGGTAAGTAACTAAAGAGATTCATTGGTACACAGTGTTAAAACATAATCCCTAAGTAGACGGTTAAATTTTTTTTTTCGATTAAGGAAAAAATCGCATGGATCGCTACGAAGAGAGCGATATGGGGGGTGTGTTTTTTTTTTACGTACCAACTAGTCAGCCGAGGAAGTTGGGAGCTTCCTTATATAAAAAAAAAACGTTGTCTTTAATAACGCTTATTATAAATGTAAGCTCCAATCTATAAGTCGTATCATGAGGGGCTGTAGATACATGATCAACCTACTGATAATACAGAGGAAAATTTTAAGGGGATGTAATATACAAGCCATAAAGCCGTTGTTTGCATATTACATACCTTCCGCTCAGTTTCTTAAACGACATAAAATAAATTTATGGCTATTAAGTTGCTTGCATATTACATAGATCATAGTAAAGGAAGACACCGCAGCCTGATGATGAATATTCCCCAATGCAACTCCATTTCCGACAATGTGGCGTCCGAATAAGAAAAAAGTGATTTCTTAGGTAAAATAACAAAATAAATACACAATATGTTCAAATTGGTGATATTTGTAAGGTGCTGTTAAATGTTTGCTTAGTAATATTAAATGTAATATAAACATATAAATTTGATGTAAAACACTTCAATTTAATATAATAATCGACTATCATCACGTCATTATTTTCTATCTAGTTTAGTCTTAATATAATACTGAAGAAGGGAGGGTGCTTCCGAAACTGGTTGATTTTGTAGGTTGGTTTATAACAAATTTATGTGTTTATATTATAATTATGGGAAGCCACAAAGCCAATGCTTTTTACGCATATGTAATATTAAATGTTGTCGTTAATTTTTTATAAATTAAAAGTAAATCCAGTTTAATAATGTTACTAGTAAATTCTGCAAGAATTTAATTTTTTTTATTATTGTGACAGCTGTTTTGTAGTTAAGAGATTTTTTTAAAGGTAGTTTTTCTTATTGTTTATTTTGCAGGGAGTTATTACCTGTATTTTGCTGGGAATTATTACCTTATTTTGCAGAGAGTTATTACAGGTATTTTGCAGGGAGTTATTACCTGTGTTTTGCAGGGAGTTATTACCTTATTTTGCAGGGAGTTATTATCTGTATTTGCAGGGAGTTATTACCTGTGTTAGGCACATATTATATTCTGAAATATTAAAATATGACCAACTGTACATAAATGAAAAAAAGAAGTATATTTCGATAAGAGTGCTGTAATAATGTGCAATCAATACTTCTTTCGTATAACCGACATCCGCGCAATGGAACGAAGATTTAATTTAAAATTCAAATAAGCCCGCCAAGCCGCGCGTGCTGGAAAGCACCTAACCCCCTACTACGTCTCCCTCAAGTTTAACTAATTCACGCAGATATATATTAATAGAAAATGATGATTTTAAAGCTCGGTTTCAGCAAAACACGGTCCAGTTTGTTGTGGAATTCCGTGACGGTCGGCGAAACGAAAACATGCTCAGAAGTTTTACAAAAAACTCCAATTGTTCGCCACACTTTTAAATCGGTTTCAAATAAACTTATCAATAATGTATCATCATCAGTAATGATAGAATGTGTATTTACTTGAAGGATAAATTATTATTCTGGTTTCAGCAGTTTGTTTATTTTCTGGATTTGTGAAGTTTTTGCCTAAATTTTCTTCGAGTTTTTTTTATTTTCTGTTCGGTTTTGAAAGCAGACATCTTAGATGAACGTTTCCCAAATTAGATCGGAATATTTGACGTTTTCGTATGTGGAAATAACAAAAAATATAGAGTAAATCAAATAATGTTACAGGGGCTTTAATTTGTTGACGTTTGGGGGCTTTGAAATGAAATGAGACAAAAACAACTTTATTTAATTAACAGCAAGAATTAGCCAATTTTTTGGATAATTTTAGTAAAATAACAAATTGTTCTCACAACAGGAAGCTCAAATATAACCGAAAATTTGAGTAAAATAAGCTGAAAGTTAATTCTATTCACAGATATTCTTGAACCGAGCTAATAAAAAAGCTTTTGTTAGCAAGCGGGAAAAAAGTCCGATATTATTTGGGTCACGACTGTCCAGTTTTAGATCATTGTAGTTTTTCCAGACGATATATATTGGTTAGTTTTATAACAAAGTTAAATAATTTTCAGAAACTTCACATTACTACCGTTATCTCTGTAGTTCACTCATCTAGTAGATTATTAAAATAATAACAATTAGAAGGATGTACTTGCTCGCAGAAGTCATTAGTGTTAATGCAACTGGAAATTTTCGAGCTCGTGATCATGGGAATTTTAAAGCTCACGTAATTATGATGGCAATAAAAAAGTAGTTCTACAGGAAGAATGAATACGAGGTGATAACGTTTAGTAAAACGGGTGGAAAAGCTTAATGTTTTTAGGTTTAAAATCATTCCCAAGGGTTCAGAATTAACGCAAAAAAAATCCATTAGACAAAATCCAACTTTACGCATAATAGAAATAACAACAACTTGTTTTGACTGGAAGAAAGAATTAGAAAAAAAATTATATTGAGAGAGAAATATTTTCGGATACTGTTTGGTTGACTGGTGTGAAATTATGTGTTTGGCTAAAACAAATTGTTAACCAAAATAATACGAAGATTAAGTATTTAAAATTATCTTGACAAAAGGTTAATAAAAACACAACCCATTTTTAGTGAGTGTTTATTTGATGATTTTAAATTGATTTGATAGTGGGAAGAAAAAATGATGTGTTACCGATTACACAACTACGCTGAAAAGTGAAATTATACAAGATGATTTCGAAATCATTGATGATTCTGACAATCGTGTTGTTGTGTTGTTCTGTGCTTTGTGATGCAAATGGGCAAGACAAAAAAGTTATCAAAGTTGGTAAGTTGACATTCATTATAGAATTAAAAAGTTGATCATTTTACATAATTTAGTCATGTAGCTTCGAACAAAAGTGATTTTTTTTATTTAGTTAATTTTATACATTTGCACTCCTCGCGATAATAGATATTTGCCAGCGTGACAATCGAACCCGCAACACTCGTCAAAAAGTAAAACGAGTTCGCGGCGGATGTTATTTATGTGTTTGGAGTCTAAATAAAGCAATATCTTACGAACCCTAAAAACAACACAAGAAGTGTCGTAATTTTATTTAAAAGTTTCACAAATGTACTAAGATCGTTTTCTCATACATTTTCAAAGAATTGATTAATCAAATATTTTTACCAATATTTCGTAGAATAAAGGCAATGATTCCAATGCCGGAAAACGTATTTCTGCGTCGAATAATTGACAGAAAATATCCGTCAAACATTCCTTTGTATTTTCGTAAATATTATGTCTGGTGGTAAAAATAATTGTTCTGTTTTCGGTTTTCATAGAATCAGAGAACGCCTTAAGTACCGTTGGACACCATAAATGTTGCAAAGTAGAAGATATTTTTGCTTGGTCAGAGAAATAATATTATTTAAATTGTAAACAATCCAAAATTCTGTCAACGTCTGATCCTGCTAATGAATTGTGTCAAATCGATGCAATTTTGTTTGTATATTTTCTCGAAAACTGATATAAATTGTTGACTAATTAAGATTATGTCCTTGCCTCTGCTAGTACTTGCTTGTAGAACGTGCAAACATAATATCCTACCTCTTATCTTTAATTTCTGAAGTAGAACTGAATATATAGTCAAGAGAATAATAAATTATTTTATCCCAGGATCTTCTAATGCATGAAAACATTAGAGCAGGGTTCTTTCTGATGTGGTTTTAGGGAGTGCATACATTCCCCGTTTGTGGAGGCAGTGGAGTGACCAAATGTGGGCTCTGTGTAGTTTTTCAAGTTCGGTTATGAATAATGACTAAAAGCGTAAACTTGTCGTATAGGAACAATTTATCAAGTTAGGAAGGTAGTGGCATAAAAAAAATCATATGTTTATGGAAAAAATGCAATTTGGTTTTAATGTCTCACAATACATGTAAACAGCAGATATTTCTGTGAGTGCACTCGTACGAGTATGGTTTATACGAGTACGTCATTTGCAGATTTGTTAAAATTGAACATACGGTACAATTATATATATCAAAATATAGGGAAAATGAATCCTGTCGCAAATACCTTTAAAATATAATGTCTACTTAGGTATTCATACAAATAAATAAAAAATTATTTTTAATTTTTTAGAAGCTCAAATGAGCAATTCCAGCAAGTTTTCCAATAAACCAAAAAACATCACTATCATAATGACTAGATAGAGGATTTCTTTTAATAAATATATTTTTTCAACTTAATTGGGTTTTTACTGTTATCTCATAACGAGTAAATCAGTCGATCGCCATTTTTTTTTTAAATCTACTAGTCGCTCATAGAAAAAAAAAGTTGGCTATCCCTGATATATAATATGCACTGTTATTTTGTTAACTTATTTTGAGATTGAAAAGTTAAATATTCCGTTTTAAGGCTATCGGGAAGAAGATTATTTATATATGACCGTCTCCTTGGTTGAGTGGTTACGATTCTTGGCTATGAATCCGGATGTCGCGGGTTCAAATCCCTAGATTAAACTGTGTTATTTCATAATTTATTAATTAAAAAATAATATGTAGTACATATATATAGAGTTCGTGTGTGTAAGTTCATTTTGTATTTTGTAGATAAATAGGCATATATTATATTCGTACAGTTTTTTGATTTTCAGAAAATTTATTTCTTGGTACGTGTTGTTTTTTTTCATTCGGTCTGTGATGTGGTCAATGTATTTGTTGGATGTACGTTATTTTGTTTCATTATTCCGTTAAGGTGCCAAGCAAGATGCCGATTTCTTGCTCACCATGGTTGTTTCTTTATTCTTTACCAAGTTTATATGTCCAGGTGGCATCTTCCACGAAGATTATTTCCATTAAAGGAGACTAGATAGTCATTTCGGCCCCCTTTAGACGTAATCAGACATGATCGAGTCTTACTTGGGCTTACACGGTTTATTATTATTTAGTCTTCATTCGGATACCATGTCTATCCACTTTTTATCTTTGTCTTATTCCTTTATTTTCTTCTTATTTTCAGGTGGCATTTTCCACGAACACAACTACGATGCTGAGGTGGCTTTCAGGTACGCCATAGACAGGGCCAACATGTACAACAAAGATTTTGTGATCAGCCCAATCATCAAAACCATCACGTCAACTGACAGCTTCAAAGCGGGGAAGATCAGTGAGTACCAAACACCTGCAGAGTAGTTATTAGCACAATTTTTAGCATCTAAATAAAACCTAAGCGCAAAAAGTGTGAGTTTTGGAAATAAATATTCCCTGATATCTCAAAAATCTACAGGGGGCAACACCACCGATGTTGGACTGTACCTCCATTTTACCAAGAAAATCATTAATTTTCAACGAATTTTGCAAATTTTAATTTTAGCTTGCGAGTTGACATCCGAAGGCGTGGCAGCCATATTCGGCCCGGAATCAATCGAGTCCAAGGGGATCGTAGAGTCGATCTGCGAAAACCTGGAAATTCCCAACATTCACTTCAATTGGGATCCGGAACCCGCGGGTAGGATCACCAAGATGTCCATCAACTTCTACCCGGATCAGAACCAACTGTCCGTCGCGATGGCAGCCCTGGTTGCGGATTATGACTGGACCAGCTTCACGATTCTGTACGAAGATAATGATGGTAAAATAAATTTTTTGTAATATTCACATTTTAAGTAACTGAATATCACACCGTTTCTCAGTAGAGGTAGGCAGAGAGGAGAGACCATCAAATAAACCCTCTCTCGGCTCATACTTCTTGCTTCATTCAGATTCAGATATCGTTTCATACGAACTATTCTGTTATTCTGACTGTTTACATGACACGACTCAATCATATTTTATTTATTTTAAATATTTTTATATTCATTAGGCTTTTATATCAAAATGGATAACCAATAGTTCTCATATTTAATTTATTACACTTACTCAAATTATTTTGGTTGGTTTGGTTTATTTTGAAAAAATTCTTTCCTTTCAGACTCTTTTTGACCCCTTTAGACTAACAACACTGTACGTCTGGATGCAAGAGAGTAAGAAAGTTCAGTTTCGAAATAGTCAATAACACTGTTTTGTACAACGCAAAAATGCAATTACTCACAAAATACATTCGTTTCATAGAAAAAAATACCGTTAACTCGCACTGCTGATGCATTCCATTTCATTTAACTCTTGGTATAAATGGTTCAGTTGAAGATTTTAGATAAACGACTGTGTATTTAATTATCAATACTTATATTTTTCACTCTTATGCATCAAAATTAGTTAAATTCAATTTATTTGAAGAGGAGGATGTTTTTAATAAAATCAAATTTAGAGTTAGAGTTAGAATTCCAAAAAAAAATTGCAATTAGGAATATTAAAACACTGTTATTTGTTTTTTTTTCAAAGGACTTGTCCGTCTGCAAGAGGTGCTCAAGCAACACAAGGCAACTGATCCTCCGATAACATTGAGGCAGCTGGCGGTCGGGGAAGACAATCGACCACTGTTGAAGGAAGTCAGGGTAGCTGGAGAGGTTCACATAATCTTGGACTGCGCTGCTGAGAGGATCCTTGATTATCTCAGACAAGCCAATGAGGTGAAACTCATGGAGGACTATCAGGTATTAATAAAAATAATATAAATACTCCCTAATCCCATTTCCTAATATCCATCGAAAACTCTTGGTTTTTTATATGAACTACAAAATCTACCTATTTTGCATCACTTCTTCAAAGTATTCGGTACAATAATTAAACTTAATTGAATGATGCCGAATGCCAAATATGATTTCATTGAACGATTTGAGCTTTCTGTAACGAAAATTCATTCATCCACGTATTCAATTTCGTAATCAAGAAAATGTTGCCTTTGTTGATTGTCTTTTTTCAGAGCTATATCCTCACATCCATTGACGCTCACACAATGGACTTTGCTGAGATGAAGTACGGCAGGTCAAACGTAACTTGCTTCAGGATGGTGGATCCCACTAGTCACGAACTGCTAAGTGCCGTGAGAGACTGGGAGATGGGGGAAAAGTCGAAATATCGACCAATCGATATTCAACCAGAAACTGTTAGGGTAAAGAAACCATTTTAATTCTAACACCGCAGAACTACAAATTGATTAAAATTTCAGATATATTTTTAATATGTTTGTAGTTAACGTTTACCCAAAATTGTTCTACTTAATTTTTACGAAAAACTTAATCTTTCTTTAAATTTAAGCTCGGAATTTTATTTTATCGAACAAAATCAATGTGCATAATCGGTGCTTTTGAAATGTGGCTATACAGGAAATTGCTGAATAGACCAATGAACAAGGAGAGAAAACTCCCGAATACTATAAAAAGAAAGAATGCGGCATATCGCTCTAAGAAGTTAAGGAATATGTCGCGTTGTTGAATATGTCATCAAATTTTAGTTGCTAAGAAATATCCGATAGCCAGTAGTATTATGAAAATATTTATTCATGATGAATGAACATTTCCGTAACCAAATAATAGTTTATACACCGATAAGTCAATAAATAGCTATGATGCAGGCGAGTTCTCCAGATATTGTATATTGTTTTAA
The DNA here is from genome assembly GCA_022606495.2 of Halesus radiatus. NCBI lineage: Eukaryota > Metazoa > Arthropoda > Insecta > Trichoptera > Limnephilidae > Halesus > Halesus radiatus. Next base: position 35,035 of record JAHDVE020004343.1, read on the forward strand.
TATTATTGTCTGTATCTGTATTTTATCCTTAAATAAAAATAAGAGAAATAAATAGATTTAATTGATCGTTAAATAATTAATACATGCGACGCTAAAATGATTTAGTCAAAACTCAATTCTTTCTAATGATGTAGAGAGTTTACTGATGTGCTCACGATTTATCAGTGATTGTGCTCTATTTTAAAATGGTTCCGCAACTAAAATCTGTGATCGAGATTTTTCGAGATAGATCTTGCCCATCCGATGGCAGCACTAGGGTAAATTACCCCAAGAATACTCCTGGACTAATTATCCCTCAGATTCCGGAGTATTTTGACAACCGACATGCTTAAAAACCTAGATCGTTCGGTATCCCACATGGCCACCGAGGAAGGCCTCAGCGGTCATCATTGATCCCAGGAATGAGCATGGTCACCAGAGACCCGGAACAGCCATCCATTCGCTCCCATGCTGCCGAGGATCCCTAAGGGTCAGGCCGGCTAAGGGGATCCTGGCCGCATTACAGAGAATTCTCCGCATCGGGGTCAGTTTTAGATCAGTTAGTTATCCGTAAAAATGGGTAAGTGACTTGTTGATTTAAAATGAAACTGTTCCTTTATACCTTTATTTGCCAAAGTAAATTCTTTTAATAAACTAACTTTAGAAACCACGATGGAGAGCAGTATCCCGTCCTTGAGCAAGGCTCATAGCTCTGCTCTGGTGAAGACATCACTTTCTACTCGAAGCAGTGATTGGAGCCCATTCAGAACAAGATCACAATCATATCTTTTCTTTCATTTGACCCACACGTCAAAGCTAGTTTTCAGCCATCGCCAACATTTTAAAGTACATGATACCTGTAACAAAACCTTGGTCATACCAATATTTAACTTAATTTCACTGAATTGGTTTTTCAGCTTGGAGCAGTATTGATGAATGATGCAGTCACCCACTTCAGCAAGGCTTTGATTGACTTGTATGAATCTCAGGGTGTGGAGACAATGTCGGTTCCTTGTGACCAGCCCAATATTTGGACGCACGGATTGGGGCTGGTGCAGTACATGAAAGTGGCGAGTAACAATTTTGCTAACGTGTTCAAGATTTTGCTAGAATATTAATTGACAAAAACAATACCTGATTTAAGAAAAGCTTGTTCCCTTTTCTGTTACAATATATGGATGCTTATTCTTGTTTATCGGTTATAAATATAATTTTTTTCTCTTTTATGTTGATTGCGTTGACGTTATTTATTAGTATTATTAATTTAATTTGTTACAGATTGCGTCAGAGGGACTAACGGGAATCCTCAAATTTGACGAAGATGGCAAACGAAAGGAATTCGTATTGGACATCATCGAATTATCAAAGAATGGATTTAAGAAGATTGGTTTTTGGGACGCAATAAAAGGAGTCAACTACACCAGGACATCGGAAGAAGTTTTAGACATTCTTGCTGAGAAGTGGCAGAATAAGACATTCATAGTCACGTCAAGACTTGGTGCACCATTTCTTATTGAAAGAGAAAGTAAAAACGGAGAAATGTTGGTAGGCAATAACAGATATGAAGGGTACTCTATGGACTTGATTGATGGAATCTCTAAGATCTTGAACTTTACCTACGTATTTGAGTTAGCCCCTGATGGAAAATATGGATCATATGACAAAGTCACTAAGAAATGGGATGGGCTTGTGAGAGAACTGCTTGACAGGGTAAGAATTTTGATATTATAACATATGGAAGTTATTTTTCAGTCATAACTCGAACAATTGCCATTGTCCGGAGAATGAATGCTTAGTATCCCATAATTTCTGGAAGCCAATTTTTATGGAGTTGTGATATTTTTAATTAACGTGAGCATTCCGCTTTCGGAATATGCTTCTCTTTTTATCATATGATAAACTATGCCTATCAAAGATTTATCTAATGTTCGTCAAATTATATAAAAATGATTTTCCACATTTGTTCATTATTTCTCATTTGTTCACTTAGAAAGCAGATCTGGCAATTTGCGACTTGACAATCACCTACGAAAGACGAACAGCCGTGGACTTCACGATGCCCTTCATGACCTTGGGAATCAGCATCTTGTTCGCCAAACCAGATAAGAAGGATCCCGATCTCTTTTCTTTCCTCTCCCCTCTGTCCATCGAGGTCTGGATTTACATGGCTGCGGCTTATCTTGGAATTTCTGTGCTGCTCTTCATTCTTGGAAGGTAATGAATTTTGTCTGAACAATAATTCGTATTCACACCATTTTTGTACAAAATCAATTTATTGCAGGTCATATGGGGAACAAAATACGTGACTTCATAATAAATTAGATTAGCAGATGATAAGAATATTTACTTTTGTGAAGCTAAGTTGATGGCGTAATAGAAACGTGATAAGTAAATCTGCTGAACCTCAATAAGCACTACTAATAGGAATATATTTTTTCCAGAGCTTTATTTTGCAAAGTTGTTTTCTTAACCATCGCGTGGAAGAAAACTATTCACAGAAAACATTTAAGATATGTTTCAATTTTTTTATTTTTTATTGAAAAGACAAATAATTTTGTAGTAATATTGAAAATGCCTATTCAGGATGTCACCCAAAGAATGGCTGAACCCCCACCCTTGTAAGAAGAACCCTAAAGAGCTGGAGAATACCTGGAACCTGCTGAACTGCCTTTGGCTGACCCTGGGGTCATTAATGGCACAGGGCTGTGACCTAATGCCAAAGTAAGGTCAATAACGTGATGAAAACAAAACATAGAAATTGTTGTCACTTGGACCGAATACCAGAAACAGAATAAAATTGCTTTTACTAAAGAGTTTAAACATATCCTCAAACCTTTTACCAACTACCTAAATTAAAAAAAAAGAGTTCACATGCCGAGTGAAATTAATGTCCGGTCAAGATTTGTAAAATAAACTACAAACTTTTCTGTAAAACCAGTTATATTTCTGTTTCTATAAGTAAGACTACTATTGAATAACTGTTTTGGTGTAGTCCTACCTAATATATATACATATTTTTTTAATGTGTCGTCGGTGTTGTTGCAGTGTCCCATTCTACAATCGGTTCACCAACTAATTCTGAAAAAAAAAACTATTTATTTCAGCTGCTTTTGGTATTTTATCACGATTGGTGTCGTTGTTTTCTTCTTAATACCTATATACTCGTATGTTTTATTTTTATAAAATATGTATCTTCATTCTAATGTCTAACCAAAAATTATTTTACATATTTGAATAGCGAATACGAAATATTCCATGTTCACCATATGTATTTTTTTTTCCTAAATGTGCCAAAAAATTACATAAATCCATGCATAATTTTATAGAAAATTCACAGATGGTCATATCCTCACTGATTTAATTAAAGTGTACTCCAAGAGTGAGAATGAGTATCATGAGAAATGTGAATTTTATTTACATCATATAAAGCAAATAAAAAAAAAAATAAAGATCTTTGAAGCCCTCGTTTTATCGCATGTCGTTCCCCCTAGCTAGTCTCTGAAAAAATATTGAGAGAAATCTGGTCTTTGGGATACCTACTGAATATTCATGGATTTATTAATTTTGTTATATATTCCTATGGTTTTAACTGAAAACATTTTTTGTCCGATGTGCGTTGTCATTGTGAAACTAAAAGGTGTGTTATGTCTCGTGGCTTTTCAACCCTCGTTTAGGATGTCTCCGAAGGAGTGGTCCAACCCCCATCCCTGCGATGACAAAAACCCCGAACTAGAAAATATCCTGACTTTGACGAATTCCATGTGGCTGATGATGGGTAGTCTACTGCAGCAGGGTTCGGACATCATGCCTAAGTAGGAAGTCGTCGAAGTAGTAGCCCTTGCGGGATTCCATTATTTGTAGAAGATTTGAAAACAACTTTGGCTTGTATAGCGTTGGATTGGATTGTGAACATTGAAAAGGATTTCAAAAGTAAAACGGAGGTCTGCATGTTTTAATTAGTTTTCTTATTTTAAAAAATTTCAAAATTTGAAAATCGTTTAGACGGAAGTCTAATCGTTCAGTAGGACATATTCTTTCAATGTATTTTGAAGAGAAATGTATATATTTTACCTTATCTCTTGAGTCTGAAAAATATTATAATAGATTCTTTAATAAGTTAGTCCAAATATGCTGTTTATGAAAAAAATATTTCTTTTGGAAAGAGACCATTTCTAATTAGATTATAAAAGAAAAGCATATTTTATTTCTTTGCCTTTCTAGCAGTTATGTTGCGCTTTAGTGTCTTAATTGCATGTGATATTCGTTTCTTGGCGCATTGAATGGCGTGTTAAGTTGTTTTATGTTGAAAGGCCGTTGTTTTATAAGGAGCCTGCAATCTCCCGAAGAAATTTTTAACGGAAAAAATGGCCGTAGAAATGATAATTCATAAAAAAATCCCATATCACACTACAAACTAAACAATATTTACGGAAAAGTATATTATATATTTGTGTAATACGAATTCACACTGCATGGAAACTATTATAGACAATTGAAAGAAATATGTATATATTCAATTTTTAATTATTTTATTGAAATAAAAAACCTCATTGTAATATTTAATCACTGAAGAAGATAATAATAACATAACCTAAATGAAACATGAACCGAAACAAAAACAACAGAAAATAAAATGGAGGATAATATTGACAAAGTCTTGAATTTGAGATATGATATCGATGAAGATGACATAAATTGAACTGGTGTCATTAGCTAAGTTGGTAAAGCGGTTGTCCCGGAAAGACAGAAGTCCTGGGTTCGAGTCCCAGATGCGACAAATATCTTTTTAATATTATCTTCTTCAATGATTAAATACGTATATGTTTAGTACGCTTTTAGATTTGTTTCGTTCACTTCTTGAATATGATTATCTAATATTAGGTTCATGAATGTTATTTCAACGCTTCGACAACTCTGTTATAACCTAACAAATCTGCTATCGATTGCCAAGTAAAGTTTTTCAGATGTAAAGCTTTTTTAGTTTGATCAAAACCGTAATCAATAATTAATAACATGTAGTTTAGTCATTGATACAATTAACAACTAAAAAAATTACAGCGTCTTCTAGGTAAAGGTTAGTACCGCTTGATTAAATAGTATTTTTAATTTTTTTTCTAAACACTTCATTATAAATTGAAATAAATTATTGCTAGACTTCTTTGTGCCGAGTTAAACATTTTTAGTCTACAGTATATTTGATATCCAAAGGCAAAGTTTGAAGAGCTTTGTGAAGTGAAGTGTACTTAACATAATTTGAAATTTTTTATTTGTTATATAGTCTTTATATTGAATTTATTTTAAACTAATTGTTACTCGTTAGGGCTGTATCAACTCGGATGGTGGCAGGAATGTGGTGGTTCTTCACGCTCATCATGATCTCTTCGTACACTGCCAACTTGGCTGCTTTTCTGACCAACGAGAGAATGGATGCTGCTATCTCCAGCGCAGAAGATCTTGCCAAACAGACCAAAATCAAATATGGCACGTTGGCGGGCGGGTCAACTTCAAGCTATTTTAGGGTAAGTTTTATAGATTTTTACGAAAACTATGATATTAGGAATGCAGACACCATCGCGTCCATCAAAATTATGGTTTGAACATTCACACTTGAAAGTAGACAATGAAGTGTGTGACTTTCAGCTCACTTTAGAAAGATTTTTATTTATTTATGATAAACATTGGAATGAAATCATAGAAATTCAAATGTTAACTTTGCATCATAAGTTCCTTATTCTATTTTTATTTTCTATCTTTTTTTTAAATAATTTAAATCAAATTTTATAAAGTTATTAATAAGTTCTGCAAGTATTTTTAGTTTTGACTATTGTGACAGCTATTTCGGCGCTTAAGGCCATTTTTAAACTGTGGTTAATCCACATTGTGACGCCTTATTTATATGATTTTATTTATTATCGGTAAAACTGATTTAGTTAGAAAACAATTAAAATTCTAAATTCTGTGAGGTTTTCACATTTATAATGTGTTTGCTCGTATTTAAATGATGATGTTTTCTTAATAGATTATCAATAGAACACATGTAATTTACATATAGACTGTTACTAGCAGAATATACATCAGAGTATATTCCTAAGGAATGTTTAATCTTCGGTCGAAATCACTTAACATTTATGAGAATCGTAGATATTTTTTTAGTTAAATTGTTTTTTTATTCAGGATTCCAACTTCTCCCTTTACTCCCGAATGTGGGCAGCAATGGAGTCCTCCAGACCCTCCGTCTTCGTGAAGAGCAACGACGAAGGGAGGGACCGAGTATTGAAGGGAAAGAGGTTGTATGCTTTCTTCATGGAGTCCATCTCTATTGAGTACATCGTGGAGAGGAACTGCGATCTGCTGCAGGTCGGGGGGCAGCTGGACAGCAAGGGGTATGGAATCGCTATGCCTATGAGTAAGAACCAACTATTTTCATTGTTTATTGTGTTGAAGAGCCGTTAGTAACAATATTTGGAATGTAAAAAACCGACAACCAAATATTTTCGCTACTTTTTAATCAACCTGCAGGACGAAGGAGTATTGGAATAATAATAATAATAATAATAATAATAATAATAACATTTAATTTCTATAGCGCAGAATTGCGAAGTTTAACCTTAAGTGCGCTTATGGCCTGAACTAAGTCAGCTTGGTGGTAGTATGGAAACAAATACCAGAGTATTAGATCTATGAAAGTGCAGGGAAATCGAAAGGAATCAGCAGGTTTAGGAGAGTTGTATTTCAAAATGTTTTTTCTTCTCTTAGATTCCCCATATCGAACAGCTATAAGTGGGGCAGTATTAAAGATGCAAGAAGAAGGAAAGTTACATCAACTGAAAGCAAAGTGGTGGAAAGAAATGTACGGAGGAGGATCTTGTAAGGTAAGGGCACTATTTCGACAGCTTTGAAGTATTCCATTTCTTGTATGGCGGTGGAGGTAATCTGGCTCGAGAACCAGATGAGGAAAAAGGCAAAAGGAAGAACTGAAAGAAACTGGATGATGCCACGGAAATTGAAAGGGCATACCTTTGTTCGTGGATATCCTCAAGCACTTTATTTCACCTCACTTAACTTGACTGCAAACTCCAAAATTGGCCATTTTCTCGTATCGAGGCGGTGAAAACCTTTCCTCCACAATGATAACTCAAACTTTAATGAATGGTGAGACAATCCAAGAAACCAAAATGAGCACTCTTTGTTGTTTCCGTAATCTGTAATATTAATCTGGCATTTTTTATGTCTCCAGGATGAAAATGGAAATGACGACGCAGCCAGTGAGGCAGAACTCGGCATAGATAACGTGGGTGGTGTCTTCGTTGTTTTGGGCAGCGGGTGCGGTATAGCCTTCCTCATATCTGTCATAGAGTTCCTCTGGAATGTTAAGCAAGTCGCGGTGGACGAAAAAGTAAGTTAATTATTTGAGATTCACACAGTTAGAAGCGTTATCTTGGTTGTTCCCATTTAACCACCAAGTAAATTTATAAATTTTATTTGTACTTTCATAGGCTTTGCGTTTTCCCAGTGCAGCGGGTTAAAACTCCACGCTTTCTCGTATTTGGCGTTGGGGGATATTCCTATGAAGCAACCCGTATCTATAGTCCACATTTATTAATCAATTAATTCAATTAAGTTACACCACAAAGAAATTACACATTTATTGAAGAAGAAATTAGTTAAATTACTAATTTCACATCATGTGTTCTAATAAATATACAAACAAAATATATAACAGATATTGACACTATTATTTGGCAAACATATTTATCAATATTTTAAAATTTTTAACGATATTCAATTGCAGACTTAGCATTAACAATTGCCAGACATGTTTTTTTAATTTATCAATGCGGATTGTCATTCCACTCCCTGCAAACTTATCTGTAAATTGTTGATGGACGCGGTTCGGTTATCTGATACGGTAGCTTAAACAATGAGAAGCACAAGGAAGAAAACATAAACCGACGAATGGAAGGAGGAGTTGCTTACACGTCTTAACACAAAAAATATGAAGATTCGACGCTGAGAACAACAAAATTTTATAGATGGAGTTTAAAGAATTACTAAAGAAAAAATGTTACAGGAGGACAAAGCCCGATCATATCCAATAATTATTGCTAAGATCGCTGTGTAGAGGAAGTCTGTCTTATTCGATGACCCTAAATGGGCAAGATGAAAGAGGGAATTAAAGATGATAATTTTCAGGTTTTCTTACTTTTTCTTTGATATTATCTGCAAAACGTTTTATCGTGAGATAAACAGTGGAGAAAAACAAAACGGTTGAAGGAAGATAGGAAATATACGAATTTTTAAATCTATTTATAAATAAGAATATTATTACCACTTACTTACCACTGCAGTAGTCTGAGAGTTAAATTACGAAAAAACATCCACAAGGGATGGCATAGTATAATGTTGTGTACATTTTGGTATTATTTGTTATCAGGTGTAGGTTTATAGAAAAATCAAAGATGTCTACTTTTATATCAGTAATTATTAACGCCAAACATAAAGTAAACTTATCCCGTAAATTGACTTAATTTAATGTTTGTTATCTCTCAAAGGAATAAGACCAAGATGAAAATCGAAAAATAAAATTTTGTAGCAAGTTTATCATATACAATATTTTCAGAAGGAGCAATGGGCATGTAGAGCGAATGAACGAAGAAAGGAGTATAAGGAGAATATATGACGCGAATGTGAATGCAAGAATAAGTCGGGGATGTTCGAGGAAGATGGCACGATCAAGCGAATCAAATACTTGAGTCGGGCCATGTCAGAAGTCGGAATAACAGAAGAGAATGTATGAGACGTTGTATGAATTTGAATGAAACAAGAAGTGTACGGCAAGATCGAGTTATTTGGCGGTTCGTCCTCTCGGCTTACCCCTGCGGAGAAACGGCGTGATGGTTAGTTAGTTAGTTACTTAGCAATCACTTTGTGTTTTTTTTTTTAAATTCTTTATATGAATACCGCACAAGAGTCCCAACTGCTCCCAACCGTCTGGAGCCCGTAAGACTATGGTATTCCCAATGGGGAATGTTGTGATTTTGAAGGTATTGGAGAGGGGAAGGAGAAGGGGAAGAGGGAGGTGGGGAAATACCTGGCTATTCAGATCTGGTCACCAAACACGGCTAAAAGCCATTTCAAGCAACGTTTCAATTCTGAATGGTGGTCTTTCACCAGGGCGATACTGATAGTATCTTCCGCTCTGGAACGTGAGCAAATATACAACGTAATATTTTTTAATGAATTAATTGTGAAACAGCACAAATTAATTAAATAAAATTTATTTGCGCACGCCGGGATTTGAACCCGTGATCGAGAGCCTTACCCCTCGACCATGGAGGCTGTCATAATATTAAATAAAATAATTACTTTGTTATAAACCACGAATTTATTGTATACTTACGCTAACCGGTTTCGTTTGTATCATTTATTAGTTATTATATATGCCGGTTATTATATTTCTGGATTATTATTTAGTCGTTACATTTGTCCTGACGAAGTTTGATCTAAGTGAAACCGGTTGGCGTAAAAAAAGCGTTCGTTTTATTTAATTATCATATATAATTAAATAATAATTAAATAAATATATGATAATTAAATAAAACGAACGCTTTTTTATGAACTACGAATTTATACTAATTTTATATATATATATATATTGTACTGGTACATTTCAATTTTATTACTTATCTGAGCAAAGTTGGGCTTTCTTGAAAATATGTATTCTTTTATTTATACCTCTATTACAAGTTCAGACCAAAAACAGTTTTAAAGAAAATGATTCTTTTTGTCAATATCTGATAAACTCTAATCGTTTATAAAAATTGCGGTGTATTAAATAATTTGATAAAAGCTGAGTCACTGTTATCAGATTTAAAAAAAATTGGATTATTCTTTAAAAATTTTACTAGAATATTTTCGTTACTGTAAAAGACACCAAACTATCGGGATTATATAAGTTAACGGTAATAATTATTATTCAACTCAAGTTATACTGAAAAGTTAACAGGGTGTTCAAAATGATATTTCCACTTCATATCCCCAGACAAGTCTTCATTTCTTGGGACGCCATTAGGAAAAAGCAACTCAGCTTTTGCCTCCACACTAATTGCATTAAAATATGAAAAATCGCCTCCGGAGGAAAAGTGTCGTATGTCAGAACTTGTTGACTTTGAGACAGGATGAAATGATGACGCCTGACATGTACTCGTACATCGCCTTGTGAGAAAGATTTGATTTAGTTTGTATGAAAGATTCCTTTTTATGCAATGAATTCTAAGCAATGTACTATTATGTAAGTCGCTTGCAAACTATTAATATTATTTAATTAATAAAAAAAAAAGCATATTGTGGTTTCACCACTTTATAAATATAAATAAATGTATACAGGTTTACAAAATAGCTATCTCTTGAATTTATTTTCATATTAGTATTAATAATAATTATTATTTCTTTTTTAATTTCGAATATAAATTTGTTATTCAATGTTTCATAAATATTTTTTATTTGCGTTTTTGACTAATTACTTAAATACTTAAATATTTTTGTTTATGTTTATAATTTGTCTGTTCTTAAATTATTGTGTTCTAATTTTTATCATATGTCTATAATTGAAATTATTTTTTAGTATTCATATATTCCCGATGATGACAGCATTGCTGTCGAAACATGTAGATATTTATGTACATTTATAAAGTGGTGTAAATAATATATTTTTAAATTAATTAATTAATAATGACGCCACAAAGTGAATACCAAACGTTTGAAGATCGACATTATTTTTGGAATGATTTGACAAAACAGCATTGTGTTACAACCTATGAGAATATATGTTTAATCGATTAATGGAATTTATCAATCAATCTATTTCTTGTCTTGGTGTTTTATGTTTGATTCCCCTCACTCTTCAGAGTTTTTTTTATTATTATTTTAATTGCATAGAACATCTGGTTACCATAAATCTGTACATTTTTTTGTCAGAAATATGCAGATTTTTCCTTTAGTAAAATATGAATACTTATTTCATGTGATATTATAAATGAGATCCAACTACACAAATCGAATACGACTATGGCATCCCAAATTAGGAAGTAGAAGGGAAAAAAAGATCTATGAAGGCTAAGAAGTGCCGGATTTCAAAAGTTCAATAATAAATAAATTTTATTAAAAAAAACGTTTCATTTATATTTTAAATGTTTATTTATGCCGTCAAATTTTATTAATGAAACGTTTAAAATAACCCAAATAACAATATTTACAAAAAATAATGAAGTTCTGTAAATTAAACTTTATAAAACAAATTATATTTTATATTCCACTCATTACTTGGATAATGTTCTCTCATATTGTACCCGAGCACCTTTCACTGTGATGATTTGGCATATTGTTATGAACATAATTAAATTTAATGTTTTGGAACATTTGGCAGTTATGGACCCTTTCTGACTTATAACCCTGTTCTAATGGAGATGCAAATTTACTTACTTAATTACAAGATTTTTCTGGAATGGTTTTAGCACAGCTGTTTTTTTTAGAGATTCCTTATGAGACATAACTAACTGAGCGTAAAAATGCCTACAATTATGCTGAGTTTTGGAAAGACAGCGTAGATTCGGTAATTACTGCCACCTCTTTAATTTTTAAAAATTATTTCATCATATTTTTAAACAAAATGACGTTCGCTGCTATATTACATTTCTTGAAATAGTTTTATTAACCTTTGGAAATGGAAGGATGGTGGATAATAATTACATTGATTTTATTTCAGCATTAGAGATTGGTAGTAAATTTATAAAAATAAAAATAAAATGTTTTGCATTGATTGGCTGTAATAATTTTGTTTTCTTCTTTTAAAAAAACCGCAAGAAAATCAGCTTTATGTTATATGGATATTATGTTATGTTGGGTCTTTTTAACTGAACAAATATTAACAATAAGGGTGATCTATACCGATTTGAAAAATAACTGATGTCGCTTAAGTTGATGTTACGGCCTTTCAATTTCTAGACCTCAGACATGTCAATGAAATTTAATATTTGTTCAAGAAAGAGCTTCGATAGAAGTAAGGAAAAAATTACCTTACTTCGGGTACATACATAACGTACTTCTATAAGTTAGCCTCTTCAGTGGTCTTAAAGTCGTGGAATGATTGTGATTTCGTACGAAATAAAAATTAACTAATTTTAATCTCTGTTCTAGATATCTCTTGGTGATGCATTGAAAGCTGAGTTGAAGTTTGCCTTCAACGTCTGGGAGACCACAAAACCAGTCCACTCAGCCTCCGAAAACTCATCTTCATCATCAGGCTCCCATGGAGAGAGAGAAGGGAGAGGTCCTTCCGAATCCAAGAGCATCACAGCCAACGTCCTGAACGCTGCAACGTCTTTCATGAGATTAGATAAGATAAAACGATAGTTGCTGAAGAATTTTTGAAGGATGAATACAACAAATTTTACCACACAGGTGTAACATGAAACAAAACGTAACCCGCCAAACTTTAACAGCGATTCCTGAGCTATTGCAGGCAAAACTTTAGATGTTATTTTGCCTTCTGGTCCCATTTATGTTCAACGAAGAACCGCGGTCAATATTTAAAAAAATACATTGTTTTCAATTTACCTTTTAACTTAAATACCAGCTTTTGCCGTTGTTATAAATACCATTTGTCATTTTATTTCATTTCCGGCAACCCGGGCGTTTATTGCCATATAAGTTGAGTAGACGATGTCTGTTCCGAAATGGTTTTCTTTTTCGTTTTCATTGTTAAAATAATTGAATTTCGCAACTCATATTAAAACCCTCGAAATCTGGAAGGGTACGTATGACGTCATACATACATAGCTTTGTCGCTTAACACGGGTCGGCTTGAAATCAACAATTTACAAAATAAATAATTGACACAAATTCAAAAAATATTTGTAATTTTAAAATGATTTGTTTACAGCAGTGGTGACCCGTGTGCGAGTCAACGTAAAATTACTAGATTTCTTAATGAACAAGTTCTGTCAGAATTCGCTGACCAATCGCAGGTCGTTTGAGTCTCTTATGGTTTTAAACTTTTTGAAATAACGATTTATTAAGTCAACGTATAAATATATTATATATTTAGAATCAGCATTTGCATATGCTTTTTGAAATCCATAATATGTTTCAATCGAGTTCCTTTTTAAACAATGTCATTACAAACTTATAGACACGTATTGTAGAACAAAATTAACACAAAATGTGGCACGTGTAACAAATACTCTTACGTTTCCAGTAAATTCTTAATTCAGATGTTGGTCATGTATGACAAAGACGGACATTTAAAAGATATGTATATTGAAAACGATGGATGTGCATTCAATATACATGTCATCATGGGTGTGAATGAGATAACACTACGCCTACTCGCTTACACTACAATATGACCTATTAAAGAAGGTTGTCTTTCTTATACTGATGTATTGCTACGTTCGCTAGCTCACTTTCTCTAATGACATTTAAAATTTTCGGAAACAATCGAATTATATTTTTTTCCATTGGTTCATTGTATGTTTGTGAAGTGTTCGTAATGTCATTGATGGTTTCCCGATTACAAGTATTGTATTATGTATAATATTAAGTAATTTGCACGTATTTACGAATGAAATGTTATTGGCGTTTGCCTTGTAATGGAAACACTTTTCATCACATAAGGGGGCATTTTGGTACTTATCTGTGCAATTAGGTTAGAGACAATAGATAACCACATGCGACGCATTACAATTTAATACAGATGTAATACTAAATCAAAGTACGGTAATTACCGTATCTCTTGATTGTCACTTTGTGAGCTGTGCAACGTGTGTATTGTTTGTAAAGTCATTGTTTTTAAAAACAAAAATTAAAACTATCGGTACGTTCTCTATTCAATCTCACACTATTTAAAAATAGTAAACCAAATTATGTAAATTTACTATTGAAGCCATGAGTTAACCGACGGTTATATATTAAAGTAATATGGTATTCAAAGAACTAATCGGGTTCATACCGGGAAATATGTATCCTTTATTCACCCTTTAATCGATATGTACAAAGTAAGAGTAATTGGTGCATAGCTATAGTAAGATTGTCATTTATAGTTTTTTCCATTTAAAAAAAAGGAGAGTGGTTTTTGATTTACGCAAACAATTGCGTATTTTTATTCTGGTAATACGTATCTTTTGTATTGACCGAATGTTAAAATTTCTTATCCATGGTGTGAACATTTTTGTGAATGGATTAATAACTTTTTTAGTATTTTGATAATTAATCGTATATTAATGCCGTGTTGTTTATTTGTAAGTGTTGCTAATTAAGAAAAAAACAAATTAATCTTAATAATGATCGTTGAGAATGGTATATTTTAATATTCACAACAAAATACCTCATAATATAGTGAACATATTTTTAATGGTAGAGCACCCCTGTTTCAAATAAAAAAGTACTAATACTAAGTAAGGACGGTTAATCAGAGAATTAAAAAAAAATGCACAAGGTCCCAGTTAGTTTTCATTAGTTCGCTAGTTTTCTTCATTTGATTATTTATTTTTTATTTGAGCACAAAATAAAAATAAAAGTTAACTTTGTACTTATATTCTTTTGTAAACGATAGTAACAATTTAGAAGTTCTTCAGCATGGATATAAATTCTGTTTTTTTTTATTTATTTTTTTTATTTCTAGAAAATCTTGTTTTCAGATAGCTTCCTTCATTCGTTCATCAAATGGCATGTACGAGTAGAAGGAAAAATTGCGTAGTATTTTTTGTAGTGTCTGTATTCTTATATTTAAAACATTAAAAACGCACCATTGATTCATGGGTGCCAGTTTTAAAAACATATCTAAAAAACTACCTATTTTACATATAACATATTTATATATGATGACTTGTGATTTGTTTTTAATGAAATGTGTGATATGAATTTCAAAAAATGTTAATAAAACTTTTGATTATTTTCAGACTGTTTTGTTATTTACCTTATCATCATTATCAGTTTTTTTTTACGGAAATCCAGAATTTTTAATACCTTTCCTTTGCTTTAGGAATGTTTTTTCCATTAACCTGTTACTGTGTCTTCTTAAATTTGTGTGAATATTTTTCACAAAATTCGTAATTTTCGTTAATCATAAATTTGGCTAAACCCTGATTCTAACTATATCCCGGGTGAAACAATACAGCCCAAGTTGTGGGCAATATCTGCCGAACAATACAATTTTATGGAACTAATATTATAACCAAATCAAAAAAATGTACGAAGAGAGCCATAAACATAATAAAGGAATAAAGATCGTAAATCTGTGCTGGACCACCAAATTTCATACAATTCAGTCAAAGGCATTAAGAAAATGGCAAATATGAAGTCAAATTCATTTTGATAAAACCACCACGAAACACGATTTTAATTTATTTATTTTACTCTTAATCAAAATTCATTAACTACTTTAATGATTACCGACATATACACCATTACCCAATACGAAATAATACAATTTAATCCACTAAATGAAGGAAAAAAAACACTTCAAGGGCGCTTTAAAATTAATTTACTTTACCAATAACTTGGATTTGATAACTAATAACTTACATATAAGATTTATTAAGAGTGGCTTATTACTAAGATTTATAATTAATGACTTACAACTAAGACTTAAAGGAGGTAACTAACTACTGAGACTTACTAGTATTTTACATCTACGACTTATAGCTGTCGATATACAATTAAGACTTATAACTAGTGACTTAAAACTCGTACATATTTATGACCAAGTGGGTCAATTACTTGCCGTATGACTTACAACCATGGCTTAAAACTAGACACCATAACTAACATAAATATTTACATTGACAAATACATGCTATGATTGTAGATCGTGCCTGTCAGTGGTAAACCATAAAAAAACAGACACTCCTATACTTAGTCATGTGTATATATTCACACGTGTAGAAGAAATATGTTAAAAATTTGAATAGATCTGATTCACAGAACTCGTTTAATTTCACATCTGATTGCCTCCCTCCAGTAAATGCACATTTTCCCTACAAATGCGCAAATTGGAGCGAAGATCGATTTTCAATTTGAAACGAGCCCGCCAAGCCGTGCATGTCGGCAAAGTAACTCCCTGCCTCGTACCGTCCATGTCCGACTAATTTAACCCAGATATATTAATAGATTTTGATGATCTTAAAGCACAGATTCAGCAAAACACGGTCCAGTTTGCTGCGGAATTTCATGACGATCGGTGAACGGAAATTTCCCGCGAGTTCCACAAAGAAAAACTTCCGTTCGCTAACTTTTGTTTTAAATTGAGTTTTAATTCATTTATCATCGGTGTGTCATGTATCTATAGACAGAAGTTTACCTGCTTGGAGTTTTAATGTTACAGTTTGCCTGTCTTCGTCTTACGATTTGTCAAATTTTGCGTCTTATTTTACTGAGTTTTTGTGTTGTATATATACGAGTATATAATGTTTTGTTTTGAATGTATTAGGAACAAAAAAAATATTGCGGCAAACGTCATAACATTATTGTAGTCACTTTAGAATTGTATTCAAGTGCATTAAAAAGTAAACGTAATTGTTCCTTTAATCTAACATTTGTTCACAACATCGTCTTTTTAAAAATAATGAAAGCTATCGCTGAGAAGTTTTTATTTTGTTTTATTTTTTTTTTAGTTTTAATAAGTATTTTTTCATCTAGTTCATAAAATTTTTCAAAGCTAGACAATTTGTGAAGTTTCTCTTAGTCCTCCTTCCTGTGGTTCTGAGGCGGACTAGGTTATTTAAAAACTGAAGCTCCAAGATGCTGGATAACTCCTTTTCTTTGATTTCTTTGAACCAGGTTTTGATTTGACTTTTGAAATCATTTTCTGTTTTTTTTTTTTTATTTGGAAAACAAACCAAATTTTTTTAAGATGAGAAATTTTCGACCGAATATATAAATGAAGTTTTGTTCAACAAGATTATACAATACATTTCAATGTATTTAAAACAAACTATCAACAAAGTCGTCTTTTCGTAATCAAGTAAAGCTTTTATTATCTAATCTTTTTATTTATTGATCGCTTTTGACATTACTTTGATTTATCTTTTACATACATTAAAAATATACATTTGACGCTATAAAACATTCTTATTGGTACATCATGCCATCACACAGATGTAATCATACGGTAAAATCTTTTAGCATTTTTCAATATTCCTTACGATGGTATTTCTATCAAACTTTACAATCAATACCATGATACCAATATTTGTAAAAAATCTGTGTGTTTTTACACTACGACGTTACGGGAATTCGCAATCTTCCAACCCAAAGTAAAAAAAGTACACCACTTTAACTGCGGAGCCTGTCAAACATTTTGACATCTAACCTCACAAAAATGTTTCAAAATATAATAAAGTTTTCCTTATTGCTTATCTGCTAGAACCTTCACGATACTATTACGTATTCATGAAAGACTCGCGTTATCTCCGTCGCACACACTTCCCTTAGATCCTTATTATGTATGTAGGCTTATTCTATTTAAAACATATTCCCATACAACGGTGTCAAAGTTTATCCCAAATCTGAGGCTTTTCTCTCACAAAGTGTCCGCAACTTTTGTGCCAACGCTCATCTATCTCAGTCCCCGGGAAATGGTTGGATGTCGGAAAACTCGTGGCAAAGTGGTTGTTCGATTGTTGCTTAAGAGCTCAACTTGGGTTTATAATGAGGCGATACAATCTCTCACACAGAACTGTAATAATAATAATTCATGGTACGTACAGAACTCGTTACTTTTATTACAATCAGAATTTCTCAAACTTTGTTATTACGGGAGTTTTAAGCTCACGTAATCATTTTATGAATGCGATTAAACACGAAAGCTTAAAGTTTAAAACATTTATGAAATAGCGCTAGAAATAGCGGCTTTGTGAAATAGTATTTAAGCTGTAGAATATTTGATACGAGGTTTTTGACACGTGTTGTACATAATTTTATAAAAAATATCAAGTAAAGTCACGGAAAATCGGACTCTTCGTGGACTTTATTTACATACTTTTCTATAACGATACAAAAAGCAAATTTTATCAGTAAACAGCGTATCAGTTTAATATTCCATAGATTGATATTTAATTCGCTAGTTTAAAAAGATTTATAAAGGTGAGATTTATTTATTTCACATAACGCTTGGTGACAATTTCTTCAATCCTGCTAATGTTTTGGATACGGAATGAATGCAAACGGAAAATCAAAGAAGAGTATTACGGTAGGATGCAAGAGGAGCAATGCAGGCGACGATTTATACAGGGCGTTAGCATGCCAAGAACGGTACCCACGTCTTTCAAAATCTTCACATTATAAGTATCTGATAAGGTAGTGATTTATCGTTTAAACGCCAAAGAATTTTATAACTCGATCATGGTATAAGATTGTGAACCATTAAAACACCGTCGTAGTTCAGAGGTAAGCATCTTGGCTTCAACCCAGGGAGGTCATTGGTTCAAAACTAGGCGTTTCCAATATATTTGTAAACCTCGTAAGGCCCAAGCTTTACAAATTGTATTACCGATGGTACTTTTTGATACCTTTGATGAATTAAATAGGAGAAGTATTATTTTTTTGCTCACCAGGATATGAGTAAAGCTTTTAATTCGAACTTTGAAAAGGACTTCGGGCGTTTATCTCAGGTAGGAAAATATTTATTTGGGTTCGAACCGCTATCCTATAAAGTACCTTTAAAAGGACCGGGGGTCTTAGGAGGTTCAAGTTAAATAGGTTATATCAATATAAATAGTTTGAAGTTTAGATAGTTTAAAATGGGTAGTTTAGTGGTTAAAAACTGTACTTAAAATAAATGGTATTTTAAATATTTATAGTTTTCATCACCTGAATAATCACAAGAATATAGTTGAGAAAAAAAAAATTTTTTTTTTGGAGAAAAGGGACTGAAAAGTTTTATGAGTAGTTGGTGAAAAATAAATCATGTGGTAAATAAGAGTGAAGTAATTCAAGATGAAATCGAAATTATTATTGACGATTCTAACAATTCAATTATTGTACGGTGTTATTCTGTGTAAGGACAAAAATAAAGAGAAGATAGTCTTCAAAGTTGGTAAGTTCTATGACACTTAATTATTTAATAAATTTAGAAGAATTACTTTCTTTAAACCATTGTTTTTAATATGTAAATATCTACATGTTTCAAGAGCAATGCTCCCCTCATCAGGATAAACAATATACTAAAAATAATGATAAGTATATACATTCTATATTTATCATTAATTTTAGTATATTGTTTATCCTGATGGGGGGGAGTTTGCATCTGAAATAATTAGATATTTAAATATAAAAAAAATCTGTAGTTTAAACAAAGTAATGCTTAATAATTTATTAATTATCACACCACAAAGTGATTGCCCATCTTTTGAAGAAACTTATTTATTTATCATTTGATGTACACAATATGTGTTAAAAATGATCATTTATAAAATTAATCTGATTTGAACACCTTTCATTTAATACAATGCTTTTATTTAATCAGAAACTTTTTTTAAATTTTCTCTGTTTTCAATAAAAAAATTTTAACTTCATGTCATTGCTAAATTTCTGTTTATATTTATGTTATATATAGTAATAAAGAGATTGCTTAGCTGTCATCACTTCAGTTTTCTCAACAAAATGTACCTTAAACGATACACGTGTGCTGCTTTATGTTATAATACAAGTAAATTATGGGATTAAGAATTAATTACATTGCCTTATTAAAAGAAAAAAGAGAATCACATAAATAATAGGTCGGGTAATATGTAACGGCCGTTCTTCCCAACCTTACTGAGCAACTGCTGAGTCGAAATTTTACTTCAGCACTGTTCAAATGCACAATTCGCCTTTCCCAACGAAATTCTGTCAAACTTACGATCATCTTAAGTTATCGATTTTTGTGGATTAAAGTTCTCCTCAGTAAAAGACTAGTTAGAAAAAGTGTCAGCAGAGTGTCAAATGACAGCGTAAACGTCAAATGTCAGAGATATTTATGGTCAAACGTCATTCGTTTCGCGAACTATTTTTTGTACCTATTGTGTATTGACAATTTTGAATATGGACAGCGAATATGATGATATTTTTAATGTAATACCAATAGCGGGTATGGACAGCGAATATGAAGGCAGCGACGATGAAGATATTATTGACATTATATTAGATATTATTGATTGAAAATTGAAACACACGCACGAAAGACAAACGTCAAAAACTTCTACTTCTTTTTTCGCGGCATTAGTAAAAGTCAAGCTTACACTTTATTTTTAACATATACGTTTTTAAATATAAAATGTTGGTGTTTGTATTAAAATATTTAAGACAAATAATGTGTATTCATAATAAATAGAAAATTAGCTCGTCTATGTAAATTTAACATTGAAAGTTTTTACTTTGATGTCATTTTATTGACTATGAACGTGTGGGGGTACAATTATACTTTCCATAGAAATGGGTGAGTTCTTCATAGACAATTTAGGAAGTTCAAAGATAAATGTTTGGAGACAGTCAAATAAAGCGAATACTTAACAATACACTTGGCTGATCGGCGTCTCAGATTGATCATTCGAAAAGTTGGGGAGAACGGTTGTGTGTCCCATTTAGCTTAAGTGTTATTTAATATAAGCACTTTCTTTATTTTCCTGG
Organism: Halesus radiatus; assembly: GCA_022606495.2. NCBI lineage: Eukaryota > Metazoa > Arthropoda > Insecta > Trichoptera > Limnephilidae > Halesus > Halesus radiatus. Next base: position 55,678 of record JAHDVE020004343.1, read on the forward strand.
CAAACAGAGCAATATTTTAAAGGCCCTCTATCTAAAGGTATCAATCTAAAGAAAACATTCGCAGGGTATAAATCGGCCAGCTCCGTATATTACACGGCCGAGTGACCAATGCATATATGTGAAAGATTTTTTATGATTGAATTTGAAAAAAAAAATCAAAAAATTATTCACCCTGGACCAAAACGTGATCTAAATTTTTATTCCAAATATATTTATTCAAAATATTCAGGAATCACTGGTTAAAGTTTGTCGGAAACGTCCTGACACATCCTCCATAATTTAGAGCTGCAGGGAAGTCAAATCTGAATACTCCCAGTTTGAAGTAAAATGCACGACCGCTATGCAAAACGTGTCATTTCAAAATGAAGAATTGGAATATTCCCAAGTTTTTAATGAAGTACGAGTATTTTCTGACACACTCCATCTATAAAGTTACCAGACATATAGGTGACTTTTTTTACTTGACATAATTTTCAGAAATGTACATCATGCTGAAATGATTTTCTCATCAGTTTCGTTCCAAGAATTGATCAAATATAATATGTTTCGTACAATTATTACTTCGCAATACAAATTCAGCAAGTCGTTGCCCGGAGAAAGTACTCCCACGTCAAGTGACACAAAAATTCCGTGAAACATTCCTTTGCATTTTCGCATCTGGTGATGTTAAAAATTCTTTCAGTTTTCTATAAATTCATAGAATGTCTTAGGGTTGGAATCCTTCCAAAATGCGACTGCAAAATGCAAATATCGTTTCTTATTCCGATAGAGAAAGAAAGAAGAAAGATAATGCAAACAAATATGTATTAATCCACGACTTACAAATGTGTCTTGGCTAATCGAACCATTCCATGTATTTGTAAGTACATATTAAGCTAATATGTAGATATTTTTAAAATTTAATGTAATCCAATTTTAACAATGTCATCATTAACTTCTGCTGTGTTTTTAGTTTTTATTAATGTGACAGCTGTTTCGGCGTTCAAGGCCATTTTCAAACTGCGGTTAGTCCACATTGTGACGATTTATTTATATGATTTTATTTACTGCAATCCAATTCTAATTCGGACGCGTTTTTTAAAAATAATGATTTATTATCGGTAAAACCGATTTAGTTGGAAAATAATTAAAATTCCCTTTTTTGAGGTTTTTACATTTATAATGTGTTTCCCATATTTAGATGACAATGTTTTCTTAATCGATTTATTTAAATGTGTTATATTGTTTTGATAATGTGAACATATTGAGAAGTGGTGAATAAATAATTTAATTTTTTGGAATAACTAATTGAAACTATATTGTGTTATATTTTCAATTATTGAATATAATATTAACAACTTCCAAATCGAAACGCGAAACCGAGAAGACACAAAAAAAATCCTCAAATAATTAATCCTCCTGACAAGCTACTTGCAGTGGGAATAAGTTCCCACTTCCCAAAAAATCCTCAAATAATTAATCCTGCTGACAAGCTACTTAGCGGGTATAAGTTCCCACTGTATATAATTAATATTATACAATAAAAAATAAAAAAAATTCCCATATATTTTGGATGTTATCTTTTTATAACAAAATTGAGGATGATATTGACAGTTTTTAGAAGATCGAATCCTAGCTTCTATGGTTATCTTTTTCTTTTCCGTGTCTTTTCGGTTTCGTGTTTCGATTTGATAGTTGTTAATATTATCTTCGATGATTAAATAAAGTTATTTTGTTAACTTAAGTGGTGTTGTTTTGTGATGGTTTACTTGAATTCCAACATTAAGTATAACGCAGCCTATTTATTTTAGTATAAATGAATAATTTATGAATAAATGTGGTGGTGGTGGGGTGGTGGCAGGGTAGCGGAAATGTATCATTAATTTCTGAATATGAATACAGATAGTAGAAATGTAGTACGTTCAAGAATTTCAGGGTAGTTTATCATTGAATGTAAATATGAAATGAGTTTGCTAACTCATCGTAATTATTCGTCTTGTATCTGCTAGAACTTGCTTTTGGAGCTTTGCAAATACAAATATACAGTCTACATTTCATTTCTAAAAGGGAACCGAACACGTAAAGCTCATAGAATATTATCTTTAATTCTATTACACCCACGCATCTTCTAATGCATGGAAACATTAGAGCAGTCGTCTTTCGGTTATGGTTTTATTATGTACATACATATTCTGTCTTTGAAGGAGAGCATAATATAATACTGAGTATTCTGTATCATATTATGCAGTATACTGAGTATACGGCAGGATCAATATGAGTTGTAAATAATTTTAAGCTATAATTAAGTCAATTTTAAGTATTTAAAAAAAATCACAAAATTTCCATATATATAAATGAATGTTTGTCTATCTGTCCTCGATTTTCTTGAAAACTACTTGACCGGTTTGGCCGAAAATATCAAAGTTTGTTATTATTAGTGCCGCAAAGGTTTACATAGTAGTTTGAATGAAATCTAATATGTAAAACTGTTGCTATGACGTTTTAAAATTAGTATGAAAAATAGTGAGGCCGCCATGTTTTATTGAGGTTAGCCCATAGATATACCACTCTGGTTAGCCACAGATTACGTATCCAAAAGAAGAATGTTTGTTTTGATAGAATATTTTCAAAATGGAAAAAACACAAGCAGGTGCTTACTTATGAACTTTATTATTTAGATATGCTTTGAAAAAAATAAATGATTGGAAATGAATAAAAAATTTTAAATTAATGTTTTCCATGTTTAGAGATAGTAATAGTCTTCACGAGGCATTACTTTTGCTCTCAAATCAATTATGGTACCCACACGACAAGCAAGAATTCACAACTTCAACACTTTATAATAAAAAAAAACCGAGCAAGGCCGGGTACACATCAGCCAGTCATTTATAAATTTTGAACTATATTTTATATTCGAATAAGTTTTAACAAATTCAATATCCACCCTCATTTCAAATCCATGTAAAGAAGATGTTGTCGACCATATTAAAATATATATTCGTTTAATAATTGTAGAAAATAATATTAACATAACCTAAACGAAACATGAAAACGGAACAAAAAAACGACAGAAAATAAAAAGATTTCAAACACATCTGGGACTCGAACCCAGGACCACTGCCTATCCGGGGTAACTGCTTAACCAAATTAGCTAATGAGACCAGTTAAATTTATATCTTCATCGATATCATATCTCAAATTCAAGATTTGTCAATATTATTCTCCATTTTTAATCCCATATTATTGGCAGCTATCTTTATAATGATTACAAAGGTCTTAACGAACACAATTGCAAACTAGACAGTGTCTCGGATTAATATCCGATTTTTTTATTTATATGAGAAATCTATTGACTTTTTATAAAAGTCTAAAGAATTTTATTCAATTCATAATTACCATTATTTTTATTGAAATTAAAAAAACCCCATTTTAATATTCAATCATTGTAGAAAATAATATTAACATAACCTAAATGAAACATGAAAACGGAAAAAAACGACAAAAAATAAAAATATTTCAATCGCATCTGGGACTCGAACCCATACTGGTGATACTGGCAGTTTCTATCAATCTAAAACGTACCGCAAACACGCTACATATTATTTTTAATGAATAAATTGAGAAATTTAATAAAATAAAATTTACATGCGCACGGCGGGATTTGAACCCGCGACCTTCGTATTTTCGTAGCTAGATTCGTAGCTAAGGATCGTATCTACTCAACATTGATTGAGTCCAGAATTTTCTTCCAAAAAATGGGAATTTATTCCCCACGGGTAAATTAGTACCAAATTTACACATGAAAGTTAATATATTTAACATTGAAATCGCCTGTGTTGTTGGGAGTGAGTCTAAGTATTTTGGGTTGTCTGAATAAAAAAAAATATACGTCTACCGTATTTAAATTCTAAAGAACTCATATTAAAATCTACCCTTAAATGCCACCCCTCAGTCAAAAAATGCCAGACCTCTATCCAGTCTTTATTATTCTATTCATCTTAAAGGTGAAATTTTCAACAACAACTTTGGCGCTGAATTTTCATTCGCTATTTTTTTTACAGTAACTCCATACATAAGGCCCCGAGGGCAATAATTTCCCTCAAATCATCTTTGGGGATGCTGTGTGGAGGGTCTTCTAGAGGATAGGAAGAAGTGAACCTAGGTGTGGAAGATACCCATGTTGTAGGATGGAGGAAACTTAGAGGTCGACGGATCATTCCACAGCCGAGCTGTTTAATACAAGGACGAGTCATAGCACCCGAAAGAAGACCCGTTCTCATGTGACAAATGTCAACCATGTACAAATGTTGGGCGCGTATGGTGTATTTCCCGATTGTGCACTGGTACCGAAGGGATCAATGGCGCTAGTTCCTCATGGCATCTTTCATTAAAATACCGGTAGAACAAGGACAGCATTGCCACCTGAAGTCTGTGGTCCAAAGATTTCAAAACGTTTGTTAAGATACCCGAATCTATCAAATGGATCGCCCGTTTCTGCACAGTTAAGGGTTTTTTCAGATATTTTGTGGCTGTCAAATACTACAGTGGGGCGCACTTGCTATTTGTACAGGGTTAGCAGTTGTGTACTATTAACGTATCTGCGGGTTCTATAGAGTACACTCAACTTCTGAGAGGCTAAATTTACTCTGGCTTCGATGGAGCCCCCATACCTGAGCTGGTCACTAAAGGTGACACCAAGCATATCTTGTTGGGAAGATTGCTTAGATTAAAGGAATTGTCATTTTGGCCCCCTTTAGACGAAATCAGATATGATTGAGTCTTACTTGGGCTTACCCTGTTTACTATTATTTCGTCTTTATTCAGATATCATTTCTATCCACTTTTTATCTTTGTCTTATTCGTTTACTTTCTTCTTATTTCTAGGTGGCATTTTCCATGAAAACAACTATGACGCAGAGGTTGCCTTCAAGTATGCCATCGATAGGGTCAACATGTACAACAAGGATTTTGCAATCAGCCCGATCATTAAAACAATTTCCTCCTCTGACAGCTTCAAAGCGGGGAAAATCTGTAAGTAATAAGAGAAGTAATTTATTAGTAATAGCTGATAAGTATGCATTCATCAATTGATACACCAAACATTTTATCACAAATCAACATTAATACACCAACAAGAAAATCAACAAGGTGGATAAAAGACACTTTTTATGTTAAAACCTATCATACAAATACGAGATATTTCTCTCCTTTACCACGCGCTCTAATCATTTTTAATGACACAATTAATCATTTTAAAAACAAAAAGTTTTACCATTAATATCCAACTGATAATGTGATAAAAAAGTTTTACCATTAATATCCAATTAATAATGTAATAAAAGTTTTACCATTAATATCCAACTGATAATGTAATAAGAAAAGTTTTACCATTAATATCCAACTGATAATGTGATAAAAAAGTTTTACCATTAATATCCAACTAAGATAAAATAAAAAATAAATAAATAAATAAAATAAGCATAAAATACCTGTCCAGCTTTCAGTCGATTCTGCATGAAATGTACATTGCCCTTGGCGAAATGACCCTTTACAGTGTGGTTTTAATATGATATGGGGATGACGGAAAAATAGTCAATATGCTGTCATTAACACAATGTATTAGCTCGGATGACAGGATTGACAGGTGACGATGTAGGGAGACCGGACGACCATACAAACTCTTTATACGCCTTCAGTTGTGTTGCTTTCATGCCATAATTTTCATACGTCACGTGTTAATTACACTTTGCTATACAAATAAGTAAATACGGAACTATTAATAGGTTTAGGTTTGGAATTTCATCACATAATTTATGCGATAATCTAAATTGAGTCAAATGAGGATAATAAAATCACGAGAGTAGAGCACTCTCTTAGAACTACTTCCAAAACGGGAATTTCACATGAAAGCCTTCGCATGGCGCATATATTCGTGTTTGCATATGCCTTTCACGAAATTTTTATTCTTTTAAGCTAAGGCTTAAAGTATGAACTTTCCTGAAAAATAGAGCGGAAAATTTTTCCTTTCCATTTTTAACAGGGCTGAGATATTGATTTCATAAAAAAATAAATGATTTGTTGATTGACGATTTGCTTGTTGAAAGTAAACATTTGGACTTTTGTGTCGAAAAGTTACAATTGAATTAAAAAAAATTTAAACCCTTTTTATTATATCAAAAATCCAATCAATTTCAGTACATCGATGTACAAGTAAATTTTATGTATAAGAAGTATCTCAAAACATAGCACACATTGCGTAGAAGGATTATGTTTGGAAAATGTTCCATGCCTCTTAAAAATATGTGAAACTGAGTCGTTTTTTCATGATGTTTCACATATATCACAAAATTAGATTGATTATGTTAATATTTTTTTGGTTGAACCAGTGAAACTCTTTAAACTATCGAGCGGGTGTAGAAAAAAATCCCTTCCTTTGTCAGGACAAAAGTTTAATATGTCCGTTTATATTCAGATGCAAGAATTGCTTTTCCGAAGGAGTTTACAAAAATTGCGTGATTAAAACAAGAAATAAAAGATTTTCGACTTATAATAAATTTATTTTACTTGATTTTCTATAGGAAAATTTAAGGTTAATAAGTTTTTTTGCCAGATTTCAAGGTCAAGATTAAACCAATTAATAATATGAAGTAAATGAAACACGTTGTTATAAACCACGAATATATTTTATTTTCACCAACCGGTTTCGCTTAACTCAAGCTTCATCAGGGTAAACATATTAACTAAATTATAATACAGAGTTATCGGATATATATATAGGTACAAAATACAATAGAATGAAATAGATATATTACAAAAGAGAGACAAAACAAAATATTAGAGAAAGACAACAATAGAAAAATATTATGTTTAAGAGGAAGACATCCTTATATAAATATAACAGTGTAATGGGAATATAATTAATTGTCTTGGCGCTCTCGTAGCTGCCGGCAGCTTTTTTTAGTCGCTCCTAGTTTATCTAGGAAATATCGGAAAGTTCTTAATTTTTCCGGTGTTAAAGTAGCGTAAAATAACCGCAATAATTTATAGGTTACATTTATAAAAATCATATAATTTTAGTGTGGCCGTTTCGGGCTTAAATCAAGTTTATAATAAAAAATCAAATAAAAACCTAAATAAGTTCAAATCTGTCACGTTCTTCCCAATTAACCCAAAATCATCGGTCGGTCGAAGGCGTTCGACACATGTGCTTGTTAAAAGACTTTTGCCTGATAAAAGTGTCCCAAAGTGAATGATTTACAACGTTATTCTTTGAACTATGGTGATTGTAAACAATATCGTATACAACCGAGCTAGACAACTCAAACTCAAACTTAATGGTGAATGTGCTACTTTGGAGCCTTTAATAGCTGCAAATATATCGCTGTATAACCTTGAACGTTGTACCACAACCGTAATCCGCAAAATTAGATTTCGTGGCTGCCGAGAAAGGCGCAATAGAAAATAAAAACATTTGACGAGAAGATCTTCTGCTTTCACGGCGACCTGAGTTCTGACCTCCAGTTCACGGAGCAGATCCGGTGCATCATGCGGCCCACGGACGTGCCCGACAAGGCTGCTCTGCGACCTGCTGTGGTCCGACTCCGACAAGGATACTACCGGCTGGGGCGCGAAATAGACGACACACTGATGTGCTCTTTCCAGATCCTGAAGCCGGCTGACGAGCGCCACCTGGCGTACGGGCAGACCAACACCAAGCGTCCCGTCACGCCGCCCAGGGGCGTCACCAACAAAGACAAAGAAGATTGGAAGAAAGGATCAGTACCCCCGGCCCCCGTCCCTAACTTCACATAACTCCTATCATTTGTATTAGCGTCTTGCAATATATCGTAAGGAATAAGTACAGTTAGCTTCTTTTTCTTTTTTTTTCAATTAAACATGTATGAAAACTTAGACCAAGCCGTATTTAATTTTGATAATCTAACTGCATCTCTTTATATGGTCTATAAATAATGTGTAATGATTGTGACGAAAAAAAAGTCATAGATTTAATATAGGAATAATGTAAGAATACGAAGTAAGATTTCTACAGCGCCCTTGAGGTGATTTTTCACAAAAACGGCACTATAAAAATCATCCGATTATTATTATTATTATTATTATTATTATTATTATTATTATTATTATTATTATTATTATTATTATTATTATTATTATTATTATTATTATTATTATTATTATTATTATTATTATTATTATTATTATTATTATTATTATTATTATTAATGTCATTAAAGCGGGTTATTCCTATAATGCAGTAATGAAAGGGTCATGCATAATGAAAAGTAGAAAGCATGTACTACTCGGCTATATAATAATAATTTAAACAGATGTGGAATAATAATTGATAGATTAGGGGAGATTCATGGGAAACATGTTTAAAATCGGGCTATAAGATAAATTTGTTTGGTTATTAAGTAAGTTTTTAATTTAAAGACTTTTCAATTTCTTGTGCTTCTAAGTTGTCTAATATAATTCCTATACCGCTTTTATGCAAAAGACTACCATGTGATTATTTATATTCCTGAGTTTTATGAGCTCTAATAGTAGAAACTGTGTGAATGTAGATGAGAACACTCGGTTTGAACACACTCTGGACGAAGGAAAATGGTTTTCAAGTTTAAAAAATTTTATTAATTGTTTTTGTGTTTAATTCGTAGAACTCCATATAATTTTTTTTCTAAATTTAATGTAAAGCAAATTTAATAATGTTATTATTAAGTTATGCAAGTATTTTTAGTTATTATTGAGACAGTTGTTTCGGCGTTTAAGGCCAATTTTTAAAATTTTTTTTTTTTTATTTTTTACTAACGGACCTTTCCAATTACACAAAAAAACGCAATATGAAATGAGATGATAAAGAGCCACAGAAAAAGAACAGTAAATACTTTTATAAATAAATTAATCAAATACAAAAATATGCTTTCCAGAGAACATTCAAGTCGAAGCCCGATCAAGATTTTCGTAGAGTCCATGATTTTAGACAATTAATTGGTTAGCAGTAAGTCACTTAATATTTAGGAGTTCTAAAAACCTTCTGGGCAGTTTTTTGTATCCCCTCGCTACTTTCCCCCTGTTCCTCTATGGGGGTATAGAAGTATGGAAGGGCACATGACAAATGCGGGATGTTTGTTCTGGCCCCGCAAAGTTTCAGAGGGTATTTACCCTGTAAATTTATTCTGACATGTAGCGCACACAATACACCTGAATATTTCACAAGCTGCGCGGAGGCTTTCACGGAATGAAAAAAACCACAACGAGCCTCCAGCCATTCCATTTGCGGCTTTTTTCTAAAACAACCCCAAATATAAAAAAGGGTTCCCCGCAAGCGTCAGAGGAGGAAATGGTCTGTTTGGATACTTAAGTCCTACCACATGATGAGGCCTAATGATACATTTATATTCAAAGGACGAAGCCATATCACTGTGTTATTAGTTGTTCTATACAATGGTGGTTAGTATAGGGGTCGGTTTATTTCACAAATTACAGAATACAAATATATGGTTTTTATTGAAAAATTCATACATTTGTTTCTAAAACAATTTATTAACATACGAATTTCATGACATGATCACAATCGGCGGAAAATTTGCAATAAGTACAGGCAAATCATTTTAAAGAGCCCACCATTGAATATATTTGCGCACACCATTAGTTTTGCGAGTAATGGTCAAACTGGTTCGAACTAGTTTGGAACGATACTAAATGCGTAGCGACATTTGTCCATAATCTTCCAATATTCATAATAATAATAATAATAATCGGATGACTTGTGTAGCGCCATTTTCGTGAAAAATCACCTCAAGGTCGCTGTACAAATATTACTTCTTATTATTTATCTAATTATGTACAAAAAGATACAGAAAAACACACTTACCTGGCAGGTAGCTTCAGATGAACACAGTTTCATTAGAAAAATTAAGTATTTAGATGATATTTTTACAGTTGCTATTTTATCCTCCCTTTCTATTGATCTTACATTTATTAGAAGATTGGTGGCACAAGAAGAGTTGGTATTTACTTGAAATACTTGTAATTTTAACGACTGGAAAATATTTATAAAATTACCTTAAAAAGCGTAAGAAGTTTTTAATGAATATTAACATTTTTTATTATTTTTTTACACTTTTAGGTATTTACAGTGTTGTGGGCTGTGGACGCATTTGCGCACCGATGAGTGAATTTTTAAAACTTTTTCTATAAATGACTTTAGGTAAGCACTAACCGGCTAATCTAGCTAAGCAATTCATGTTTGCATTTCTTCAATTTATGGATATGATTGTCTGAGAAGATGAGTTTTAAGTTTAGTTCTGAATTCTGTCGAGTCTTTGATAATTCTTAAGTCATGCGGCAGTTCATTCCAGGCTTTAGGTCCTGACACTCCGAAAGCACGATCACCGAACTTAGTATTAGGTGTGCGCTTTGGTTCCTTTGACCTCCAGATAGCTGATGACGCATGACCTAAGGATGGACTGCCGTGAATTGGTATTTTCGGGAATACACAGTTCTGATAAGTAAGCCGGAGCCATTCCGTTAAGTGACTTAAATACCATCCAGCAGAGCTTGAACTGGTATATTGAATATTGTAGTTGTAATTTGATTAAGTCGAGGTAGTAAACAGATTGTGATTTTTAAAATGGAGTCTAAAATACAACATGGTCGTCATAAACCATTGTGCAGCCAAACAAAGGAAGTTTTATATAGTCTTCATAGATATTTTAAATTGAAAAAAAAAATACAAGAGCACAGTTTCTACACCCGCACATCTAGTCGCCAAAATCAATTGGCATTTCTATAGGATCAGTACGAAGATAGTTAAATGTTATTATAAATGTATTATTTTTCCGAAAGAGTATAAATAATCGAAACTGAATGAATTAAAATACTTAAGTTAGTTCGTTAAGAGTTATAGTAAGTTAAAATAATAATTAATAAGTTATCGAAACGTCAAGCGATGAAAAGGTAAAAAAATAATATTTTTTTAATCCATCGATTACACCACTACACATGCAAGAATCTCTTTATTCTTATTTACTCGTAAATTATTGTTATTAGGAACGGATACAATTTTTGAAGGATATTCGCGTTCTTTTCTCGTAAAGGTAAGGGTAAATAAAATGAATAATATTATTTGTTTTTCTTTCACTAATGGGAATCTATATATATATATAAACAAATTGTCTATAAAAATAGTTGTTAAGAGTTAAGATATATTGTTATAATAAATATAAGACTGGAGTTTGTGTGAAGGAGATGGAAAGGAGGAAGGTTGGGAAAGAGCGGTTACGGGAGACAGTTCTTTGGTTTAGACTTACCCCGAGGGTGGTGTCTCGACAGGGAGCTCGGCTCTGGACCTTCGACTAGCTCAGTTTCGGCAGGCCAAGAAGCTCCTCTGCAGGGCCGTAGGCCGACAGGCGGTCTTATAATTGGGGTCGGGGACTCTAATACTACGCCAAATGAATTTATTAAATGCTTTCAGACTCAGAGTTTATTCAGGGGAAGGTACAGACATGGTAAGTTATGCTACAATAATCAAAAGCTAGCCTAACCTCAAATGGAAGTTACGGGGGATTATTCTCTCTGATATTCTCTAAACGGGCATGATAACGGGGACTCGAATAAGTTACAACACAAAAGAGGAAATACAAAGTCAGCTTACAGTCATAATCGTGGCGGCAAAAGGATCCTAGTGGAAGCCTCGGGCTTGGACATCAGTACACTGAAGTTAAATTATATTTACGAGAGAGTCACCATGTACCGGAGCTCTTTGGTTATACTAATGCAATCTCGAACAGTGGGTGTTAACCCAGCATGCATGATAATATGGCGCTACAATTTGCGGCTACCAAAATGGCTTTTCGCGCGTTCTTTTAGAGACGCAGTAGGCGGCGGACCAGAGATGTCATCCGGAAGCCGGGTGAGAAAGAAGTGACCGGCGCGTGGGCGTGCAAGCTGCCGTTATGGCAAACGTGGCACTCGCGTCGTTTTTTACCGTTGTTCTTTGACGAGTGGCTAGAGTCTTTTTAGGATCTTTCTGTCATTACGTAACAAAATATACTCTGCAGAACATGAATACATTGTATACGATTATAATAACATTAAAAATAAATTAAATTAGTGCCTTTCCTTATCATGTTTAAAGGCCTATCTTTCACCAAAAATAATTTATTCTGAATGAGAGTGAGCTAAGTATGACTCAAAAATTACTAAAATATGTATTAAAAACCACTTTCAACAAGTTTAAATTCAAGCTTGTTCACAATTCCATTTCCATAGGTCGCTCAACGGGAGTAGATGTGACCAATGTATACTTAGGATGGTGACCGGACAAATTAATACAGTATGAATCCGTACACTTTTTAAAAGTAATATAAAAGTCATTAAGAGGAACGGCTGCGCTGCAAGTTTCATACATAACATAATTTTGGATTTGAGGCCAAAATACCCATCCAAACTAAATAGAGAAAATACTTCTCATACGTACTAGATATTTACTAAGCCTCTAATTAAAAAAAATATATCATTAGGTTTAGGTGAGTATTTTGACGTCAAATCTAAAAATTAAGTTTTGTATGAAACAGGCCGCGCAGCCGTTCCTCTTAAAAGTAGGAACAAAAAAAAAACACCCAGAAAACCCAATATAATTAATAATGTACGTATTTTTTAAAATAATATATTTATTTATAAAAATTTAAATAATTAATAATTTATTATTAAGGTTAGGTTAGGTTATGTTTTCGATATAGTTTAACAAAAAAAAACGTTCTTTTAATGACTTTATATCACTTGTGTTCGGATTCATAAGTGTGTTAATTTATCACGGATACACTTAGGATTATGTGAATCCGTGCTTATGTACCTACATATTATATTCTTCTGACAGCGATGTCCTTGCGAAACGTAACTGGTAAACACCATTTTGTCTTGCTTACACCTTCTAATTGTTACTAACGAGAAAGGGACAACAAGTGTAGACTTTGATCAAATTTGAATATTCGACAAGTTTTACAATTATTCGAAAAGTTTTACACCTTTTTTTTTATTACATCAAATAGCAACTTTTTTCATTTACATTGAAAATTTCTTCTGTGAAGTCGAAAAAAGTTTTGAAACGTGCATGACTCAAATATGTTTACGTTAGACGTTTCATGATGGTCATGATTTATTTTCAATAAAATGTTATTTTTTGTTTTTGTTTTAGCTTGCGAGTTGACTGCCGAAGGTGTGGCCGCCATATTCGGCCCGGAGTCCATAGAGTCCCTTGGAATCGTGGAGTCGATCTGCGAGAACCTGGAAGTTCCAAACATCCAGTTCAACTGGGATCCGGAACCCGCGGGCAGGGTCACCAAGATGTCCATCAACTTCTACCCGGAGCAGAATCAACTGTCTGTCGCAATGGCAGCCCTGGTAGCGGACTATGATTGGAACAGTTTCACGATACTGTATGAAGATAATGATGGTAAAGGAATAAAATGTTATAATTTATTGCAGAATGGTTATGCAGAATTTGTGGCTGGCTATTTTCACGAGTCTCATGACTCTCCCTGACTCTTTTTTAGGTTTCATTATATCTGTAATGTAAATTATACAATGAAGAAAGCAAATGTAGATAATTTTTCTCCACAATTGTCTCCAAAACTTTAACCTAAATGCTCTTCTCGATAAACCGAGAAATTTTTGGAAAATCCCCCTTCGTATTTTTACTTAAATCATTTTTTTTTATGATCGTTAGCTAATGTGCTAAGTGTAATTATAGACATTTATTAAACCCACATTCAAATATAACCAAATGAATGACCAAATTGACGATATTTTTAGCATTTATAATAAAACGTTTTAAGTAATACTTTCAAACGATTAACTTTATGAAAATGCAATTATAATACAAATTATAAGCCAAAAACACCGAACAAAATGGACTGTACCAATAATTGCGAACACTACTAAAACAATCAGCGTAACTCGGGTAATTGAGGAGTATTTTTAATGAAATTCAAAATCAGCGATGCATTTTAATCGTAAAACTCTGCCATAAATAATGAAAACGTTCTCTCGGGTCCATAAATCAGCGTCTGAATATAAAGCTTAATAAAAGCCCTCGCTATAAATACATAATTTGCTGGTTTAGTTCGTTAGCGCCATATCCCATCAGAAAGCCACTGACCGGAAAATTTTATTAGTCACTCAATATTTTTTTACGAGGGTAACGTTTTCACAATAACTCTGTGAACCCATATTATGCAAACATCTTTAATGAAGTTTTGAAATATTGAAGGGGAAAATATGGCGGATCGCCTGTCGGATCAGATAATTAATGATAGAACCTCGTCGATGGTTGATGTAACTCGTACTTATAACTAAGTTAATGCTGTGAAATAGATTTTTTTTGTGTTTCCGACAGCAAGCAGAGTACAGGTTGACTGCTTGTATTAATTTTGATGGATATTTCAGAAAACCGATAATTTCAGGTGAACTGACTCTACTTTCTGTATTACATATCCGGGGGTTAATTCTAGATGCATTTCATTTTTTTATTATTTTTTCTAGGTACCAGAAAGTATTCTAAAATATCCCATATTTGATTACTATAAATACTCATGTCAGGTGCTCTACATTAAAAAAAAGATGTCGCCTACCTAATGCAGAACATCGTTTTACGGGTTTTTTACGCTAATAAATCGATAAAAAATCCTCATTCATTAGCGATTCAGAAATTTTATATTGGCACTTCTAGCATTAACCCCTAATTACTAACAAAGAAGAAAAACGAAAGCCAAAAAAAGAGCCAAGGTTGCAAAATTATATTCTTAAAGTTGTTTTTTTTTATTTATCATAGGACTTGTTCGTCTGCAAGAGGTATTAAAGCAACACAAGGCCACTGATCCCCCAATAACACTGAAGCAGTTGGCTGTAGGAGAGGATAATAGACCCCTGCTGAAGGAAGTCAGGGCATCTGGAGAAGTTCACATTATCCTGGACTGCGCTGTTGACAGGATTCTCGACTATCTCAGACAGGCTAATGAGGTCAAACTCATGGAGGACTATCAGGTAATTGGGGGTTTTTAAATGCCCCATTCCATAGTCTGGTAAATGTCCAGAATTCACAGTTATGCTTAGGGAACTCCATCGCTCTCAGTAAGTGTACGTCTTTTTTTCTTAAGCTCTGCACTACTCAATTCTGGTTATACTTGGTCTACTTTCGTTCTTTCCAAGGTTTCCTATTTTAAACTTGGTCTGTTCGAGTATATCATTTAATTGATATAACTTCCCCAAACAATATTACCTTATGTCCGCCATTGCCCCATAAAAGTTCTTGCACAAATTGTTGGTCGTTCCGCGTATATATTATGTTACTTTATTTTCTAGATCTAGATTCTTTAAAGCATCAGTATATAACGAAACTGAGTGTTTTTTGGCCTCTTTCAGAGTTATATCCTGACGTCCATCGACGCTCACACCATAGACTTTGCTGAGATGAAGTACGGCAGGTCAAACGTAACTTGCTTCAGGATGCTGGATCCCACGAGCCACGAACTGACAAGTGCCGTGAGAGACTGGGAGATGGGTGAGAAGTCGAAATACAGACCAATCGATATTCAACCCGAAACTGTCAGAGTAAGCAAACCTCATTATTCCAGCATTAACATTTTTGATTATATTATTGCACATATTTTAATTTTATCCAAGTTCATTGTATTCATCCAAATCCAAGTTTAACTGGCAAAAAACATCGTTTTCAACGATTTGAATAAATTTGTATTTCAGCTGGGGGCAGCTTTGATGAACGATGCAGTTACCCACTTCAGCAAGGCTTTGGAGGACCTATATGAATCTCAGGGTGTGGAGACAATGCCGGTTCCTTGCGACCAGCCCAATATTTGGACGCACGGATTGGGGCTGGTGCAGTACATGAAAGTGGTGAGTAACGCCAAGTTTTTTTTTATAAACATAGAAGAAGTGATTTATATAAATATATATTTAAAGTGCATATCTACTGTGACAAGCGTCTAATCAACGTAACTATTGAAACTCCCAAGTAGGTGAACTTTAAATTATCCGATACTAACCACATCAAATATCTAATCAAAACGAGATTTGGCATGGAAGTTTTAGTCCGGACATATTTTGAGAAAAAAATCTGGGGATCGATTTTCCATTTCGAGGCTGAATTCGCAACCGTAAGAGGACCGAAATTTCATTACCGCGTACAACTTTACGTAATGGAGATGTTAAAAGCAAGTGGAAATTACTACAGATGTCCAAATAAGGCAAAAAAGGCAACCAACACACATTATTTATTGTTAAGTACCTGAAAGTTTAGCGTTATTTAACGGCGAATTTAGCGTTATTTTTGGTGAAATTCACATTATTTTTGGTACAATTTGCATTAATTTTTTTAGTTAAATACTCATTTTTGCGAAAAGCGGTAATTTTTTAAAGCATTATTTTTAAAATTTACTTTGTAATTTTAGTATTTCATTTTTATTTTGAAATAAAATATATTAATCGAAAAAATAATGATTTTAATGGCTTAAATAATGAAAAATGTACTTTTTTTACACAACTTTTATAAAAATAAATAAATATCTCTACATGTTTCGATAGCAATGTTATGTATTCATATATTCTTGAATAAATGTAGAGATATTTATTTATTTTCATAAAAGTGATGTAAACAAAGTACATTTTTAATTATTTAATTAATAATGACGCCACAAAGTTACCAATCGTTTGAATAAATTATTTTAATGGCTATTCAAGCTTATCAAAATTTTTGAATGTATAATATTTCTCATTTTAAAAGACCAGAATATTTTGTGGAAAAAATGCTATTTCGCGTTATTCACCCGATAATTAGCGAATTTAGCGTTAAAATTACCAAATTCACGTAAAAATTCGCGTTATCGCAAACGTAACATCTTCAGCTCTCTAATGTATTGTATATTTTTGTGCATGGTTCAAGTATATTTTTGTTGAGATTATTAATAATAAAACTAGCATTTTCATTCGCTCAGTGATCGTAACGTATATCTAGGACTGCAAGCAGGTGTGAAAAACGATAGATGTCGGACAAAGACGAATGGTATGGCAATGTGACAAATTTGCAGTAGAGACACCGATCTTTCAGTCGTGTACCTAAAACGTATTATTGATTCCAGCTCTGTCCGTTATTTCGGAAGTTGTCGGTGAGTTCCATGCGAGTAAATACGAGTATCATCCGATATATTGTCGATACGTAGATTATTATAAACCTGGGTGGCATTGTTATGAGAGGTTATAAAAGTCACAAAGTATGTTTATATTATATATAAAAAGGTACACTAAATACATAACCTTTGCGTACTTCGGGTAAGCGAACGAGGGTACCTTTAACATTATTTATTTATCAACTATGTATTTTACAATAGACGAATATGAGCGTGAGGATTGAGGGAAAATCACGGTGGCATGGTAATCCCAAACAATATAAGCTGTATTTTCGAACATTGGTGTACCATTGTAAGAGCCGGTAAATTATGGCATCCTCGATGTTGGGAGAGATGAAGAAAGACGAAGGTTTTCAGAATCTGGCTACGCAGATATAATCACTAACTATGGTAAATCTTATTCATTCTCATTGTGTTTAATTCGAAATACATTATTTTAATATTTAAAGTAAATCAAATTTATTGATGTTAGTATAATGTTCTGCAAAAATTTGAGTTTTTATTATTGTTACTGCTGCCATTTTGGGACGACTTATTTATATGATTTTATTTACTTTTTTTAAATATGTATATAAATAAATCGTCTCAATGTGACCTAACCACTTTTTACCAATGGTTTTGAAGGCCGAAAGCTGTTACAATAATGGAAAAAGCTAAAATACTGCAGGACTTAATAATAATATTAGTAAAATTGGCTTATATGAAATCTTATTTAAAGCTCGATTTCTTGCCTTTCACAAAGGCGGTACGAAGGTCCAATTGTTTGAAAACCCGATTAAATTGTCATGAAGTCGATCAAATTTTAATATGGGTGGTTTGATCAATTGACAAACATAAGGGCAATAAACATCAGACCAAACAATTGGGCGGAGGATCAGTGATTTACGGGGACCCTAAAGCCACTTCTCCACGGGTCGATAAACCGTGTGCAATAAGAATGGGTGATTCCGAGAGTGCTCCGTTTATACTGACATCTGCAGATCCTTGCGTGAGTGTGTATTTTGCTGTACGCGGGTAATTGATTTCGTACCGACGCGTAAGGGAGCGGCCTTATTTGAAGATGTAGATATAAAAAAAATCCGAAATAGAGTTGATGGCCGATTTCATGAAAACTTCGAATGCGACAGGAATTCAAACAACCCGGTCTAAGCACATCTTCCCCGGTTCATCATTGATTATTTTATTATTATTATTTTACTGTCTTAAGGTTAAACGAAACGTGATACGCGATCACAGATGGCACTTATTCAAATATTATTTAAGAAAAACACTTTCAGCACTTAATTTTTGTAAAATAAACACATTGTAACACGAAAAATAAAGATTTATGAATAAGTTAGAAAACGTTTGTATAAATTATTCGATTGTTGCATTTAATATACGAATATTGATTGATATAATGCTATTGTACAACAATGTTTTAAGTTATGATCTAATTATTTAAGCGATAATCCCCCACCAAATACAAAAACCTTGTTTCTTTATGGTGAGGAACCGCTATACGTATTATATTTTTTGTCACACTATATGAATCATGTTTTATTTACATACTTACTGTAAAAAAAATAATTATATTAAATAAATAAAAAAAAAAACAAAAAAAAAAATAATGATTAGTAATGATTGTCACAAAAATGTTTCATACAGATGGGTATCTAAAGCGGCTCGAAGGTACGAGAAATTATAATGAGGCAATTAATTTAAGAACGACAAACATGAAAAAAACTTGGAAATCCTCGTCAAACACAAACATTTTAACATTTAAAAAAAAATAAACAACGAATTAGACAATTTAAATATTTTGAAAATCTGTTAAATGTAAATGGAGCCTTATACAAGTGATTTATTTGACCAAAAGAAGATTAAGTATGACATATATCTGTTTTAAATTCATGACATTACATTCCTTTTATTAATTTTTTTTTTTTTTAAATATAAATTAATAAATTATTTGTTAGCGGGTGTACATACGGAATTTGAAATGGAATAAATTTTGATGTAAGTTTAGAGTTTTAGTCATTAAAGGCATTCATGAAAATACTGTTAGTTTTACAATAATATATTTTATTTATATAAATTTCATGAAGGACTTGATCTTTAAATCTACAGTAACAATTTATTCTATTTCATATTCCGTGTGTGTACCGCCAACAAACAAATCATTTCAATTCTTAATTGCGTGCTAAAAGTGTTTATTTTTAAAATGTTTAAATTTGCGCCACCTTAATAGCCTTAAGAGATTATTTATCGGAATTCAACTTATTTCAAATCTGCCCAAGTTATTTCAATTAATTTACAAATCACATGAACACTTTTTTTGTAACCCTGGTGAGGCGGGTTATGTGAAACTTCAACTATAACTGTTATTATATTATTTTCTATTTTACTTTATAAACCACTGTACACTCTCCTTATAATTACATTCTACATGTCTTTTAGCTATAGTTAAATTTAATTAAAATAAAGATATTATTATTAACCATCGCCATTGCCGTAATACGCAGCACTGTCCCCCATTTTACCCTTTCAGTATAAGCAAAATATACAGGCCGTCCGAAATTTTCGCGCCGCTCTGCTCCAATGAATAGGCTGTCACCATATATAAAATAGGATAATACCCAACGGGCCAGCGTTGGCGATGGCCGCGAGTATTATTCTATATCAGATTAACTGGCCGACATGCGACGCTCAAAAGTGCATCACTTTCCGACAGCGGTCGCCGTCGGTTGCCGGATGCACTGGAGATAATCGGATAGAAGTGTACTTATTTAAAATAAATAAAATAATATTAAATTATTGAAGCTTATAAAACTCACTGAATTTCTAAACATTGAACATAATTTAATAATTGTAAAAAATAATATTAACATAACCTAAATGAAACACGAAAACGGAAAAAAACGACAGAAAATAAAAAGATTTCAGTCGCATCTGGGACTCGAACCCATGACCTCTGTCTATCCGGGGCAACCGCTTAACCAACTTAGGTAAAGAGACCATTTAAATTTACGCCATTTTCATCGATATCATCTCTCAAATTCATGATTTGTTAATATTATTCTCCATTTTTTAATGTTCACAATGTTCCTAAGGAACACAATTGCAAATAGGAATAATGTAAGAATTGTACAGCGCCCTTGAGGTGATTTTTCACAAAAACGGCGCAGTAAAAATCATCCGATTATTATTATTATTATTATTAGACAGTGTCTCGGAATAATATCCGATTTTTTTATTTTCTGTTGTTTTTTCAGTTTTCATATTTCATTTTGGTTATATGAATATTATTTTCTACAATGATTAAATATTAAAATGAGATTTTTAAATCCCATTAAAAATAATTAATAATTAAAAATTGAATTGAACATAATATTACTAATTCTCAGAATGAAACATGAAAACGAAAAGATGCAGGAAGGAAAAAGATAACGGTGACAACTGGGACTATAACCCAGGAAAAAAATGTTGCATTAAAAAATATGTGGAATTTAAGTTAAGATGATATTAACAATTCTTAGACACCGAAGTATAATACCGATAAAACTGACGGGACGGGTTGGTGTAGCCGTAGCTCAGTGGATTAGAGCCAAAGGTCCCGGATAGACCACGATATTCTGGGTTTGAGTCCCGGCTGCTATCGTTATTTTTTTTTAATTTCTGTGCCTTCTCGGTTTCATATTTCAATCAGAGAGTTGTTAATATTGTCTTAAATTATTAAAAATATTTATTTTTTCTTCACCAGGAACATTTAACAGAGTAATAACAAATATAAAATATTGATAGAAACTAAATAAAGTTAAGGTCGTCAATCCAATTTAAAATTGTTCACATTATACGTATCATGAGTATTCGAAGCATAACAAATAATTGTGTTAAACTATAAAGTAGAAGACAAGAAAAATAAAACAACGATACATAAAAATAAATAATTACACAAGTGTAAATCGAATAAAATATAATTTTTAAAAATTTTTTCATATGAATACCGCACAAGAGACCCAACTGCTCCCAACCGTCTGGAACCACTGAGACTATGGCATCCCCAATTGAGGAATGTTGTGAGGCTGAAGGTATTGGGAGGGGAAGGAAAAGGGAAGAGGAAGGTAGGGAAATAACTTGGCTATTCAGATCTAGTCACCAAACACGGCTAAAATCCGTTTCAAGCAACGTTTCAATTCTGAATGGTAGTCTTTCACCAGGGAGATACTGAGAGTATCTCCCACCCTCGAACGCGCGCAAATATATTATAAACAGCACAAATTAATTAAATAAAATTTACTTGCTCACTCCAGGATTTGAACCCGTGACCTTCGGATTCGTAGTTGAGAGCGTTACCCCTCGACCACGGAGGCCGTCAAATAACAATATAAAAAACATTAACATAACAACAACGAAACATATATTCATATGTATGTATTTGTGGAGGGTATTTTAAGGAAAGGTAGGAAAGGAAGTTCTCGGAAGGATAAAGGCATGACGGAGTGAATAGAATCTGGGGCTTAGTGTGTCCAGGCGCGAAGGACATATTAATACATCCCTCTCACTGCTTGCGGTGCACGCCGATGTGTTGGAAGTGCACGCTGGAGAGGTCTCTATCAACTGGCCTCTCCCGATTCGGACCGCCACGCAGTTAGTGGGTAAACCAATCCGCCGCCAAGACTTGTAAAAACTTCACCCCATCAACCCGAGCTCCCCTACGAAGTCACCAAACGAAGCGAACCACTTGGAGTGATACATGGCAGAGGTGTTGGTGATTCAATGAATGGTTCCCATACCCGCCTCCCAAATTGAGATATCTCAAAGAACGAAATTCTGTGTTGAACAGATAATCAATTTCATTGATCTCTCTGGGGCCTCGGGGTCTAAAGGTCTAGTGTAATTTGGCGACATGAGTACTCTGTTAAATCGATTTAAATCACAGTTCTGGGGATTTTCTATTCAGTGATCGGATGTTAATCTATTGGTCGGCGTACGTAACGTATGTCCAGCGTGAATAAAATTTTATTTTTGATTTTAATTTTCGAAAGTACTCGTATTGCAAAAAAAAAATGCCTAAAAAAGACCAGTGATACTGTATTTTTATTTTTAAATTGCGCAGAACGTTAAAATTTTATTAAGGTATTTAGAACATTGTTTTTAAAAACTATTTAACTAACTAACTAACTAACCATCACGCCGTTTCCCCGCAGGGGTAGGCAGAGAGGATGGACCGCCAAACAAGTCGATCTTGGCATACACTTCTTGCTTCATTCACATTCATAGAACGCCTCATACATTCTCTTCTGTTATTCCGACTTCTGACATGGCCCGACTCGAGTATTTGATTAACTTGATCGTGCCATGTCTTCCTCGGGCGTCCCCAGCCTCTTCTTCCATTCACATTCGCGTCATATATTCTCCTTACACTCCTTTCTTCGTTCATTCGCTCTACATGCCCAAACCATCCTAAGCGTCCCTTTCTTAATCTTGCTCACTACGCTTACATCAGCCTTGCATTCTTTACGAATCTCAACATTTTTCACTCGATCATACATGGTTTTACCACACATTCGTCTCAGAGATCTCATTTCTACAGCATTCGGTCTACTTTCATCCTTCCTCTGCCAGTTCCATGCCTCACTGCCATACATCAAGGTTGGTATCAGCACTCCATTGTGGACTGCTAGCTTCGCTTCCTTGGACAACTTTTTGTTTGCGCTAACCGCGTTCAGTCCTCCGCTAATGGCGTTTCCTGCATTCACCCTTCTTTCAATATCCCTATCAGTCTTTCCATCTCTCGTAAACATACTTCCCAAATACACAAACTCATCAACCTGCTCCAAGTATTCATCATTCACAACTATATTGCATACTGTTTTCGTACTCTCTCTTTCAAACACCATGACTTTGGACTTATTTACATTCATCATTAGCTCATTCATCATACATACTTCGTTCATCCTAGATACGAGGGACTGTAGATCTTCCATACTCTTAGCTATTTATAGCCAGAAAAAAAGAACGTATCTATGATAGGTCATATAATCTCTATGATTAATTTTTATTTTTTTCATGCAAATTTATTAATTTTATCAAAATGTTTTAGTCCTTGTGTGCATTCTCCTATCTGAGGTTCGCTATCATCAATGCCGTCTCATTCTATCGATAATATTATTATATACCTCAGCAGAAATACATTTAGTTTATAAGCAATTTCCCAGACCGCGGCGTTTTCGTTTGCCCCGACTTGATAACACAATATAATTATCATGTTTTTGTAGAAAGCACATTATTACCAGTTAAGTACCTTATCATTAAATGCCCCTTGTGGAATGCCCAAATAAAGTTATTTAATTCATATTTTCATATAATATCGCAATATCAGCACGTCGATGGATTTGTCCAGATCTCTATAAATGTACATTGTAAAGTCAGCATTGAAGTATTAGAAGGATGCTTCTTCAGATTCACATTTCAGAATCTTTGCAGGTATACAAGTATACCGTAGTGTCCGAAAAGAGATTAGATTTCAGTCATTTCTAATACATATTTAATCGAAGGCGATTGCAAGTGAAAGAATAATCACGATTTCACGATTAAACTGCATAAATTTAATGTAGTAATCAGAACAACCTAAAGAAATACAAAAAAATTTCGATAAAAAATGTACAAACTTACTGTAATAGTAAATATCCTTACATGTAAGACTGAGAATTCACGGACCGCTTCAAGAAGCCGATATTGAAAGCTTCAAGCAGTCGCTGCATAACGATCAGTAGTTCTCACAGAAAAATATTACAAAACGTCACTGCATTTCGTCGTGTATACACGACTGTTAAAATTAATTGAAATTTTAATGATGAATTTTAGTAAACAATTTAGCTTTCCTATTCAGAGCATAATTTGAAACCTATTGCAGATGAGAAACCGTATACATAATGGTATGCAGGAGTACATAGGTAGGAGCCTGGCGTATGAGTGTTGACGGGGAGTTTAATTAAACGCAGGAAGTAACCCGGAAATACGTCATTTCATGGATGAGCGCCGATTAAAATCTCATTTAGGCAAAACTGAAAAACTGATGTATACACCCGCAGATGTGTAGACACGTCACTTCCGGGCAGAACTGATAAACCTAAAGTCTTTGCTATTTATATAATGAGACGGGTGAATCATTGATCTGTGAAAAAAACAGTGACTAAGACAACGTACTATGGATGACATGTGGCAGTGGTGTGTATTCCATAAAGGTTGAAAATCTGTACCTACCTTAAGAAAACCAAACTATAAAAAGAAATTTAAAAAGTCGATGAATTTCTGATCAAAACGTATTTTTTTCCAATAATTTTACTTCAGGAACGTGCACGCTCATTTATTCAGTTGGTCATGACGGTAAGCGGAAGATGATTATGAAATGGCTGTTTTCAAATATTCAATCCAAAATTCATTCCTGAACTTGGAAAACTACACACAGCCTACCTTGTTATCATTTAACAACCCAATAAGATAATAAAAGTCAACGAAATTAGGGATCCTGGAGTTTTGTTCGACACACAACGAAATTAGGGATCCTGGAGTTTTGTTCGACACACAACGAAATTAGGGATCCTGGAGTTTTGTTCGACACACAACGAAATTAGGGATCCTGGAGTTTTGTTGGACACACAACGAAATTAGGGATCCTGGAGTTTTGTTCGACACACAACGAAATTAGGGATCCTGGAGTTTTGTTGGACACACAACGAAATTAGGGATCCTGGAGTTTTGTTCGACACACAACAAAATTAGGGATCCTGGAGTTTTGTTCGACGCACAACGAAATTAGGGATCCTGGAGTTTTGTTCGACACACAACAAAATTAGGGATCCTGGCGTTTTGTTCAACACACAACGAAATTAGGGATCCTGGAGTTTTGTTCGACACACAACAAAATTAGGGATCCTGGAGTTTTGTTCGACACACAACGAAATTAGGGATCCTGGAGTTTTGTTCGACACACAGCAAAATTTTATAAATCACATATAACAATATGAGTAATCTGAAAGTATGTTGCCTGTTGCATGCTGATGATGCGGTGCTCATTGCTAACAGTATGGAAGATTTACAGTCCTTCGTATTTAGGATGAATGAAGTATGCGTGAAGAATGAGCTAATAATGAATGTAAGTAAGTCTAAAGTCATGGTGTTTTAAAGAGAGAGTACGAAATCAGTGTGCAATATAGTTGTGAATGACGAATACTTGGAGCAGGTCGATGAGTTTGTATTGGAAAGTACGTTTACGAGAGACGGAAAGACTGAAAGATGGGTGAATGCAGAAAACTCCATTAACGGAGGACTGAACGCGGTTGGCGCAAACAAAAAGCTGTCCAAAGAAGCGAAGCTGGCAGTCCACAATGGAGTGCTGATACCAACCCTGATGTATGGCAGTGAGGCATGAAATTGGCAGAGGAAGGATGAAAGTAAACTGAAATGAGATCTCTGTGACGAATGTGCGGTAAAAATATGTATGATCGTGTGAAAAATATTGAAATTCGTAAAGAATGCAAGCTGATGTAAGCGTAATGAGATTAAAAGGGACGCTTAGATAGTTTTGGGATGTAGAGCGAGTGAACGAAAAAAGGAGTGTAAGAAGAATGTATGACGCGAATGTGGATGGAAGAAGAAGCCGGGGACGCCCGAGGAAGACATAGCACGATCAAGTGAATCAAATACTTGAGTCGGGCGATATGAGAAGTCGGAATAATAGAAGAGAATGTATGAGACGATGTATGAATGTGAATAAAGCAAGAAGTGAATGCCAAGATCGAGGTGTTTGGCGGTCATTCCTCTCTGCCTACCTAACAAAGGTATAAAGTAGGATTTATAATCAAAACTATCAAAGCCTTTAATTCTGTGGAAATTATAAAAGTCGTATATTTGTCGTTAGTAGGCAGCTTATTAGAATACAATTCAATAATGTGTCCCCACACTGTCTTTTTCATATAAAAAAAATATGGAACACGTGCTGCGCAATTTTTTATGTTTTATTAATTTGATCGATAAACTATGCATAGCAATTTAACACGTAAACTATACATTCTTACTGAATACACTTAAAATACACTCCTAACGGTAGAAAAACAAATGACCTTTCCTTTATTATTTAAAACTATTTACTCCGTGACTGCTGTGAACACCTGCAACTAATCAACTTCATAGTATCTCAACGACCTACACTCTGCAAAATTTATTATTCCGGGACCAAATACATGCACCCATTTCTGGCCAACATGCACCTGGAAAGAAATCGACCTATATTGTAGACATATTATTTATGTTTAAAAGATACCTTAATTTAATCATTGAAGAAAATAATATTGACATAACCTAAATGAAACATGAAATCGGAAAAAACAACAGAAAATAAAAGAAAGATTTCAGTCACATCTTTATCGATATCGTATCTTAAATTCAAGATTTGTCAATATTATTCTCCATTTTTAATCCCATATTATTGGCAGCTATCTTTATCCGAGACACTCTAGTTTGCAATTGTGTCCATGAAGAACTTTGTAATCATCATATTACTATATATATATATATATATATATATATATATATATATATAATCGCCTGTTCCGAGTGAGTATAAATTAAAATAATTTTAATATCCTAAATTATAAAGAGACGAGATAAAAAAATAAATGAAGAAAAAGGAGAAATATATGGCGTGAAGTTTATTGTAATTTTGTAGAATTTTTGAGAAATGAGAAATGAAATAAGATAAATAAGGAAAAATATATGCGTGTAGTTTTTGTTATATTGTAGACATTCTTAGTATATAATGCCTTTGTTGGCTATCCAAGTGTGAATTTTGTATTTGAGATTTTCGTTTTTTATCACTTGAATGTCTTTTCAAGTAAATTAAAAGATTTTGGTACCAAAGTTTATTATTATTTAAAGTATTTAAATTTTTTTTTGGATAATCTGTAACTTAATTTTTTTTTTATTCTTTATTGTCTCTGTGTCATACACGTATACGTTATTGTACATACATATCATATTTATTTTATCTGGAAAACCGACAGTTTTCAATAATTATTAGGTATACGAGTATATACATATACCTATGTAAAAAATAAATAAAAAACTTCTAATCCTTACTAGATATTAATTACAGGTTTAATTCAAAAGAGATCATACAGTTTGGGTGGGCATTTTGGACCCAAATCTAAAATTAAGTTTTGTATGATGCAGGCCGCGCAGCCGTTCCTCTTAACAGAATTCTTTCAAATGTACAATAAGTAAAATAGCGCTGGTTGACCATTTGGTGGCAATTTTACAGTTGAATTTCTGTGTGACACCAACCCTATAAATAAGCGTTATCTTTACTTGGCAATTGTGTATACTATAATAATGCATGTTCATGTTTCAAAAACCCTGCAGGTCGCACTGTTTTAAACTCGTATTGCGAAGCGAATCATAATTATTCATAAGCCCTCGCGACATCTCCGCGCTGCAAGGATGTACGGGGGGATCCCGCTGCATTATGATGTAAATTCAGTTCAGAGTTTTCAGAGAACGATATTTTCAGGACTTAGAAAACAAATGGACAGCACTTAGATCATCGAACATAAAGGATATGTTCTTTTAGTAACTGGATATTGTATTATGTGTTGTCGTAAATACAATCACAACAATGAAACTATAGTGTAGTGTTTTTTTTTTTTTTTTAAATTTAATTATTGTAATTATTATTTTAATAGTGTAGTGAATTATAAATCAACGCGATATAATAAATGATTTTTGAAGGACCTACTACCATAAAGTTTAAAAAATCTTAGGGGTGGTCGATAGCCTCCGAGGTTAGGCTAGCAGTTAGCTATGTAAGTATTTATTCGAGAAAACAGAATAAATAAGAATAGAAAAAATGCAATGTGGGCGTGTTTCGTGATCCAAAAGTCTGGCCATTTGAGACTTAAAATTCTGGAACAAAAAATATAATTAATGATCGTTTCATTTCGATTAAACGGAATGGCAATATACAATGCAGGCTGTGTAAGAGAGACAGTGCTGTTTTTTCATTGGTTTTCGGGGTTATAACCAAAAGGTACACTGGTTTCCATTCTTTATTCTATGCCCGAGAAGAATATAATCTTCGAAATAACTACATTTTCAGCAACTTACTTGAGTTGATTGTTGAATATGTATAACACGATGCATGAATGTGGATGAAGCAAGAATTGTTACCAGCTTGGAGATGTGTGAAGATCCGATTTCAATATTCCAGCCGGGAAATGAAGCCACGGAGTGGAAATGTAAGCGCGTAATAACGTTATTCCTGAAAAAGAATGTAAAATACTTAATTGGTATTTTCGGACCAATATTTATGCTTTTTCAAACCTAACCCAGATTTGAGATTGCAATTCTTTTATTAAGTTTTTACTTTAAAATATAATTTATCTCCCTGCAGTGGCGTGAATTGCTCTATGACCAAGACCTAGTGTGTAGTTTTTCAAGTTCGGATATTATTTGGGCATTGAACATTTGAAAATTGCCACTTTATTATCATCTTCCGTTAATGTTGTGGCCAGTTTATTAAATGATCATAGAATTTCCTTATCAAATTCAAGGAAAAAAATGTATTATGATCGGAAATTTGTATAGTTTTTTATTTTATTTTTAATGGCTCCTTTTACTTAGGATAGGCACACCTTTCCAGTCTTTATAGACTGCACGTCATTGCTTCTAAGAAAGAAGGAAAATAATTTTGTGAAGTTTTTTAAGACAACGTTGAATTTTTTCTTTATTCCTAAATTTTAAAGTATAAAAATATTTTACATGCTTTTCAACTCCCAAAATAAGCACATGCCCGTATTATGGCAGTCGATACATCACAACTTTTTCTTCTTTTAAGTTGTATAACAAGTATTTTACAAAATATTTAAATAAACGGTATTCTTGGTCTTGTGTACCTGATCAGAAAAGAAGAGTTTTTGTGTCTGATAAGGGAGCCACGATTCTTAATTTGGTAGGTAAATAATATTTAATTTGCTTCTATTTATATTTTTTTTTGTATGAAATATTTACGTATGTAAGTTTTTTTGAAGAAGACTTTAATTTTATTTAATTGTTTTGATTGGTCATTAATACAGCGCATTTCAATGGGGTGGTTATTGTGATTTTTTATTGCTTGATAAATATAATGGTTTTGCATTTGAGTTGTTTTAAAATTATGTATTATAAATTGATTTCCATTTCTAATAAGTTCGTAATATTCCTGATTTTCTTTAAGATTTTTCACTTTACACATTTTTTATAATAGAAACTTGCTTAAATATATCTTCCACAATTGGTACTAGAGATGGTGTGAAAAGTGATTTCTTCGAGAAGGTGGAATTTTTAAAAATATTATTTTTATGATGATTCTTTGTGAAACTTTTACTGAATTAATATTATTTTTATAAGATCCTCCCGAACCGATAATGCCGTAGATAAGCAAAGAGTAAACACAGGCAAAGTACACATTTTTTATTATTTTCACATTTGAAATATTTCTACGTATATACATATTTCCTTATTTTCTTTACTAGCTCTGTGATGTGCCTATTCAATTTTAAGTTTTTTGATCAATGATCACACCAAGGCATTTAATTTCGGAAGAAGAGTTTATCATAGTACACTTATCAGTTTGTTTACAGTTTTAATTGTCACATTAGTTATCATGTACATATATGCACATATAGAAATATACATTTACACATACACGTATACATATACACATGTACACAAACATGTATAATACATATGTATTTAGATAGAAGATCAATTAATATTCTGAAAATCTGGTTCGATATAAATTTATTAACACTAAATACCAAAAAACAAAATTATATACCTTATAGATTGACGAAAAATACCGTAAATATCAACATTGCTATTAACAGAAATTGCCCACTGGGACATTCGAGTTGCGATTCAACTTGTATTGATTTGTGTAGTAAATAAAACTTAAAATATTTAGGAATTTTAGGATGGCACTAATATTAAATGGACTATAGACTGAATGAGAAAATTAGTTTTCGTATTCTTTGCATTTAGAAATACTGTATGACAGAAATTATTAAAAGATATGGGGGGGTTAATGGATAATAAATACATATTGGTAACTTTTGCTGCATCCCATTACTAAAATCTGTTCTTTCATCAGCTGAACAGCGATATTAAATGATACTGCAATGTGACCATGCCAGCGGTAAAGCTCCTGCTCAGTGAACAAAGCAAATGTTTTAAATTCAAGATCCAGGCAACAAATAGATTGAAGATTTAATACAACGTTAAAAAACATCTAAAATACATAGAGATACCCTAAGACGAAAGGAGAAGAAACCAAAATAAAGGGAGTGAGGGGCGAGCTAGGCGTGCCGGAAATTTAAATAAAACACCAAATAAGTAAAACGGTTCTACATGTTTACAAAAAAAAAAATTGCTGCAGTATTTAGTTTGACCCTTTCTATAAATGTTTTATAATTGCTTAACGCAGTTATAATCACGCGACACAAATGTGAATGGCAGTGACCTAGACTGGTACCAAAATGGGTGTCACATGATCTTTGCCTCCAGCCATTGAAATGGCACGTTCGGGCAAGTCTATTGATTCTGACGTCAGTGGGCTTAATACAACATTTAAGTTTTTTAAACAATAGAATTCTTTGTTTGGCAGATAAACCCATGCAATGTGAAGATCCTCCTTACATCCTTCTCAATTCTCTGGTTCTTCTTATTTTTTTATATGAATACCGCACAAGATCTCTCGCCCTTTAAGCTCACATGGAAAGAAGGTAATAGTACATCCTGTCCCCCAACTGCTCACACTTGTAACAAGACAAAAGAGATTATTTTTGTGACTAAATATGATTCGCTAATGAATCCCATTTAATCGTTCTTATCTTTGATTGCTCCATATGTTTTAAAAGTTACAAACTTTTGAAATTAAAAAAAAGGTTCAAAGGTTTGGTAAATACTGAGAACAATACTGAAGGATTGAATAATTCACGTATTAGATGATAACGTTATTAAAAAAAAAAACTCGGGAATCCGATGAGTTTGGCAGTATCGGCACGGTCACGTCTTTCTGTCCTTGAATTAATGATGTAAAACAAATAACATAGTTTTAAATTTGTTCACATCAGTTTTTCATTGTTGTTACAGATTACTTCAGAGGGACTCACGGGAATGCTTAAGTTTGATGAAGACGGCAAGCGGAAAGAATTCGCATTAGATATCGTCGAATTATCTAAAGTTGGCTTTAAGAAAATTGGATTTTGGGATGCTGCAAAAGGAATCAACTACACCAGGACATCAGGAGAAGTCTTCGATATCCTAGCCGAGAAGTGGCAGAATAAGACTTTCATAGTCACGTCGAGACTTGGTGCACCGTTTCTTATTGAAAGAGAAAGTAAAAACGGAGAAATGTTGGTAGGCAATAACAGATATGAAGGGTACTCTATGGACTTGATTGATGGAATATCAAAGATCTTGAACTTTACCTACGTGTTTGAGTTAGCGCCTGATGGAAAATATGGATCATACGACAAAGTCACTAAGAAATGGGATGGCCTTGTGAGAGAACTGCTCGATAGGGTAAGTAATTTGATA
The DNA here is from genome assembly GCA_022606495.2 of Halesus radiatus. Lineage (NCBI taxonomy): Eukaryota > Metazoa > Arthropoda > Insecta > Trichoptera > Limnephilidae > Halesus > Halesus radiatus. Next base: position 87,498 of record JAHDVE020004343.1, read on the forward strand.
ATTTTGTGCTTTCAGTAGTATTTTTCCACAACTGGTGAATATTTTAAATATTTGACATTGTGTGAAGAAAGAAGACTAACACCTCCTACTCCACTTTCGGCAGTCTCGTATTCTCATCATATGATGAACCAAATATATGAAGTTTGAAATAATACGTACATAATAATACACAAAATACACTGAAGATATTATTCTGTACAATGCTCATTATTATTCCTTTCTTTCCCTAGAAAGCAGATCTGGCCATTTGCGACCTGACTATCACCTACGACAGGCGAACTGCCGTCGACTTTACGATGCCTTTCATGACTTTGGGAATCAGTATCTTGTTTGCAAAACCCGACAAGAAAGATCCCGACCTCTTTTCTTTTCTGTCCCCTCTGTCTATCGAGGTCTGGATATATATGGCTGCTGCTTACCTTGGAATTTCTGTCCTGCTTTTCATTCTTGGAAGGTAACTGATTTTGTTATAAATCCATTTTATTTTATCAACATGCTAATTTAATTGTCTCCACAGAATATGTTCCTTTCCACCGTATCATAATTATGATTTCACTCGGATCATAATCTGTGAAATTATAATATTTGGACCAGTTTTGTCGATATGAGCCTTCGAACTGTTGGTGGTAAATGGAACAATAATTAAGAAATCTCTTGAACCCATACCAGGAGATTCGATAGAGAAAATGTTTGTCGTAATTAACCGTCTTCTATATTTTGATTTATAGACTAACGAGAAAAATGCAGTTACAAAAGCATATGAAGATAAACGCGATTAGGAGATAAATAAACCCAGAAAACTGTATAAGTACTTACATTTTGTTTCTAGAATAGAATTTACAGGGATTTTATGCCTATTTAGGATGTCGCCGAAAGAATGGCTGAACCCCCACCCTTGTAAGAAGAACCCTAAAGAGCTGGAGAATACCTGGAACCTATTGAACTGCCTTTGGCTGACCCTGGGGTCATTAATGGCACAGGGCTGTGATCTTATGCCAAAGTAAGAACAAAAAATCAATAGCGCGCTGATGGTCATAATTTGTCAAAACTCGGAGAATTGTGATCATCGACAAACGAGCCATTTTCAATTGGAGCGAATATCAGAAACGGAATAAAATAGATTTTACTGAAGAGTTTGAAATTATATTGGAGACTTTGATTTATCATCCATTGTACCATCGATGATGTCGGATGCCAATTCAAAAGGGATTTTTATAATATCTTCTGTAAAATCGTTTTCATTCCTGTTTCCAGAAGTAACTATGGAATATTTGTTTGGTGTCGTCCAGACTAGAATTTTTTACTTATTTTTTATGTGCTGTCGGTGTTGTTGCAGTATTTCATTGTTTACCAATTAAAAATAATAATGACATAATTTTCAGCCGCTTTAGGTGTTTCATGCAGATTGGTGTCGTTGTTATCTACTTATTATAATATTAATTACCAGGAAACAGATAATATTTATAATAACGATTATGCTATTATTTATGTGATATCTAAGTCCACTTGTATATTTATTTTAACCCAGTATTATTATGTTATTCATTATTCGTCAACAAAAATAATTTATTCATGTCAGAGTAAAATCATAAAAACAGATGTCGCCATCATCTAATTTGAAACTCGCTGAAGCGTGAGATTAGGTTCTACGAAAGTATGAATATGTTTCACATGAAATATAATAACCTTCAACTCATAACATCACACAATCAGTCAGTTGAATCCTACCCGAAAAAAAAGTCCTCTTCAGGCTATAGAAAATTCGTCAATTTATTGATCTTGTTGAAATTCATATTTAACTGGAAGATATCTCTAATTTTCATTGCTTATGTGAAACTAATATGTAATATTGTCTCGTGGCTTATCAATCTTCGTTTAGAATGTCTCCGAAAGAGTGGTCCAATCCCCATCCCTGCGATGACAAAAACCCCGAACTAGAAAACATCCTGACTTTGACGAACTCCATGTGGCTGATGATGGGTAGTCTTCTGCAGCAGGGTTCCGACATCATGCCCAAGTAGGAGAAGTGGTTCAAGTTACAGCCCTTGTGGGATCCCATTTTGTAGATATTTTAGAAATATATTTTGGCTTGTATGGTGTTGGATTAGATTGACAAAATTGAGTAAGATGTAAGAGTGAACATAGTTTAAAGAATTTTACTAATTTTCCCTTTAGATTCGAAAAGAACTTCGTTGCCAGCATGCACCTCACTAAATCATTATTTCATTTTAAAATTGTTCTTTCAATCTTTCACTCTGGTTATAGTTTTCCCGCACTGAAGATTTCATTAGATTTATCACATAATATTAATAATGATTTTAGAATACATAGTTTGACATAAGAAAATAGGCGGAATTTGTTAATATCACGGCTGTGTGAGTCCAATTGGCACATTTTTCTATTGTTGTGTCGGTACACGTGTCCTTGACATACTTGTATATTGAATATTAATATTGGATGTTTATTTGATTGTTGGCTGTTTACACGTGTTTTCCCGTGTTCGCAGATTTTTTACTTGTTTCTTCAATGTTTTTGTCATCTTCGGGAACAGGAAAGAATCGAAATGGATCGTTTAAGTATATTCTCTATTCGGCAGTAGCGTGCATTCACCTATGACCAAAGTTAGGATGTGTATAGTTTTTCACGTTTCGGTATGAATTATTATGCAATATACGAGTATATTTTAAATGGCTATTTTATTACCTTACTAATAAGTGTAAATTTTTCAGATTGATATAATTTTTTAATGTTGGATGATTGTGACATAAAAAAACCGCTTGGATCTAAAATTGTTTCATTTTCCTTAATGCTTCGTTTTTCTAAGGGTAATCAAAGCTTTTTAGCCTTTACTGACTGCACGCTACTGCTATTCAGCAACAACTAAGATATTTTTTTACGCTGCCTTTATTAAACTTATTTTGCTGCCACATATCTCACGTCCACGTCATTTTTCTTTGTCAAGCCATCTTGTACAACTTGTACATACATATTTTATTCATAGAGGACTGGCCAAAAGCAACATTCAAAATTTGCAATACGGTGCTGCACAAATATTTTCTTAAAGCTCTAGCTTTAGCTAAATCTATTTAGCGCGAAATATTTGTCTAATTTTTCTTTAATCATTCTAATTTTTCCACTAGTTAAAAAAATCGCCGAGCACACCAAAAAAGCGTAACCTTTTTGACACGCAGGAACAAAGTTTTCACTTTAATATGACTACCAATGTCTAGATACTCCAGGAACAAATTTACCGATACAGAAAAAAGGGACAATTGGACTTTTACAGTTCTCAAAATTACAAAATTCCGCGTTTTTTATTAAAGTAAACCTAGTACATGACGTTATGATAAAATTATCCTATTTTTTTCTGGAAAATGTATTTGATATGAAAACAACATATGACAAAAAACATTAACATTTATTATAACGCTAAATGTGGTTTTAGACCAATAGTGGTTGTATACCTATTCATAGAATGTAGAAACTGATTTTGATTGATGACTGTTTGGCTGTTGCCTATTTCAACACTGCAAATTCAAAAATGTTAATAAAATTGAAAACTATAGTACTTACCTATTACATGCTATCATTAAATAATCATTTGCTTTTGTACGACCAACTCTGTAGTCTATTGGAATTGTTGTGTAGTTCTGTGGTTGTTAAATCTAACACTAACACAAATCAGCGTATCCTGGATAAAGGTAAGTCCAGCTTGATTAATGCATATATTTCATATAATATACAAAAAAAAATCTGCCAGGTCTCACTGGCGGAAGTATCTCATTTTTGTTGTTGCTGAAACCTGTTCATTATCAGAAGATATTTTTTGATACAAGAAAATGACATTTTAAGTCATTTATCGATATTTATTCTCTGTTCATTCAGGGGTAATGATTAATGAAAAATACATAATTGCATGATTTTTATAAAACTTAAAATTATTTAACAACGTAATAAGTTAAAACTTGTTAATTCTCAGAGCTGTATCAACACGGATGGTGGCAGGAATGTGGTGGTTCTTCACGCTCATCATGATCTCTTCCTACACTGCCAACTTGGCTGCTTTTCTGACCAATGAGAGAATGGATGCTGCTATTTCCAGCGCAGAAGATCTTGCCAAACAGACCAAAATCAAATATGGTGCAGTATCGGGCGGGTCAACCTCAAGTTTTTTCAAGGTATTTACGCTTAATATTCGTACAAAAGCTTTGAAATGATATATTTTCAATGATGTAGAGATTTGTAAAACGTATTTAACAGTTACAGTTGAGCATAAGTAGCTATTTCTTATTTTTGATGAATGTTAAACCCTACATTGAAACGTAAATACTTAATTTTCCTTTTCTTCAGGATTCCAACTTCTCGACGTACTCTCGAATGTGGGCAGCAATGGAGTCCACCAGGCCATCTGTATTCGTGAAGAACAATGATGAAGGGAGGGACCGAGTGTCCAAGGGAAAGAGACTGTATGCCTTCATCATGGAGTCCACCTCTATTGAGTACATCGTGGAGAGGAACTGCGACCTGCTGCAGGTCGGGGGGCAACTGGACAGCAAGGGATATGGAATTGCAATGCCGATGAGTAAGAATCTAATGATTAATATTAACTAAATATTTCAACACGTGTAATCAAACTCATGCTACTCTCGATAGAAAAATCGCAGGTGTAGTTGATAGGAACATGCTCAGAATGCCAGTAGAATAAATTACTGGTGCTGGCGGCAATTTCAGAAGGAAGACACCTAGTCGGTCACCCCAGATCAACCTGGAGAGACTGGGATTGAAGCATTGCTGGTGTCGGAAGGATGGATTTAAGACTAGAATGGAACCGATGGATACAAAAACTGATAATGGCAGTAAAGACTTACCTAGTTCTAAAAAATATTTTTCTAAATCAATGAAGAAGATAATATTTAAAAATCTCAAAATGAAACCGAAAAAAGTCACAGAAAATAAAAATAAAGTTTTAGTCGCATCTGCGAATTGTATCCAAGAACGCTCTCTTATCGGGATAATGTTCTAACCACTGAACTATATTTAATTTAATTTTTAATGATATCATGCTTCAAAAACTAACTAAATTAAAATAACGTTGTCCCGGTAAGACAAAGGTCCTGGGTTCGATTCCCAGATACGACTGAAACCTTTTTATTTTCTGTTACGTGTTTTATTTTGGGATTTGTAAATATTATATTTTTCAATGATTAAATATTACAATAAGATTTATGAACTTTAATAAGTTATTTCCAATATATTAAATACATTTTTTTATAGATTCCCCTTATCGAACGGCTATCAGTGGAGCAGTTCTTAAGTTGCAAGAAGAAGGAAAGTTACATCTACTGAAAACAAAGTGGTGGAAAGAAATGCATGGGGGAGGATCTTGTAAGGTAAGGATATTATTATAACTGTACGAATTCAGGTAGAGAGTGCATTCACAAAAGGAATACAGAGAAAAAAAGTGGAAATGTAATTTGAAAAGATCCCCGTAAAATAATTGGTAATTGACATACATATCACTAGCTCTGTAAATATCTATAATTTCACAAACCAAGCATGAACTTTAATGGTTGAAAAGTAACTATGTGATAACGATACAGCGGTGACACGAACTCTTATTGAATGAACTGTAGTCCTGTAATATTCTAATAATATTTATTGTATACTTTAAGGATGAAAGTGGTAATGACGACGCAGCCAGTGACGCAGAACTCGGCATAGATAACGTAGGTGGTGTCTTCGTGGTCTTGGGCAGCGGCTGCGGTATAGCCTTCCTCATATCCGTTATAGAGTTTCTCTGGAACGTCAAGCAAGTTGCCGTAGATGAAAAGGTAAGATTGATATAGTTGTATGAAATTACCCGGGAAAAAAAGAAGTATAATACGGACATGTCACGATGTCTAGTTTAAGTTGAAGACTAAAACATAAACGGCGGAAGACAATTGAAAGAAGAAAAAAAAAAGTTTTGGAGGTTACGTGTGTGCATCTGCTTCAGCGGACGTCTCGACGCCTCTTCATTTGCGGATTGCGCAGTTGTTGCTTGGTCTATTATGTGTTATGTAGTCACTGCGTTCATCCATTATCAGAATTCCTTAATAATAAAAGTAATAACAGCTAGTTTGTGTGACAGGAAGTCCATGATCAGCCTAAGGTTGTGAGTATTGAACTTTATGAACTGATTGCGATGGGTTGAGAGGTTGACGCAGATGAATGATTGTTAGTTGGTAGATTAAAACACTAATTATTAACACCGCTGATTACATTTGTGAAGAATATTACATTGGACTAGCAAGGCATGAATGTCTCAACAGTAAGTAAATGAAGGCTGTTGTTTACTGAGAATTTCGTGAGAAAAGAAGAAGGAATAATACATTTGATACACTTTATCACTTTGCTATTTGAAAGGCATAGAGAGATACAGTAAATTGAAGTAAGTTGTCTATTAACTGATTGCGCTCACAATGAGTGCAATCTAGTATAGAAAGGCAATCACATACTAAATTGAACAATAAATGGTGTAATGATTAGGATTAGACTGGATGTAGGAATGCGAGAGAAGGAGAGGAGGAAGGGTAGGCAAGAACAGTTACAGGAGACAGATCTTTTGTACAGACTTACCCAGTGAGGGGTGTCCCTCCAGGAAGCTCGGCTCTGGACCTTTGACTAGCTCAGTTTTGGCAGGCCAAGGAGCTCTTCTACAGGGTCGTAGGCCGACAGGCAGTCTTATAATTGGGAACTGGACTCGACTACTTTGTCAAATGAAACGATCGAATGCTTTCAGACTCAGTGTTTAATTCAGAGGAAGGTACAGACATGGTGAATGTAGTTATGGTGAACAGTAGGCTAACCTAACCTCAAATGAATGTTACGGGCAATTTCTCTCTGATATCTTCCAAAACGGGCATGTAAACAGGGACTCGTTACAAGTTACAACACAAACAGGGGGAAATGTAAAGACAGCTCACGGTTTAGGTTGTAGTGGCAATTGGGGTCTCCGGGGAAGCAATTATCAGCCAATCCAAGATGGTGGCTCGCGTGCTTCTCTCCGAGACGTAGTGGGCGATGGGTCGGGAGGCCATCCTCAGAGCGGGTGAGGGTGCGTGCCCCCGAGACGGATTCCAGGCGGTGAATGGTGCGTGTCGCCGAGCAGAGCGGGAATGCCGCGTCCGTGAGGTGTTGTTTGCGGCCGTGTGTGGCGCTGGTGTTGTCTTACGAGAGGCTAGTACCCCTTTTTAGGAATTTATGGACGTTAAGTAACAATGGTTTAAATAAAGAATAACATTGAAATAAACATTACTGATAATCCAAAGAAAAATAATTTAAATAGTGCACACAAAAAATATTTTTTATTAATTTCACTAATAATCCACTTATTATAATTGACACTGAACATAATTAATAAAGCACAGTTTTGTGAAGGTTCACCTCAATTGCGCCTCCTTGCCATTACTCCTTCATGGTCATGATTCACCTCGTGTCTTTTGTTCTGATACAAAAACCGAGAACGATCGGAGCGTAGGCGAGGAAAGTTATCACCGTGAACTACACCGGACGCTCAGATGCCTTTGGGCAGAATCGTGAGATTGTAGAGCAGGCATAAACGTCGATTACACAAAGACGAAATTTCATCTATGCATTTCGTTGGCAGGTAAATTCGCGATCAAGTTCAGTGAAGAGAGTCATATATTATTAAACACGGTTATAATCTTTATTTAACAATATCGGTTTAAAAGCAAAGCAGATATGATATCAGTTTAAAAAATATATTTTTATTACCATTATTGTACTTTAAATAAAATCTTTTTTCTTATCTTGAAATTATAACATAAAGATAAACACATCGAATTTTAGGATTTATTTTAGGTCAGGGTAGTATTTATTTGTTGAAAAGAAGATCTGAAAAATGAAGAAGTCATTCAAAATGATATTTCCACGTCATTTTCCTGGACAGCCCTTTTTTTTGGATGCCATTAAGGAAAAAACAACACAGATTCTGCCTGTACAATAATTGCATTAGTATAAGAATAATCGCTTCCCGAGGAAAAGTGTTGTATGTCAGAACTTGTTGACTTTGAGACGGGTTGAAATGATGATACTTGACACATATATTTGTAAAAAAAACATTTGTACGATAGATATAATTTTTTTTTATGCAATGCATTCAAAGAAATCTTAGATATAATTACTACGCGTGATGGATGTTTCACCTTCCGAAGGCATTATTAAGCTGTTAAAAATAACATAATGTTTTGTCTTATTATGCTACTTATAATGTATGCACTTGACTTGGAGTCAGATTTTTTGGGTCCATTACTTGTTACAGAGCAAAAGTACCTAGATTGATTTCAAGTGTGTCACAATTTTAATATAAAGATGGTTAACGCTTTTATTATTATTATTTTTTTTTAAATAGGAGCGGTCTTGTCGTTGGGATGATTTAGAGGTATTTAGTTTAATGTCAACGGCCTTCATAATCGTAGGGAGGTAATGTAACATAAACAATACGGATTTTCAATTTAAATTGAGGCCTGTTGTATTAATTGTCTAGTTTGATGAACTTCACAAACTTGTCATACAATTGTAGTCGCTGTGGTAATGAAAACAAGTGAAAGAATAATTTTAACTTCTGGACTTGTAATGCTTAATGAATGAAGATACAAATTCCCTTAATTACAATATTTTCCGGAACGCTTTATGCTCTGCTATTTTATTCTAAAAATAACGTACTAGACATACCCTCAGTAAAGAGAAATTTCCACAAAAAATTCCACGTAAATTAATACAATTAACAAAGTTTTCTCACCAAAAAAAAATTAAACGCAATGTTAGGTAATAATGAATTATGAGATCTAAAACAGATAATATCATAATGTTTTATTATGTTTTCAAAATGATAAAAATCATTTAATGTTTATGATGTTGCGAACCTTCGTACGGATACAGAAGTTACGGGTTCAAAATCCGACGTGCGTCAACACGTTTCGTTTGACTCGTTATAAATAATCTGTTAATTAATTAATCAACTTTTCGAATGATCAATCTCAGGTACCGATCTGCCAAGTGTTTGATTGAGCAACGCTCTGTTTGCCTGTTTCCAAGCATCTTTTATCGTTGAACATCCTAAATTGTCTACGAAGGTGCCCGCCCACTTTCACGGACAATGAAATTGGGCCAACCAACTTTTATAGACAGTAAAATGACATCAAATGACGCAAAAATACATTTCGTTTCGTACATTTGACATTTGACGTTTCTCCTCTGTGAAAAGTAAGATAAAACGTAGATTATAATAAGTAAAATAAAATAGGTTAGAGAACCTAAAATATTTAGAGAAATAAAGATGTTTTTGACATGGAAATAAATCTTTGTCATTCAATATTTGAAACGCGTGAAGTAGATCGCGAACCAAATATTGAATGACAAAGAAAAATAAAATGTGACATTTGTCATTTCGGTGCTATTTTTCCATCCTGTTGACACTTTTTATAACTAGTGTTCTGTTGAACGGACCTTAAACCACAAAAATCGATATCCTAAATTGATCGTAAAATTGATAATTTCGTTGGGAAGAGCGTATTTATGCATTTGAACAGTGTTGAGACAACATTTCGGCTCAACAGATGGTTAGTAGGGTCGGAAAGAATGCCTGTTAGTCTTTCAAAAAAATAAATATAAAAAATATACGAGTATTTTTTTAATTTCACAGGAAAATAATAATGATATATTCATAGTAGGATATAAACAACGTTAAAAAGTGGTAGATACTCTCAGTATCCCCCCCTTGTGAAAGATATCTATACGACCACGACCTTCCCCTTTGCCATATTTTCTGCTCCGTACTTCTCTCAGCCTCACATTATACCCTCAAATGAGGATGGTATAGTCTCACTGGCTCCGGGCAGTTGAAACTCTCGTGCGAGAGCAACATAAATAGAAAATGATGTTCAAAAATATTGGGCCGTCAATAAAATAAGGTTTAGGTTCCTTTCTTATACCAAACAAACTTGACAATCATGAATTTTGATTCTCAACATATTTTGATATAAAAACATGTAAATATATTGAATTTTTGTAATTATTTGCATTTTTGGGAAGGAATTATTGCGAATATCCGATAACTTTTTGTACATCATCTTTCCTTAAAAAAAGCAAATAAGTTATTGGGTTATGGCGGTTCCTAATTACGACATTTTTCTACACCCCAGTATCACTAGCCAGTGCACTCGCGGTTCTGTTCGCCGTTGCAGGCCCGGACTCCATTACATTCGTTTCCTAGCGCCGCTCCGAGCAACAGTTCTGTTTGCATTGTGTCCATCTGATATACTTACTGTGTATATAAATATTCTTGACTAAATATATTTTTATTTCAGGTATCTCTTGGCGAAGCATTCAAAGCCGAGCTGAAGTTCGCCTTCAACGTCTGGAAAACCACCAAGCCAGTCCACACTGCGTCGTCCGAATCAGCATCATCAGGATCAGCCTCGCATAGCAGCAGAGACAGACGAGCTCCTTCCGAAGCCAAGAGTATGACAGCCAACGTCTTGAATGCTGCAACTTCTTTCATGCGATTAGACAAGATCTTTTAAAAAAACCCCTTATCCTTTCCCCCACGGTTCTAGAAATTTATAGAAAACACATTTAGAGTTTTGTGATTTTTGGGTTGGGTCAATATGAATAGTAATTTTTGCAAATAATTTTATTAATAACAAAAATGTGTAAAAGTATGTATATATAAATGGTAGTCGATGGCGTGAACTCCACAAAGGGTGAAAAGATGTGCCTACCTAAAAAGAATGAACCATAAAGAAATTTATTATTGTCGTTTTTTTTTTTCAAAATACGACAATAAGAAACAACTCCTTACAAATGAAATTGGGAAGGAGATTGTAGGTTCATTTATTCAGTTGGTCACAACAAACAGTGAAATATGATAATGAAATAGCCATATTCAAAATTTTAATGAACAATTCACACCCAAATTTGAAAAACTACACAGATCCTACCTTTGGTCATAGGGTAATTAATGCACGCCACTGATATTAGTAAAATATTTATTTACGCCCATTATAGGCTTTTATATGAAAATATTAAATTATTGCGTAGAAGAGCTGAAAACGGAGAAAAACATTGGTAACTCATAATGATAAATGACTTCCGGCAGACCACAGGCTACTACTAACGACAACACATCGTACTACTTTTCCACTGCAACTGAAAATCTATAAAAATTGTGATTTAATTATAATTTGGAAAATTGTATTTTGAAATATATATATATATTTTTATGCATATATGTGTATATATTTTTTTTTTATGCATATATGTGTATATATTTTTTAATATATTTATTAACCAATTAATCAGTAATATACAGTAATCTTGACAGTAAATAAAAAATTTGTTTACTTATTTTTTTTATTTATTTTATGCTTCTCTTCTATAGAAGTAGACGCTTGTGTTTAGAAGAGGAGTGAACATATTTTACACAGGATATGGCAATAATAAATTTATGTTGAGTTTTATGAGATCGATCCTGTTAGCGATTCCCCATGCGTATTTTAATGTTGGACCTTTTGCTACTTTTGAATGGACCGGGAGTAAACTTTTTTTTACCACGTAGGTAACTATTGAAAGCAAACACAAAGTTGGTTAATAGGAAAATTAAGGTTTAAAAAAGCACAATGGTCCAATTGCATATTTGTTACTTTAACCAAACGGTATTCTGAAATTAATTAATACTTTCCGGTAGGAAATGATTCCACGTCACATTTTATGTATAAACTTTTTCATTATTACTACTATTTTTCTATTGACATAATTTCAGACAAAAAGAAGATTACATTTTCACTTACGTAATGATAACATAAATAGATTCATTATAATTTTATAAATTGTAATTATTTTGTTCAGTTAATTTATGACAATTTCTTTTTAAATGTACCTAGATTTTTTTCTTATTTAATTTCATCTGGAAGGCAAATGGCTCCCTCGCAGCTAATGGATTGCTCGCCATATTGTGTATGTATGGTGTGTAAATGGGTATTATCATCGTGTAAAGCGTATGTGCACTTGTGACGTTTTAATGATTTTCTGTGTTTGCATATATGAGTTAATTTTTTATTTTATATATTGAGGGATATATATGATACTCGTAAAATTTTCTTATTGTTAGCATTTTTGTTTTCCCATATATTTTTATTATTGATGTCCTACAATTAAAGTTAAATAGCTTTTTTATTACCTTGTTTTGTATAACCTGTAATACAATTATGTATGTTTATATGCGTTTCCCCAGATTTAAATTAAGTAGTATAAATGTGATTGAACCAGTTTTTGATATAATTGCTTTTTAAAATTATTTTGTAACAGATATGATAATTTGCTAAAAACGCCATTAAATGATTTTATCTTTAATTCCTTATATATATTATTTAAATGTTAAGTGTTTGTCGATGTACAGTCCAAGATATTTCTCGTTTGCCAGGATGTGTAAGTCGCTCCTTCCTTTTTTAATAAATTTAATGCTTTGCATGGAAGATAAACACGAAAAGGCCGTGTATCAAAATACCTATTTATTAGATATCAAATCAAAATTAAAAAACTAATTCAAAAATCAAAATTTTGGATTTAAAAACGTAAATGTTGACTTATCTTGTTTTGCACTGTTTCTTTAAAACGAAAGATCAAACACGAATATGAAAAAAATTTGAATATGTAGAACACATGTAAAAGACAGAATAAAGTAGCGTGGTGATGCCATAGTAATAAAAAAACATTATTCAACTTTATTAAATGTTTACATTGTATTGCCATACCTACATACTCGTGAGGCGTTTTAAATTTAGTTTTTTTTTAAATGTTTATTGTTTCTAAATTTTTTAAACAGCAAAATAGTGAACTTTGCAAAAATGCTTTGAAAAATACTAAATTTTCAAAAACAATTAAAACGATTTCCCAAACTCTGTAGAAAAAGTTTAAAAAATGTTGCATCTTATAAATATCCTTCTTAGTAAATAATATGAACTAAGTACTCGTCTGCAAAAAGTTTTAGACGATTTCATTATCATAAATTTAAAAAATAATTACTATATGCAAATAAATTATGAAATATTGTATGATTAGACATGAAAACAAATTTATTAAATGATTACTAATTGAGTTTTGTTATTTCTGATTTTTCATCGCCACTTTACGCGTAAAAAAACACACTTCAACACTAGTAAATTGGTCTATTACGTCATGTCATCAAACCACTTTGTCTACGTGGTCTTCCCTGAGGAAGAATCAAGAGGTCTTCCCTTGCAGCAATAATCTTAGTAACTGAATTTGGTGACCCCTTTGCAGACCCCCGAAGGAGTTTTACAATTCATGAGAAATATCATTAGCTTCTCCATGTAGTTGCCCTGTTTCAATACTTGCAAATGGAAATATTCTCCCTTTCTTAGAATTCAGATCCCACATCCATATTAAGGCCAGATCACACATAGCAAAGCATTACTCTATAATTATTAATGAAAACAAGAATTAAATTAATTGCCAACTGCAAATGCAAGCTATTATTAATTTAATTTATTTTTTATGTTAAAGGAAGAAAAAAAACATAGGTATTGATATCGCAGTGACTAACTAACTAACTAACCATCACGCCGTTTCCCCGCAGGGGTAGGCAGAGAGGACGGACCGCCAAACAACTCGATCTTGGTATACACTTCTTGCTTCATTCACTTTCATACAACGTCTCATACATTTCTTTTATCTTATCTTTTGTTATTCCGACTTCTGACATGGCCCGACTCAAGTATTTGATTCACTTGATCGTGCCACGTCTTCTTTGGACGTCCCCAGCTTCTTCTTCCATTCACATTCGCGTCATATATTCTCCTTACACTCCTTTCTTCATTCATTCGCTCTACATGCCCAAACCATTTAAGCGTTCCTTTCTTAATCTTGCTCACTACGCTTACATCAGCCTTGCATTCTTTACGAATCTCAACATTTTTCACACGATCATACATGGTTTTACCACACATTCGTCTCAGAGATCTCATTTCTACAGTATTCAGTCTAATTTCATCCTTCATCTGCCAGTTCCATGCCTCACTGCCATACATCAGAGTTGGTATCAGCACTCCATTATGGACTGCTAGCTTCGCTTCTTTGGACTACTTTTTGCTTGCGCCCACCGCGTTCAGTCCTCCGCTAATGGAGTTTCCTGCATTCAACCTTCTTTCAATATCCCTCTCAGTCTTTCCATCCTCGTAAACATACTTCCCAAATACACAAACTCCTCTACCTGCTCCAAGTATTCATCATTCACAACTATATTGTACACTGTTTTCGTACTCTCTCTTTCAAACACCATGACTTTGGACTTACTTACATTCATCATTACCTCATTCTTAATACATACTTCGTTCATCCTAGATACGAGGGACTGTAGATCTTCTATACTATTAGCAATCAGCACCGCATCATCAGCATACAACAGGCAACATACTTGCAGACTACTCATTTTTGCGCCCAAGCCCAGCTCTTTCAATTCTTGCATGCAATTATCCATGTATAGATTGAATAACCACGGGACATTACGCAGCCTTGCGATGTCAAACCAACCCGTAAAATCACCGTTTGCCCTAACACATGCAACGCTTCCCTCGTACAGAGATGCGATTGCCTGTATAAGATTTGTATTCACTCCATACCTTCCATAAATTTTTCCTGTCAACTCGGTCGTATGCTTTTTGTAGATCTACAGAAAAGTTTCTGGTTTTTTGCCAGAAACTCCTCTGTGAGCATACGCAACGAGAAAATCTGATCCATGCACCCCCTTCCACTCATAAATGCACCTTGCACATTCCATATTTTATCCTTTGTTTTCATTTGTACCCTTTCAATCAATATCCTACCATACAGCTTTCCAACTGAAGTTAAAGATGATAAAATCAAAACACACACACAGATTCATTGCTTGCATATTTCAAACATTTCTGAAGGTGGGAATGTACCAGGCTATTCAGGTCTGGTCACCAAACATGGTTCGTGCCATTTAAAGCAACGTTTCGATTCTGAATGGTGACCAAGGCGATGCGTAGAGTATCCACCACTCTGAAAAAATCTATATTATCTAAACCCCCTCCGTAACTTACGATAATCAGAAGAAAAGCATTTAATCTGAATGCATGACCGGTCGGTGGCTGAGTTGGCATCGCGTTTGGGTCTCACCCATGCATCGTGAGTTCAATTCCTCGGCTGGCTGAGTCCTCCATTACAACACAAGCAACATCTTCCGCTAACTGTGATGGTAGTATGAGATTTTCAAATATTGTCAGGTTTTTCGTAACCAGGGAAAATTTGTGTTTCTTTAAAAAAAATATTTAATTAACGTGAGAAGTTTTATGCAGGAAAATTTAAAAAAAAAGTTTGATTTCAACTTTATCATAATCCGGTGGAATTCCAGAAAGTACTAAATCCTGCTTGTTGTTGACAAATAGATCGCCATTGTTATCCACAAACGTCGTGAAATAAGGCCCTACTCCACCACTGCGACGTGCAGGCTCTTCTAATATGGGCGACTGACTAATAATGAACTTAACGTTTAATTTTCTGCGCCGCTGAACGTTACCGAGAACGGAGCCTTTGTGAGCTTGAATAAACGATACAAAGGAAATGCGCTTCAAACAGATTAAGTCAGATAAGTGTGTGGAATAGTTAGATAATCGACAAGAAACACTATGAGTTTTGGATCAGTCGTCAAATACAAACGTTTATAAACATTTGAACACACCCTGATGGACCGAATCAGCGGTAAGTGGTACGTTAATAAAATTTGTAGCGAACAATATAAAAAATGGCGTAGATGCCAAATGTAATGATGATGTCAATTGTTCAAACAATTGGACCTAATACTTGATTTGAAAACCATAGGCTAACAAATATTAAAAAAACACGTTTAATTTATTGAAGAAATAATACTTAACTATTTTTTTTTTTTATATGAATACCTCACAAGAGTTCCAACTGCTCCCAACCGTCTGGAGCCAGTGAGACTATGGCATTCCCTATTAGGGAATGTTGTGAGGCTGAAGGTATTGGGGAGGGGAAGGAGAAGGGGAAGAGGAAGGTTGGGAATACCTGGCTATTCA
>JAHDVE020004344.1:0-98814 GCA_022606495.2 Halesus radiatus
AAAAATCACCTCAGGGGCGCCATCATACCTATATCCATGTCAATTTTGCATACGCTGTCATTTTGGTAAGCCGATTTTAGGACATGGAGAAACAATGGAGTAAATTATGCCTCTTCATAATTCTTTCATTAATAATCAAATAATTTTTATAATACATAAAATTTATGAATACCTAGATAAAGAAAACCAATAACCTCTTTTATTTTTATATCCTAAACAAAATTTACAAATCTGCAGTTAAAACTATTTATGCACTTTTTCATATTATTTTCACAATTTACATTTTCACAACTTTTAACACCACTTAAAAAAAAACTTTCGTTTTTGAAACTTATTTTAAAACAAGTGGTTACCTACTTAAATAAGTGTCCACATTTTTGCAATTAGCTTGATGGTAGTTACGTACTGTTTTTTTTTTGTTTTATTAAAAAATATTTCAAAGTTCGAATTATGAATTTCAAACACGTTCGGTAACGCGTCCAGTCGCGGCTAGAAACTCGTTGGAACTGTGGCGCGGTACCTGCCTATGTACGCCGGGATTGCTAGGTACGTATCGGAGCTGGGTAGGTACCGGCCGTGTATGCAGCGGGTAAGTACCCGGTTAATACCCGGCTTCATGAACATCACGGCACAGGTGTTCTTTGAGGCGGGCGTGATCTATGCCTTTTAGCCGTCGGTCGTGGGAAAAAGTTCCCCAGGCAGCTTTTGGAGGCATGACGTAGGCATTTATTGTGTTTTCACGCATTTTTTAAAGCGGCCCCTTTTCACGGCAGATCTGCTAAGCGTTTTCTTAGCTGTCTTCTAAACGTATTTAACAATTTAAGGGCTGTCGACAATCAGCGTTCGTGATGTTTTCTTCCATTAAACTGGTGAATTCTGTGCAAAATACGTTTATTTAAATAAAATGGGCAATCATCTGTGCATTTGTACAACTCATATTACATTTATTACAGTATTATTACCTACAACCAGTGGTCAGGGCCGTTTTAAGCCATGTAGGGGCCCATGGGTACACTGAGTTTGGGGTCAAAGTCAAAAATATACAGGAAAACGACAAACCATAAAGTAATGTTACTATAATATTTAAGGATTTCGTACAAGACAGTACTTACACCACAGAATCACGATTATATGAGCATTAATAAGTTGAAAATAATTATAGAAATTCAGAATACCGCTATTATCATTTTGAGTTATGTATTAATTTGTATATTATTGTGTTCTTTTGCATTTGGAAGGGTCAAATAAAAATAAATTGTATGTGGTTCTAATTACTGAAGCATTTAAAAAAAAAAGAAAATTGTGATAACAGGTTGCGCCTCACCTTGTTTGTGTTTCTATCATAATCTTTTAGATGAGAAACCACAAAATACTGTCGCTTTAAATGATCTTGAAATATTAAACCTCTCAAAAAGCTTGTAATTTCGGGCGGCTGATACAAAACATTAAGATAGACTGTATGTAGCGAAACCCTATTGTATTTAGTAAAATAGATCATTATTTGTTGAAAATTTTGATCATGGTAACCAGAAATTCGACCGATAGGAATCAAATTTAAATAGAACTTATATCTTCCTTGTTTTGTGTCCCCAATGTGAACCATTTTGGCACCTAGCCGGGTCCCCCGCCGAAGCGTTGAAAACCCCCTAGGAAAAGTTGAGACATTTCTTTCAGATTCTTGTATTTTCTATGTGTACTATTTATACAGCATCGCCAAACATGACATATGCCCTAGGAAACTTATTTCCATCGGTGTCTCCTGTGTGGAGTTAATTTATTTAAAACAAATATATATATATATATATATATATATATATAATTATTATATATATATATTAATAAAAATCAGTCTCGGGCCTAAGCGAAAGTTCGGCCCTGGGTCGCACCCAATATACAGCTTGTTTTCAAGATTCTATGGGTATGAATTCCAAATACAGTAATACTTCCTAATTTAATGTTATAGACATTTCTCCGTCAATTCATTAATTTTTATTGCAAAAAATAACTTTTTTCTATGCTACCAGTACAGAAATCACGTTACGTAGTTTTATTCTATGTTTGCATTATTTAATATAAGTACGTAAAAAGGGGCAAAAAATTATTCGCCCAGCACTATTTAGTCCGCCACTGCTTATAATTTGCAAAACACAGCGTCACGGGAGTTAATGTCAAATTCCAGTCGTAAACTAAATCTAAAACACATGGTGATGTCGCAATAAGGTTAGAGTTAAGAACCATAGTGTATCGGACGCTTTGCCGTCCATTTTTGTATTTTGTGAATAATCGTAACTTGTAAGGGAATCGGGTCGTTTGGAAAATAAATGTTGCTTCACTGTTCGCACACAGGCCCGATTCCCGATATTTTTGTATATGCCGGGTGGTCTGGGGATGAGTATGTTCCCCCAGACCACTCTATGTTTTGAATGAATAAAGATTACAGAGCGAGATGACGCGGTGGGAGGGAGACGGTGATATCGAGTAGATCTCACGGCGCTACTCGATGCAGATTTTTGTGTCTATAGCGCCGTGAGATGCCAACTAGGCCGCCCGGCGTAGCGCCTAGGTGGTATTTATATACAGGCCGATAACGGAAAAATCGGCAGTCATCCAGCGACGCTCAGACCGATATCACCTCTGCTCCACCGACCGCTCTACCTCGCTCTACTGAAACCGACCTGCCTTCTTCTTCTTTGACCCCCCGCTGACTCTTGGACCATCCCCCGGACGACCAACACTCACGGAACCAGACCATTGAATGACCACGGACAAGGCACGCAGAGCAGAATCCGAGTTTGCACAAAAGTGTGTATTGTGCAAACTGATTTGTACAGCCGCAGGAGTTTCTGCACAAAAAGGATTTTTGTGCAAACGGCAAAGTGATACAAAAATCGTCGTCGTTCCCTCTTGCAAAAGGGAACGATAGGTCGCCACCCCCTCCCCTCCAGACCGCTTCGTAGATTGGGATCAGCAGGCCTCTACAGTTCGCTTGTGCGCCAGGACACGTCTGGTACACATAGACTTATCTATAATTTAGTCATAAAAACGGCCACCATAACGGAAGAGAGCATCTTTATGCTTTAAATTGCCCTTCAGATATAGTTTGTGAAATTTGCAGTTATGAGCCTGGAATTTTGCGGAAAGCTCAATATTTACTTCCCTATCGACCAAGTATTTCAATCACTTGCTGGTCATTAGAGGTGAAATTTCTGTGCCCTGAGTTTCATATTATATTATTTGCGATACTATTTAAAGCCTGAAATTTGCTGAAAACTCAATACATATTTCCTTTCCTGTCTGTCAAGTATCTCAATCACTTGCTGGTCATTAGAGGTGAAATTTCTGTGCCCTGAGTTTCATAATATATTATTTGCGATACTATTTAAAGCCTGAAATTTGCTGAAAACTCAATACATATTTCCTTTCCTGTCTGTCAAGTATCTAAATCACTTGCTGGTCATTAGAGGTGAAATTTCTGTGCCCTGAGTTTCATATTATATTATTTGCGATACTATTTAAAGCCTGAAATTTGCTGAAAACTCAATACATATTTCCTTTCCTGTCTGTCAAGTATCTCAATCACTTGCTGGTCATTAGAGGTGAAATTTCTGTGCCCTGAGTTTCATAATATATTATTTGCGATACTATTTAAAGCCTGAAATTTGCTGAAAACTCAATACATATTTCCTTTCCTATCTGTCAAGTATCTAAATCACTTGATGGTCATTAGAGGTGAAATTTCTGTGCCCTGAGTTTCATAATATATTATTTGCGATACTATTTAAAACCTCAGATTTTTGCTGAAAACTCAATACATATTTCCTTTCCTGTCTGTCAAGTATCTAAATCACTTGCTGGTCATTAGAGGTGAAATTTATGTGTCCCGAGTTTCAGATATTATTTGCGATACTGTTTAGAGCCAGGAATTTCTTGAAAGTCCAATACATATTTCTTTTCCTGTCGGTCAAGTATCTTTTTTTATTTTATTTAAAATTTGTGTTTATTATTTTACAAGTTACTACGTAATGAAGATAATTGGCTCTTGGGTTTGGTGTAGTAGAAACATGTTAATATCAATAATAACAGTTAAATATAATTCTTCAGTACCTAAAATATACTTAAAATATAGTGTATATTTTAAGTACTGATCAGTCGAATCGAAACTGGTCGACGTATCTATACAAAAATAAAAGTGGATTCAAACAATGTGTCTTTTCATTTAATTCGTCATTCCACAGTAATAATAGTAATCGGATGATTTTTATAGCGCCGTTTTTGTGAAAAATCACCTCAAGGGCGCTGTACAAATCTTACTTCCTATTCTTACATTATTCCTATATTAAATCTATGACTTTTTTTTTGGACACTATCATTACACATTATTTATAGACCATATAAAGAGATGCAGTTAGATTATCAAAATTAAATACGGCTTGGTCTAAGTTTTCATACATGTCTAATTGAAAAAAAAAAGCTAACTGTATTTATTCCTTACGATATATTGCAAGACGCTAATACAAATGATAGGAGTTATGTGAAGTTGGGCGGCGGGTGGGGACTGGGGCCGGGGGTACTGATCCTTTCTTCCAATCTTCTTTGTCTTTGTTGGTGACAGGACGCTTGGTGTTGGTCTGCACGTACGTCATGCGCTTGTCAGCAGGCTTCAGGATCCGGAAGGAGCACTTCAGCGTGTCGTCCACTGACATCATTGCTCCTGCATTATCAAATTCCCCGCAGTACCAGTTGCTTCTTGGCAAAGAACTCATACCCGTCCTCTACCACCTGATGCACCCTGCAGATCAGGTCAAAGTCGTGCTTGTTGAGGAACTTGGCCACTATTTCAATGACGAAGGTAAAGGCTCGTTCTCGCCCCAGCTGGCGGTGTCCTTGTTGGGGTCCCAGCAGCCCACTTCCCGGTTGTATACAATATTTTTACAACCACCGTGGCCCGAATCGCCGTTTCTATTAACTGTTGGCACTTAACTAGTACATGTGGTGACGACCGACCGCCAGATGTGACCGATGCCGATGCGTTAATTCGGAAGAACGAAGCAGATTTCAACTCAAAATATTTTAAATATTTGGGTTTTTGTTATAAACTTGATTTAAGCTCGAAACGACAGCACTAAAATTATGTAATTTTTATAAATGTAACCTAAAAATGATTGCGGTTATTTTATGCTATTTTAACACCGGGAAAATTAATAACTTCCCAATATTTGCAAGATAAATCAGGAGCAACTATAAAACGCAGCCGGCAGCCACGGGGGCGCCTAGACCACTTCTGTGTGTATTGATGTATCTGTATACGTTTTCGGAAGAGATTTTGCAAAGTGCTACCGAGAAACAGCTTTTGACTTAATCTACCTACTGATATTGGTAAAATAAAATAAAAAAAATTATACAACCATAGAAATTAAATATTAATAAAAGTTTTAATTTTCTTTCTTTATTTGAAATGGAATTTTATTGTTTGTATGTTGAACGAGCGAACACGTTCCAGGGTCCAAGCTGCTGAAAAATTTGAGAGAAGTGGCAGCAGTCACAAAATGGGATGATCCGGGAGAAGCCAAGCATTAAACCACTGTTACTCTTAGAAAAATCGAAAATGAGGTGGCTTAGGCTTTGTAAGCGTAGTGAGCAAGATTAAGAAAGGGACGCTTAGATGGTTTGGGCATGTAGAGCGAAGGAATTAAGAAAGGAGTGTAAGGAGAATATAGGATGCGAATGTGAATGGAAGAAGAAGCCGGGGAGGTCCAAGGAAGACGTGGCACGATCAAGTGAATCAAATACTTGAGTCGGGCCATGTCAGAAGTCGGAATAACAGAAGAGAATGTATGAGAAGTTGTATGAAAGTGAATGAAGCAAGAAGTGTATGCCAAGATCGAGTTGTTTGGCGGTCCTTCCTCTCTGCCTACCCCTGTGGAGAAACGGCGTGATGGTTAGTTAGTTAGTTAGGTGGCTTAGGCAAGTATTAATAATGCTAAACGGTCGAATTCCGCAGAACTCTGTCCTTGTTCTACAGGTATTTTAATGTAAAATGCTTTGCAGTAGCCTCATTGATTCCTTCAGCACCGGTGCAGTCAGGAAACACACCAAACGCGTGCCCAACATTTGCACACGGATGACATTTATCACATGAGAACAGGTCGCTTCTACAACTCATTCTTTTGTTAAGCAGCTTAGCTGTGGAATGATCTGCCGGCCTCTGTTTCCCCCTCCTATAACATGGGTCTCTTCAAGATCCGAGTTCACTCCTTCCTATCCTTTAAAAGACAACGGCATCCCCAAAGATGATATAGGCCTTCAGGGAAATTATTTCCCTCAGAGCCTCCTGCGTAGAAACTAAAAAAAAATTCTGAGTGGTATTCCAGAGGGAAAACGTCCAGACCACAGGTGGGAGTAACAGCTCCAGAGGCTGTGCGGGGAGAGGATGGACCTAGTATGAATGGATGCCGTTGACGTAGCTGGAGTAGCATTGTCGATGTGATGGGTCCCCGACCCAAGTAGCAAATATGAATAACAAGTTTGAACATGCTGGATGAATTTGTACGAGAAATATATTCGACTTAACCCTGATTGCGATACACCTATAAGCAGGTGCTGTTGAATATTTTGTGACAGAATTTTTAAAAATACAAATTTTTATATTATTAATGCTTCTGATTTCTTCCAGTAATAACATACATAGTAAATATGATAAGATTTTTAGCACCATTTTTCATTGAATATCACTTCAAGTTTTGATAAGGATAGTAATCTAATCGTGGCAGCTGCAATTATTTAAAAAAATATGTATAAACCGTAATAATATTATCATAAAAAAATTGTTGTTGCAACAGATGTTTAGTTATCTTTATCTTCTTATCCTTGCCGACAGCTGTAAAGCTATTTCGGGAGAGTTTAATATCTTGATTAAAATCTTAAAAAAACTGTACCTTAACAGGCATAGAAGCAGAAATCTTTGGATTTAAAATAGAGAATAAAAGTAAGAGAGCATTAATTAATTAATTAACTAAATAATAATATGTAGGTATGCACAATTTCAGTGATAAAATTAATGATTTTAACAAGAGTATATTTATTTTCTGGGTAAGGAAAATATTTTAAATACACAGTGTCCAGAAACCCGTTGTATAAACGGGAAACTGGTGAATCTACGTCGCGTTTGGAGTCGATTTTGAGGTATAACTTGTTTTGATTTGAGCTTTCGTATTGGAGTAAATCGAGTCGGAAGTTGGAATTTTTTGTGGTGAAATTCAAAATATTCAATCACTACGGGGTTACTATCAGCTGAACACACCGAATTACTTTCAGAATGCATAGAAGCGTGGACCATGCTCCATTAAGTATTCAACCAGTTGCCATCTCTAATGCAGACACAATGTAGATATAATGAGTCTGTTCTAGAGATATTTCAATGAAGCTCGAAGGAACTAGCAGCATCGATCACTGAACACGGGCAGAACACCCATTCACAGTTGATGTCAGCTTCATGAGAACGGTCGTTTCTCTGACAATTTTGTGAAAGGCAGCTCGTATGTGGAAAAAGATACCGGCATCTGTTATATAATCCGGGCCTCTTCAAGACCAATAAATCGCATCAATTAATCCCTATCTAGCCCCAACCTTGACCCGCATCACGACGCCACCCAGCCGGGTGGTGATAAGGTTCCCCTATCTTCACAGCGTATAGACAGGGATGTTCTTGTAAGGCGTAACATAACAAAAAATAATAATTTTAAAAATTGCTTACTCATCAAAATAAGCCTTGTAAAGTAATCCAACTTCTTCATCACTATCATCGTGGACATTCTCCTGGTCGCTCTTAATTTCATCACTTGCATCATTAGTTTCATTGCGTCTTCCATTCACAGCAATCTTTTCATCAGTATGTCCGTTTTCCTTGCCCTCTTCTTTAACTGAACCATTTGTAGTCGGCTGTGTTACCTTTCCTTTCGAAAAATAGTCAGTTATACCCCTTTTGGGCGATTTGTTTTTAGGCGACGGACTGGATTTTGTACTTGACGAATTTAGATCATTTCTATCAACACCATTTTCTTTTTGGCTGGAATTAGATGACTTATTAAGTGCATTTTCTTTTTTGCTGGAATTAGATGGTGTATTAAGACCATTTTCCTTTTCGCTTGAATTAGATGGTTTATCTATGCCATTTTCTTTTTTGCTTGAATTAGACAGTCCGTTTTCTTTTTTGTCAGAAGTTTTAGCTTTTCGTTCTGGTGTTTTCTTTACTGGTGAACTTTTCGCACTGTCATTTTTGTTTTGGGAATTTCTAGTAGATTTTTTGGGAGTTCCGTTGCATTTGCTAGTTTGCGGTTTCGATTTTGAAATGTATTCTGGATCTTTGACAATTTGGACAATCTTTCCTTCGAACCAAGCGTTATGAACTCTTTCCCTTATGTCTACTAAGTCGCCTACCCTGTACAGCTTGCTAGGGGCATCAATAACAATGTGTTTGCTTATTGTGAAAATATAATAATAATTACTGAATATTACGTGCCATAAATTACGTAATATTAATAGATATAAATAAATATGGCTTATACTTTCAATTATTATTTTTTTTTCGATTTTAATTATTTAAAAAAAAATAAAAAAACTTTTTTTCAAAATCTGGTCGTTAGAGGAGGGAAATTTCTTTGCATTATTTTGGGTAAAGGTGTGGAAGCACGAAACGCTCACGGAGGAAACAAAGAATTATGACATTATAGGGTCAACATGTCTCCTTTTCAAACAATGTTCAGTTTCCTCTCGAAGGGTATTGCTGGGTCTGAGGCAAAAAAATATTTATTTTATTTATTAATAAGTATACAATACATTATGCATTGTATTCCCAAGAGTGAAGAAACTCATTGTGTAATAGAAAAGAAACATTGTTACTCTAGGGGAAATACGGATGCAAAAGTACGCTTATAGTTTATACGAATTCTTTGTCGACCGAGCGCAAATAAAGAAATGTATTGACATGATGGGGTCATTGGGGTTCAGTAGAAACAGGTAACTTCGTTGAGTGTCAAGTATTTTATTAGTTCACAATCTAAAATACATTCTTAACTGGTAGGTATTGTGGGTGTCACTTAATTACACGAACTGTTTTTACGGGTAATCTGCACACGGTCCAGTGGGGAGATTACCAGTCGTCTCGATGTTGGTGTTGGTCTCAGAGAGCAGGTGGTACTTCCGGTAGGGGGAGGTTTTGGTGCTGGGCGGACACGCGTTTCGGCTTTCACTTGACGACCGGTTTCAGACGGTTCAAGAGGATGATCAGCAGGATGCCAGAGGCGCTCGACTGCTGTCCGGTGGTGATTCCTGCGGTGGTGGATATGTGCCTTGATGGGATCACGGCGCTGGAGGGCAGGAGGCGAAGGGCACTCGACTGCACTCGAACGGTGGGCGTTGGTGTTCAGCGGTTCCTGCCGAGTTTTCCCGCAGCGTCTCAGGCTGGGGATGCAAGTGGCCTGCTTGCTTTGTAGGAGACGGGAGTCTCGACTACGACCACTGGCCGGACGGTCTCTACTGACTCGTCTCTGTCCACTACTGATCTTGCTTCGGCCAAAGTCCCCCTTTTTAATCACATCCGAACTATTCTTCGGGTTCCTTCGTGAACTACGAACTGTGGCTCGGTGGCTTTTAATTAGTTCGCAGTTAATCCCCGTAACTGCTTTCTTCTGGCGACTGCGAAATTCCCGGGATTTAAAGCCGGGCGTTTGTAAATTACCCTCAGGTAGACGGACCTCGGGTACCGTATTATGGATTAGAATAAATCGGTGTTTCCCGCACTTATGGCTTGTATCAGTATGTATTTTTTAAAATAAATAATATCCGAATGGCAAAGATTAAAAAAAAATACTTTTTCTTAGATTTTAAATAATAGAAAGTTTTGCGGTGTGAACGTGAAATAGGTTTTGACCCTTTATAGGGCGGAATAATTTATACAAGTATTAATATGACAAGTATTAATACTGATCAGCAGCCTAAATAGGGTTAAGAATTAAAAAAAATAGCTTTTGTTTTGGTTTAGGGTTGTCGACACATGTCATGAATAATCAACTGAGCTGTTCGCAGTGCCATAAACAATAAAAATGCACAAACAGGATGCGATGATACAGATCCCTTAATTAAAGGAGACGTTTCTCGGACATCAATTATATCGTCCGGCAAAAAGTGGAACTAGACATGCAATTAAATCCCGCATCACATCTCTGTTCTAGAGATGATTGTTTATGACATTTCTTCTGCGACATTACTGGCGCGGACTTTACATGCTGCCATCTAGGGTCATAGCCGCAAACTTACAAGGTAACCTAGGAGGGCTGATACTGATATGATCGCAAAATATAAATATATGTTTTCGGTAATTAATTAAGGGTTTGTGTAACTGATCGTTTATAGATTATACCGCGCACTGTAGACCCCCTATTGACTAGCTTTATGCGAAATTTGTTTGAAATTTCACAATCGAAACGTTGCTTGAAATGGCTTTAGCCGTGTTTGGTGACAAGATCCGAATAGCCAGGTACTTCCCCACCTTCCTCTTCCCCATATTCTTTCCTTCCTCACAATACCTTCAGCCTCACAATATACCCCAATTGGGGATGCCATAGTCTCACTGGCTCCAGGGGGAGCAGCTCAGTTTCAGAGTGGAAGATACTCTCAGTATCGCCCTGGTGATAGACCACCATTCAGAATTGAAACGTTGCTTGAAATGGCTTTTAGTCGTGTTTGGTGACCAGATCTGAATAGCCAGGTATTTCCTCCACCTCCCTCTTCCCCTTCTCCTTCCCCTCCCCAATACCTTCAGCCTCACAACAATCCCTAATTGGGAATGCCATAGTTTCACTGACTCCAGACGATTGGGAGCAATTGGGACTATTGTGCGGTATTCATATAAAAAAAAAGCTGGGACTCTTACGCGGTATTAACATTACAATTTTTTTAATACACAATAGTGTGCCCTACTGTTGACGTTGGTATTAACCTATTTACCTTTGGTCTGCAGTCCACAGATAACTAGTGAAAAATACTATAAAACGGGATATTCGTTTAATACTCCAGTGGAAATTTGTATTTTTTCTACCAGTATTTCGAAGGAAGGGCTAACGCATTTTTTGTGCACCATGATACGTCAAACGATGGCCCAACATTTGAACACGGTTAGGTAATATTTTCCTCGAGAGAACGAGTCGGTTCTACAAGTTATTAATTTCCTCAACACCTCGTTTCACAATAATTTCTCGGCTTTTGGATTTTCTCCCTGCTACAACTCGTCAAGACGCTAGTTCACCACTTTCTTCCTTGAAAATTGTGCATCGTACAGAAACTCAAACGAGATTCCGCGTAATATAAATGTCATCTTGAGTTAGTTGTGTAATAAACGGTGAGTGACATTTAAAATAAACCAGTAGACATCAAGTCCTACTTTAAAGGTCAATTTGATTGATGACGGTGTAACGTCAAGCAAGAACTCGTAATCGATGTTTCAGTAAGTTTAATACGTACCTACTTTAATTCACATTTAATTTAAACCAGCAACTGCACCCAACGTAGATGATTAAACTATATTATTATTCTCAAACGTAAATTCATAATTTTATGTTTACTAGCTGATACATGAATATATTTTTCCCTAATTTTATATCATGAGTTGTTGGATAGGTAGTATAAAGAAAAGGTAATGTGAGGTGTAGTGTACTAAAAAGTATAGTATAGTGTAGGTACTATAAGGTGTAGTTTACTGAGAGTTTTGCCCGTTGCACCTAGGTTAAATAATTAAATTTTTATTATTATTCCATAATTTTAATTTACATCCCGATCCAACCCAACCCAATCCATCCCTAACTCAACCTAATTTCAATTGAGGTTATCATAAACTAAAACATTCTTCTCCTTATTTAGTTGCTTCCCCATTGCTGAGGATCGTGACCCCCACTCCAATCTCCCTCGTGTAGATTATGGAATACGAGTACTCGCAATCGCTGGAATTTTTATTTTATTTTTATTTATTTAATTTTTTTTTAATTGTATAATATTAATTATATATAGTGGGAACGTATACCCGCTAAGCCACTGCAAGTAGCTTGTCAGCAGGAGTTTATTTCAACAATATAATATAATACAACAATAAATTACAATCATACAAATGTAGGGCAAAATTATTATATTTAGGCGCATGCATATTGTGATCAATGTACATAAGTTTAAAAAAATTTAAAAAGAAAAAATAATGGAAAAAGCATTACAGTTTTGTTATTGAGATACTAGAGTCCAATTTTATAACACCGATTTAAATAATATTATAAAAATGTCAATATCATAAAAAATATCAAAATGATAAAAGTACCAATATTATAAAAATATCAATATTATAAATATATCAATATTATAAAAACATCAATATTTTTAAAAATATCAACATTTTAAACATCAACATTACAAAAATAAAAATATTATAAAAATACGAATATTATAAAAATACCAACATTGTAAAAAATATCAATATAATAAAAATATCAACATTATAAAAATATTAATATTACAAAAATATAAATATTACGTTAATATCAGAAATATCAAAGCATCTGCAAGTATTAAATAAATTGAGAAATAAAATGAAAAAAAAATATATACATATATACATAAAACAGCAGTACAGGTTGGTTACAATGAGGACAGACTTAACTATAATAGTAACACAGTAACAGTAAATACACCAGATATCTAGGAGCTATACAACCAAGGAGATCATCATATTTGTTACCATCAATACACAAGGTTACTTTCCAAAAGCCAACACTTTAACATCAGTGAGAATTTCATCAAAGGGCAATTGTTTTTAAATTCGTACGACAATTTGTTAAATATAAATGGTGCAATGTATTCAAGGGTTCGTTGACCATATTTATTTTGAAATATTGGCACTATCATTCCTATATTTTGTGTGAAACGTGTATTGTGTGCATGATCCACCACTGCCTTATACGGACTTTCAGATATATGTTGCAGTAGAATTTTATGCCACAAAAGACCACGAACAGGTAATACATTAATTGATTTGTACATGATATCAACGTCTCGCCTTTGCTTAAAAACTGTTTTACTTACTAGCAATTTTACCATGGCATTTTGAATCAGCTGTAAATATTTTATGTTGGTCTTACAGGAGTGTCCCCAAGAGGTTATACCATACCTTATGGTCGATTCTGCTAGAGACAAATAAATTAGTTTCATAGTCTTTATAGGCACATATAATTTTACCTTATGGAGTCTTCCTATAATGGCTCGAAATCGCTTACAGAGGTTGGAAATTTGTACGTCCCATTTCATGTTACAATCCACCGTAACACCTAGATACACATACTGGTTGACTAATTCGATACTTGTACACACGCAGGGCTGTTTGGTATTATTGTGAATGCAATTAAATGAATGGTATATGATTACAGGTGCCTCACTGTACCTCGCATGCGGGATCTTATATGCATCAATTTCGTTTTTTTAGCATTGATTATTAGACCAGAGTCATGAATCTACACACTTATGAACCTAACCTAAAACGAAAACTCAGCTATAAAAATACTATGATTGATTGAAAACTTATAATAATAAAACACATTCTGTAAATGAATTTAAAAACCAATTAAATATATCGGTAATCCAGGAAAATATATGCTGCACTTGGAAAAATGTTATATTTATTTTAAAATCCTACTTAACTCATAAATTGATATTTTTTATTACTATAAATAAAAAAAAATATTATGAAAATAAATAAAACTTTTTTTTGTACCTTATAAGAAGCAAGGACACTGGATCAAATTATCCAGTGTCCCTGTCTTGAGATTTAGGTGGTTGTGGTTTAAAGTAGTACACGTAAATGAAACTCGATTGTTGAAGGTCGACGCAAATGTCTACCTTAGTGAAATTCGAAACGTAGGAAAATCCGCTTTATTTTAAATTATAATTGGTTACACAAATACAGTTCACGCCATAATAGACCCTATTACAGCGCGAGATGTGAGAGAACGCGAGTCAAAATCGAACGATTTGAAACATAACTCCGCCGATGAAATTAGAGTATCAACATAATAGATAATTGACAATATACGTTTTTTGTAACTTATTGTTTAACCACTGCTTTCATTTAATATTAACACATCATCCCGAAAATCGACATAAGCATATTTTCAACACTGTTTTTTATAGTAAGCTCGAGGGAAACCTTCCTTGTCTTTCTAAGGTAATGAATAAGCACTGGTTATTTTACTGATTTAAAGGAACCTCTATGTTTAGAACAGTAAGATGATTTGGTTCATGGATTACGGACTCTAAACCGGGAAAAAAGCAAATAAAATAATACTAAATTGATTTCAGCTTTTGTATTTCAACATTAAGGTGTAAATAAACTGTATTATTTTTTTCTAGATTAGGTGGCTTTTTTCAACCTCTTTTTTCCCTTCTTCCTTTCCCTCTTACAACATCCCCAACTGGGAAGACCATCGTCTCACTGACTTCGACAGGGAGATACTTGAGTAGTATCACATAAAAAAACCTCTTGTACAAAAATTCTATTTATTTATATATTAACTCTGCATGGCAGGCCCTGAGGTAAAGAAGGAGGTCTGAAGAGACCTGTACCGTAGGTTGTAAAATTGGTCTGTTTAAAATGAGTAGGCTCTTGAGCATACCTCCGCCTGTGAGAACTTGTTACCAGAGATTTATTGGTGATTCGCTCTCCTTTTAACTTTTACAAGTGTATACCAAGTAGTGAACACTCGTGGAATAAAGAGGAATACTTATTATCTCTTCACTGTACTCCGAGGTGCCTAGTATCCCGTATCTATGCATGGTACTTGTATATGATATCTCTGTATGATATACCTGTGTAGTATTTTTTATATATATATATATATATGGTACTTGTATAGATTATCTATGTATGGTACCTATGTAATATAGTATAGAGTACCTCCTCTAATCGAAATTATTCTCTAATTACACGTAATTGACGTCGCAAAACACCCGGGAGACCTTTTGTGGCCAATAAGCCGTTAAATATCTAATGGTTGCCAATAATTGGCTTTTCTTTATTCCCAATCAACCAATAACGGTCCAAGAACTGATTGAGAGTTTCTAACACATGTAAACTATAAAGGTTCTGACACACTGGTTCCACGTACGCAACCCATTGAGATCTGTTTACAATCCATACATTAAAAATTCAATAATTCAAATCATAAAAGAAAAAGACAAATATCAATTCCTAACTGAAAACCTTACGCGCCTTAAACATATTTTTCCATGCCCAAAATTAAATACTTCATTTGCGATACGATCACTTTTCAATCAACTACCGGAGGGGATCAGATGCATTCAAGATAAAATCCTAATATTTAACTCTGTCAAGAAATATTTTAATAAGTATGTCTGCCAGGTAAGTATGTTTTTCTGTATCTGTTTGTACATAATTAGTTAAGAAATATTT
The DNA here is from genome assembly GCA_022606495.2 of Halesus radiatus. Classification (NCBI taxonomy): domain Eukaryota; kingdom Metazoa; phylum Arthropoda; class Insecta; order Trichoptera; family Limnephilidae; genus Halesus; species Halesus radiatus. Next base: position 15,500 of record JAHDVE020004344.1, read on the forward strand.
GTACAGCGCCCTTGAGGTAATTTTTCACAAAAACGGCGCTATACAAATCATCCAATTATTATTATTATTATTATTAAATAAAAATGGAGTTCTACAAATTACATTTGAACACAATAAATGTAAAAAGTATTGTGCCAAGGCTCTAGAAGCGAAAGATAGTTTTAAGGTTTGTAAAACCTCTGTCAGTTCTTGAATCATGGAATTTTGTTTAGTTGGCTCTTTGATTCACAGTAAGGCCACATTTTCTTTGTCCATCGTACATGACAACTATTTACCGTTGATTTTTTATTTTTTTATCATTTTTGGTATGAGCCCGATTTAATTTATTTTTAATGACATATTTTTATGCCGTCGACGCGGCACTGCTGCTCTCACGGAAGAAGTATGTTTTTTGTTTTGTTTTTTTTTTTTTTTTTTTTTAAATTTTTTTTTTCAATTAAAATGTCACATCTCAAAAGTTACCGCTTCATATGATAATATTAAAAAAAAATTGTATGTATGAAAAATTCATTTCACTCTGGTTTGTTTTTAGATATTTGCGTTTTTAACAGCTGATTTTTCTCTCAGAAACATATTTTTTTTTACGTAGGTATTAGATACTTATCCTAGTCATATATTATTGTTTGTTTATTTAGATGATTGTATATAAAATTACTAGTACGGAAAAATAACTGCCACTTGATATGGCCTTAGCGGATATACCCAGTGGCGGTTTTCTCCAAAGTGCGTTTGTGCAGTGAACTCCCATAAAAAAGATAACAAAATAAATAAAACAAAAAGTATCATAATTTTACCACACTTTAAACAGCCCCCAAAATGCAAGGTCGGTGCTAAAAAATCCACCTGTCCGTATAAGCAATACTGTCCGAGAGCGAGTCGTAAATTCATTCAATTCATTCCATATGTGCGTTATGAATTCAGCGTCTATGGGACTTTCTGTCCTAAGAAATAGTTCAAACGTTTTCATTCTCGTGGCGCTTCGGTGGGAAACCGTGCGAACGTCCAATCCTTCGGAATTTACAAGGCGACCGTGTGCGCAGATATATAAAGATTTGTTAATAAGAAATTCCATATATATTTTTTACAATAACTCCACACAGGAGGCTCTGAGGGAAATAATTCCCTCAAGGCCTATATCAACTTTGCAATTGCTGTGTGGAGGGTTTTTAGAGAATTGGAAGGAGTGAACTCGGGTCTAGAAGAGATCCATGTTGTAGAATGGAGGAAACTCAGAGGCCGGCAGATCATTCCACAGCCGAGCTGTTGAACACAAGAACGAGTCGTAGAAGCGACCCGTTCTCATGTGCCAAATGTCAACCATGTGCAAATGTTGAGCACGCGTTTGGCGTGTTTCTCGACTATGCACCGGTGCCGAATGGATCAATGACGGTAGTTCCTCAGAGCATCTTCCTCTAAAATACCAGTAGAACAAGGACAGCATTCCCACCTGACGTCTGTGCTCCAAAGATTGCAATCCGATTGTTAAGATAGGCGAATCACAGAGTCAAGGGTTTTTTTCAAATATTTTGGGCCTCCCGACCAGAGGTGGCTGCCGAATTCTACAATGGGGCGGACTTGCGATTTATACAGTGTCAGCAGTTGTGTACTATTAAAGCATCTGCGGGCTCTATATAATACGCCCAGCTCCTGAGAGGATAACTTTACTCTGGCTTCGATGGAGCCCCCATACTTGAGCTGGTCACTTAAGGTTACACCAGGCATATCAATGGAGGGCTCGTTGAGAAGATTTCTTCCATTAAAGGAGACTACATCGTCATTTCGATCCCTTTTAGACGTAATCAGACGTGATTGGGTCTTTGAAACATTAAATTCGACGAGGTTATTCTTACCCCAAGAGGAAACCTTCTCAAGGTAACCGTCCATTCTCTGCATCATTCATTCAAAGCCCTCCGAGCAGTTAGAGTTTGTGTGCCCTTTGGGGGCTTCTCAAGAAAAAGGCTATCATGGTCTATACTGTCATCCGCGTAACAATGGATTGGTGCATATGTCAAGAGGTCATTGATGTGCAACAAAAACAATGTCGGCGACAAAATCGATCCCTGTGGGACGCCAGCATTTATTTAATGCGTGAAGAGATGAAACCAAGTAACCGTCTGAATCGATCTCTCCCTCAAAAAGTCGGCAATCCACGTACACAATGATACAGGAAGTCCGTAAAAAGCAGTTTGTTGACAAGTCACCGATGCCAAACCCGGTTAAAGGCCTTAGAAATGTCCAGTGAGACCGTTTGAATCTCACCATAACGTTCCAGGCACCGCCCCCAAACATGCGTCACATCCGCTAGAAGATTACCGCATGAGCGGTTCCGCCGGAATCCGTACTGACGGTCGTTAATAATTTTGTTCTTCTCGAGGTATGTTAGCAGTTTGTCATTGACAAGACGTTCCATCACCTTGGACAGAACTGATGTGATCACTATGGGGCGGTAGTTGGCTGGGTTGGAGTGGTCACCTTTCTTAGGTATAAGATGAATGACGGCTTTTTCCAACCAGAGGGCGCAAAACCACATTTCAGGGACATTTTAAAGAGCTTTGTCAAAATTGGAGATATTTCTGCAGCACATCTCTGCAATACCAGGGCCGTCAGGCCCGCTAGCTTTATCAATATCGAGCCCCCGTAAGACGTGGGGTACATCCCGATGTCGGATCCTCAGCTTATTCATATAGAACCCGCAGCGATGAACCTTGATCATCGAAGGCCGAGTTTTCCGCGAACATTTCCCCTAAAACGTTGGCCTTTTCGGTGGCGGTGTTTGCTAGTGAACCGTCGGGTCTGGTAAGAGGTGGCAGACTGGATTTGCAGAAATTGCAACCTATGGAGCCCGCTAGCGGCCAAAATGCTCTGCTGCCATGCGGCAGACAGCTAGCTTTTTGCTGATCTCTAGATTGTGCTCAAATTTTGAAGTATTGATGCCTCTCTTACTTTCCTTTCCCAATTTGTTATATGTTGATCTGTTTTCTGACATTCGACATGTATTGTAGGCTCGGTAAGCCGCGTTTTTTCGTCGAACAGAGAATGGTTTTTAAAATCCGTGTCTTCTGTCTCATCTAATGAAGATATTCGTTTTTGATTGAAATTTTGTGGCGGTGCATTATTTTCTTTGTTACATTCGATCTGCAATTAAAACATGTTTCATTACTTTTGCACTTGTTTGTTGTTACGTGTTGTTTTTGTTAAAAATGTATTATTATAAATGCACGTTCATCAAAAAATAAACGCTAAATCCATAAAAAGTAATTTACATTCAATTTTTATGAAAAATTAAAATAATTCAAGATAACCAAATAATTGACGATTTCATAATTTTTTATCGTGACCACTGTGCGGCGGTTTGGAATGCGCGCGAAGTGGAATGATTTTAAACTAAAATTGATACCCGCCGTCAAATAACAAAGACGATGTTTTGGGAAATTGCGTTATTTATTTTTATTTTATTATTTATTATATTATATACGCCCTATATGGGCTTTTACATATTTAGTTTATAATATTCACACAGGTGCAAAACACATTTCAGTAACTGCACCAAAAACTAATAATGCACAGTAACAGAAAAAAAAAAAAAAATAACGGGTCCAATATCCACCAAGTCAATACTGACATTGATAACAAATAAGTAAATAATGTTAAAAGTTGTAGTTAACAATAATTTATAAACCAGGCAGAAACAAATCACTCATCCTCTTGAAATTTGCCAAGTTTAGATTATTGTCAAATACATCCATATCATTTAAGTATTTGTTACCAAGACTGTGTAAGCGTTGAATTGGTGAATTTAAACTATAGTTAGAACGGGATAAAGATATGTAGAAAGTTAATGTCTGTCTTGTAGTTCGATTGGGTATGTACAAGTTTATTAAATGCAGGAGTTCAGAACAATTTAATTTACAGTTTAACAATTTTAGTAAAAAGGTTAGGTCGTTTATTTTCCGTCTGTTTTCTAATGTTGGAATATTTAAAATATTCATTAACGATGGGTAATTTATGTGCTCTAAAGGTATGTTTACTTTAAAATTTAAAACGTATTGACAAACGTATTGACAAAGATACTTCATGGTTGTTTCAATATTGAAATGAGTATTATAATATAATACAATTTTAAAAGCGGGTAGGTAATATGTTCCAGCTTACCTGTACATTTTCATTGACAGTTAAAAGTTCTCCGGGAACTATCAGCGATGTACGGGACAAGATCTGTAAACTCTTGCCGCACGTTTTTAGAAGAAGAAGATCAGGCTGGCCACTTCGACGCTTCAGAGCAGGGTAGGAAGGAAGGGGGGAAATGCCTTGAAAAAGGCAAACGATTTCTTGCAAGGAGGTGGTGAGGGTGAAGAGAAAGTCACGGTCGGTTTTCAGGCCGGGTGAAGATGCAGGCGAAGTAGGTAGAAGGCGTGTTGAATCCGTGAGAATACTCTGAATTTTAGAAATGTACTCGTCGTTCAAGTACTTCGGTGCGATACCGTGCGGCGAATCGGGCAGTTTGAACTCGTGAATATTTCGCGAGCTGCCGTAGACTCTGTCAATCTTGGATCGACTTGATCAAAAAATTAGGATGTAAATCACGACCTTCTGCTTGAATTGAGCCTATTGCAATCTTCACCTATTTTTTATTAAGGAAGCCAAAATTATTACAAAGTATGTCATGGGGGTCAAAGTAGGACAGGTGATACTTTGCCGTCAAATAACAAAAAAATGCATTGTACATACATAAATTAAGTAAGTTTACTCGATTCCGCGGGTGCTAATGAACAGATCAGAAAAGATCGTTTATTTAGATCAGTCACCGCAGCCGCAGGAATCGCTTACAAAGACAGACAATTTTGGTAGAACAATAATTTTGATAAGTTTTTTGTGGATCAGAGGAGCTCGACCAATGAGAGCCCGCTCTGTTTTCGGGACCGTCGCCGGGAGCGACCGTAGGGGTGGCGGGGGTCGGAGAAATGTCCCGTTAGCACCCAGTAGCGTCTCGGGACGAAAACGAGGTTCAGAGGCGTAGGAAAAAGAAAACGATAACGTGCACTCTTATCATCACTTCTTCGGAAACCCCGGAACCACGCTTGTCGAAAGCCAATATGTACTGAAATGGGGCGTTTGCACAAATCCTCATTTTGTGCAAACATAACAAGATAGGGATGCGTATCTAGTCGCTTCTATCAGGTTAAAATTAAAGTCGGGCGTGGCACAATTAATTATTTGTGCAGACAAACAAACAAGACAGAGACGCGTATCTAGTCGCTTCTCTCTCTCTCTCTCGTTCGTGGTCAGGTCGTCTGTATGAGCCTGACCAGTACTACATGCCAGCTCGATCGAGAACGTATCGAGTCGTCTCTTGTTCGAAACTGCACGAACTCAGTAGTTGATTTCGTATCTAGTCGTACCACCTACTGAGTTATGTACTGGTTGATGTTATGCAAACGGAGGGTATTACAAACTTTGATAGTCACGTCTGGTATAAGCGACTTCTTTACGAGTTGTTTTTTTACGGGTTGATATAGTTACCTGTAAAAAAAATACATTGATGAAATAAAAACTTATTCAAATTTTCTGAGAATATTTAAATGAACTATTTCTAGCAACGGTAATTATGTGTAAATCCCAATTTGGGTTTAAATAATAAATAAAGATGATTGGAACTTACCCAAGCATTCCAGCGTTGACTTTTCTCTTCCTTAGTCCGCTGAGTGGACCCACTTTTTTATTTCCTTTGTTGCCCATTATACTATATCACTCGGGAATCTCAAAATCGATTGCGCGTAAACTATATTGATCTTAAAAAAGTAGCACGGAACGAAGCGACGCGAACTATAAAGACGTCTATTCGCCACCGAAGTTGGGCGTGAACTAACTCGGTATAGAAGTGGAACATTGAAATACGTCCTAACGTTCAGTAACTATAGAGTTGAAAATTGTATGAACCTCCGGGTACCTGTTTCGATATTACGTAAGAAATATTTTATTAAAAACACGTATTTTATGTTATGCTGTTATATTTAGGGCTAAAATTCAAAATGTTTCACGGTCATCTAATGGGTAATAATTTTTTCTACATTACGCAATAAAACAAAACTAGATAAATTGTTGTTAAGTGGGAGATCCTGGATATCAAACCATTTTTACAGCCCTCACTCTTAATTTTTTTCTAGGCTTATAAAGAAACAAATATTAAAAAAATGTTCGGTTAAATTTGGGGCAAGGATGTGTTCCATTCACAGTAATTTACTGAAGAACCTAGAATAATTATAGGTAATCAAACTTTCAAAGCAAAAAAACACCATTTTAATGATTTTGACGATTGCGAAACAAGCGATCGCCTTAATTACTTTTGCCTGACCCCACGGGAGCTGTGGCGGAGGGCGTTTCCTGGAGAGATGTCATAGCCTTCACTGAAGGTGACCGTGGTGATCGGTGAGCGGCAGGCCTGGAGCGGCCTTGCTTTCTGCTGAGTGGATGAGGCCGACCACAGGGGCCATTGCTTCTTGAAGCAAGTCTAAAACGTTCGTTGAAGCTTAACCTCTCTCTCTCTCTACTCTTCTCTTTCCTCTAGTAATGATAATCGGGGTTTTGAGTCAATAAAGATCATGTTTTCTTTGTTAATAGGGTTTTTATTTCTTGTATCGTGGTCTTCCTCATAACATCCCCGTACCTCATCTACCAATCTCATCCACGCATCCTGAGAAACAAAAGAGCGCCCTGTAAGGGAGGTTGCAGGTAAGCGCGCAATCTGCCGATGCTACAGCAGTTAAAACAAAAACAAAAAATTCTTAATAATCAACTAAATGTGTCCAATAGCCCAATATTAGGTAACTAACTAACTAACCATCACGCCGTTTCCCCGCAGGGGTAGGCAGAGAGGACGGACCGCCAAACAACTCGATCTTGGCATACACCTCTTGCTTCATTCACATTCATACATCGTCTCATACATTCTCTTCTATTATTCCGACTTCTGACATGGCCCGACTCAAGTATTTGATTCACTTGATCATGCCATGTCTTCCTCGGACGTCCTCGGCTTATAATATTATAATATTAGGTATATTTCCTATAATCTCGTAAAATTTCCCATTATCCCATTATCACCTGTTCAGGTATTCCTTGGTATTCCATTATGTACACTTCTGTCTCTTTCTCTCTGTTATTATGTCAGATTTCTATTTCATGCTTTCTATCTCATTTTCTTTGTTCTATGTTATGTTCTTTCTCATTTTATTTTGTATATATAAACACACACTATGTATTTTTGATCAGTTTAATTTTGTCCCCTGATGATGATTGTGTAAAGCGAAACCGGTCGGTCCTTATAAAATAAAATAAAATATCGTGGTTATAAACAAAGTTATTGTTTTATTTTCATTAAGTATGTTTTATGTTTTAGACTTTCGGACACTCCACTTTTGAAGTCGGACAGGTAAATAAAATGTTCACATTTTCATTAAAAAACTAACGACTTCTGCAACAGTAATGTAAAAATTATAGTGACTGTATGCACTTAGAACATTTTAGAGATAACTGTAACACAACAGGCCGCTCCGAGAGCGCCTATACTAATGTACTACTGTTTGTGGGTCAAGTGACTTGGAAGTGCGATTTTTTAGTCCTAATAGTCGTCTTTTTTTATCTGTTAACTACTCGTTTGACTAAAACTTCTTCCCAGGAAGGAATATTATCCGGAAGGACTAATTTTTGAATTTGGAACACGGGAAATCAATTAGAAGCCAAACGATTGGGTTTTGGCCGCTGTTTGTATCAATAAATGAGCCGGGGAATTGTCATGATGAAACAGATGTTTTTTTTTTCGCTTTGTATATTGAAAGCACGAGATTTAATTATAATTTAATCTATAATTTTAAAATTTGTTGAAAATGTCACACTAATAATCTCTGTTTAGGGAAAAACCCCTTTGCAAAAAAATACAAAAACAAAATTCCTTGGTCATAGCAAAAATTAAATCTCATTTCTTATAAAATATTTAAAAAAAATGATTTGTAGTTATAGAATCCATTGTTTTGAATGCATAATGCTTGAATAGCAGTAAAAGTGAAAGATCAACCTCTGGGTTCCAGATTGAAACACTTGGAGCGTTAGATTGTCGATTATTTCAACGTTAATAATCGATTTGATTGTTCCTATTCTTTAACAGTATGAAGTATCTAAGATTAGAATTAATAATTACTCTATTGTTAATAATGTTTAATTTGTAATAAATTACAGAATCGGGTGTTTTTAAACTATAATGCAAACAATCAAGTACGAACGTGAAAGTTGATTTCTATTCCTGATGAAATTCTTGGAATAATGTCGTCGATAAATGGCTGTAAATATGGAAAAAATTGTTGTGAAGTGACACCCCTCCCCTATGTGGTAACAACCAACCACTCTCTTCAACAAGAATCCCTCTAAAGGAAGCACCAACGAGAAGTAAGTGGCTCATCTTAAAATGACATAACATTCAATCCCTCGTTCGGTATCGACGCCTGAAAATGTCGCGTAATTTCTGAAAAGAATCTGAATACCGCACAAGAGTTCCAACTATTTATTTTATTTATTTATTTATAAAATACATGATATTTAATGGAGACATTTACATGGAGTAGATACATTAGATCACCATACTAGGCGACTGCCTGTTTCATGGTGACCAATGGAGTATAGTTACTTTGTATGAAGTCTAGTGTAAACATATGAATTTATTATATTAATTATATTAACATGCTGACAATTGGAAAAATTATAATGGAAAGTAAAATATACAAAAATAAAAAGACATACGTTAGACATGGATCACAAAAATATAGTTTTTTTTTATATGTGCAAGCATGCACACATGTGCACATTTGTATGAAGTCTAGTATAAACATATGGATTTATTATATTAATTATATTAACACGCTGACAATTGAAAAAATTATAAAAGAAAGTAGAAGATAAAAAGAAGAAAAATACATGCGTAGGGATTAGATCACAAAAATATACATTTTTTATTTTTATATGTGCAATCATGTACACATGTACACATAGGTGCACACATACATGCACACGCAAACACATACGCATACAATATACACATATATGTACGCATATATACACATATGTACACACACATACACACATCCTTATGTATGTATACAAGTACACACACATATACACACACATACACATGAACGTACAAATCAACATAATAATAATAATAACAAAGCATTTATATAGCGCAGTATTGTGTTATTTCACTTCAAGTGCGCTTTGCCATAAATAAACTTTAAAAAATAATTAAATAACTCCATTCAGTGGTGTTCCTACAGTGCTCATTTTACATTGTATTTATACATTCTTAACATATTTAATACATTCTTGCTTATTCTTAATACTACTCCTACAGTACTCCTTAGGTGCATATTCATCAAAAAAAATTACAAAATATTATACAGTATACATATGGCTTTACAAAAATAACACATTCACAATATTACTACAAAAATAGTAACATTTTAAGACAGGAGTCGGGTTATGTTCAGCAATAACGGACTTCACATAAAAAATTAAAATATATATACGAGGAAACCGAAACCAAACAACTACCAGAGGCTTGAGGAAATGACTTTTTATAATAAATTGAAGAGAAATTAAAATTTATAGACAGTAGGATTTTTTAAATAAGTTTGTTTTTAAAGCCCGTTTAAATTCAGTCAATTTCTGGATATTAGTAAGAGCTGGGGGAAGTTTATTCCAAATGAGAGGGCCATTTACACGAAAAGAGCGATCATAGTAGACGGCTCGATTTGACCTTGAAAGTTTAATTAGACGATTAGTAGCATCTAGATCTGCTGACCTCAGAGTAAGCTGTATCACTTAAGTCCTGTCGGATGCATAGTTCAGATTTATAGGCTGGCGCCATTCCCTGCAATGTTTTGAAGGTCAGTAAGCAGATCTTGAACTCTATTCTTTCAGGGCATCGAAGCCAATGAAGCTGATCCCTTAGAAGTGGGGTTATATGACAATATTTAGATTCACCAAATATCATCTCGCCGCAGCATTTAAGACGGACTGGATTCTATTGAATTGTTTTTGAGGGAGGCCAGCATATGCACTATTACAATAGTCCATACGTGAAACAACGAAGGAATTTATGAGTGATTTTGCTCCATCAGAGGGAAGACATTGATTTTACCTGCCTAAGATGGAAAAAACCAGAACTTACAGCTTTTGTAAGTTGCGATTCAAGAGAAAGACTATTGTCTATAGTGAAACCTAGGAATTTTATTTCTGTAGAAGGAATTATATCTGTATCCTGAATACGTATTGGACTGGAATCAAGGAGGCCTTGCCTTCCAGGGGAATCTATCCAAATAAATTCTGTCTTTGCTGGATTAAGTTTAAGTTTATTGACAGACATCCAACTTGAAACCGTATTAATGAAGCTAACTACCTCATTTTTTAGGACGTCTTTTTCATCCGGGGAACAAAATTTAAAGATCAGGCGATCGTCTGCATAGCCTTGTGATTCAAAGCCAGATGAGTGAATGAGGTGTTCGAGACGATTAGTATAGAGAATGAAGAGAATGGGACCTAGGAAAGACCCCTGGGGAACTCCAAATTCAATGGGAGTTTCAGGTGATGTGCATTTATTGAAAGTTACTGAGGCTACTCGTCCAGACAGGTAAGATGTCATCCATTGGAGTACATCACCTCGAACGCCAAATTCGGTATCAAGCACATTTAATAGAATACTATGATCTACCGTGTCAAAAGCCGCACTCATATCAAGAACAGATACTAAAGCCAACTTACCTGCTTCCATCCCGATGATCAAGTCTGAAATTATTCGCAATAGAACAGTTTCCATTGAATGAAACTGTCATTGTAACTGTAATTATCCGTATTGTCTGTATCAAGATTTTGTTTCTTTAGAATCGGAGTAATAATAGATAATCAGTGTGCCCGGTACAAGTGAATTTACTAGTAACTTCTGGATAATTGCGGTAATTACAGGCGCTATATCCGGAAGACGTTTTTTAATAGACAGGTAGGTATGGCGCATTGCTTGTTTGGACAAGACATCACAGCTCACGTTACATCGTCTTCCGTTACTGCAGCATACGTAGTGAAGTCGCCAGAGCGCGGTTTAGGGGCAGAGACAGCGGGTGATCCTACCCCACTAAGGGCTCGAATACACATATATACACACACACAAACAATATATACACCTCTATCTGAATACGAGAAATAGGCTACTAACACTATCACAATCACTCATTAAAAAGTCCCCAAGCGCCTCCTTAAAACTCTGGTATTTAGTTATTGCCTTTATTTCAATTGTTAAATTATTGAAGGAGCAAGGAAATTAAACTGTGACTGTGCCATTGATGTTTTTGTTGGTGGAATAATATGATTGGATTGGTTGGAATATCTAGTATTGTAGGTTGATTCGACAATATTTTTTTTATATATTTGAATTTAAAATAGGAGGATATGTGTTTGATATATAAGGATTTTATATTGAGTACTTTGAAGTCCTTGAATAAGTCCTTCGTGGGGTGAATATAGTGTGCTTTGTAAATAGTACGCATTATCAATATTTGAGCTTTAATTAATGGATTTAATATAGTTTTAAAGCATCCTCCCCAGACTATTATACCATAAGATATAATTGATTGACATAGAGAAAAGTATACTGTTTTTAATGTATTTTTATTTAATATATTTCGTAATGATCTGAAGAACTATAGATTGAACTATAGATTGCGATCCGGATTGTCGGATTATTCATAGCTGAATCAGAATCCGGATTTTTTTTTTAATCCAAATAATCTGTATTTGAAATGTAAAAGTTACTTGCAATGCAATGTCCTATGAAATGAACAGGCATACACACTTTAATATTTAGACATTTTCATGTCATGGATAAATGAATTTATAATACATAGTTGCTAACCCTAACTAACTAACTAACCGTCACGCCGTTTCCCTGCACGGGTAGGCAGAGAGGACGGACCGCCAAACAACTCGATCTTGTGACACACTTCTTGCTTCATTCTCTTTCGTACAACGTCTCATACATTCTCTTCTGTTATTCCGACTTCTGACATGGCCCGACTCAAGTATTTGATTCACTTGATCGTGCCATGTCTTCCTCGAACGTCCCCGGCTTCTTCTTCCATTCACATTCGCGTCATATATTCTCCTTACACTCCTCTCTTCATTCATTCATTCATTCATTCATGCATTCATTCATTCATGCATTCATACATGCTAGTTGCTAATCCAATGACCAAATATTCAATAAATTGTACATTGTACTTTTATACAAGTTTTGTTATATGATAATATTTTTTTATCTTATCTCATGGACAAAGTAATTTGTCACTCCTCGATTGGGGCTGATACGGTTTCGTTTATATCCCCTAACATCTATTCGATACAACCAGTTGCGTTTAATTTGTTAGCTGTGTAGTTTATGTGAATGTATTGCAAGATTAGTTTAAAAGTTATAAATCAGTGAAGTACTACATTTACCATGGCTTCAAACGAAGAATCAGTAAAAAAGTACTTTCAAACGGATGCTAAAGGCGATTTGGAAATTTACAATGAAAAATATGATTCAGTCACAGCAAAAATGCCAACTAAGAAGACCTCCATGTATTACAATATGAATCATAAGAAGCGTGGATTGGCATTAATTTTCAACCATAAGAACTTTGACAAAAAAAAATTGGATATTCGCCTTGGAACTGACGTGGACAAAAAAAACTTGGAAGTAGTCCTCGAGAACTTGGGATTTATTGTCAGGCCCTTTAATGATCTCACTCATAAAGAGATAATGGAAAAAATTACAGCAGCCGCAGATGACGATCATACAGACCGTGATTGCATTTTTATTTGTATCTTAACACATGGAGGCGAAGAAAAAGTGTATGCAAGAGACATATCCTACCAGCCAAAAACTTTGTGGGACAAATTCACGGCTGACCAATGTCCAACCCTGGCAGGAAAACCTAAATTATTCTTTATTCAATCTTGTCAGGGTTCAAAAACAGACGAAGGAGTCACCCTGACGCAAGTAGATGGGAGCTATGATGAAGATATTGAGGATGATTACACTATTCCCATACACGCAGACTTCCTCATCTGTCGCTCTACAATCCCAGGCTATGTTTCCTATAGAAACAATGAAGAAGGTTCCTGGTTCATACGAATCCTAACACAGGAGTTGCAAAAATATGGAACCACAAGAGATATTCTTACTCTGTTGACGTTTATGACGCAGCGGGTGTCAATTGAATGCATTACTTGCATTCCTGAAAAACCAAAGTGGCATAAGAAGAAGCAAGTCCCCTGCACCACCACCACTTTAACCAGACTCCTGATGTTTGAGGAAAAGAAGGCTCCGACAGTTCCTAAAACGCCACCTAAGCTTTTAATTCCTAAAACACTATTTAAGCTTTTCACATCAACAATTTCTAAAACACTATTGAAGCTTTTCACTTTTGTAATGATTTCGTTGGGATATTAGGATTTTTCCCGTCGGAAATGATTTTGGTACAATTTTTCATCATTGTTATTTATATTATTATTGTTTTTTTTTATATGGTGTGAAGATTAAAAATTTATACGAGGTGTGTTCAAAAGAAAAGGTGCATTTTGAATTTTCGCGGGCTGTGTACGAGTATATATTTATCGTTGCCGAGCTATTTAAACTTAGTGATATTGATAAAAATAAATGCGAGTGCGAAAATTTTTATTTTTTTATATATATATTTTTTCTATATGAATACCGCACAAGAGTCCCAACTGCTCCCAACCGTCTGGAGCCAGTGAGACTATGGCATTCCCAATTGGGGAATGTTGTGAGGCTGAAGGTATTGGGGAGGGGAAGGAGAAGGGAAAGAGGAAGGTTGGGAATACCTGGCTATTCAGATCTGGTCACCAAACACGGCTAAAAGCCATTTCAAGCAACGTTTCAATTCTGAATGGTGGTCTTTCACCAGGGCGATACTGAGAGTATCTTCCACTCAGGAACGTGCGCAAATATACTATATATTATTTTTAAATGAATTAATTGTGAAACAACACAAATTAATTAAATAAAAATTACTTGCGCACGCCGGGATTTGAACCCGCGACCTTCGGGTTCGTAGTCGAGAGCCTTACCCCTCGACCATGGAGGCCGTCAAATTATGTCATTTTGTTGGGATATACCAGATTTTTTTCATAATTGTGTTTTGCTTTTACACTCTAAGAGGCCTTTTTACCTTCGCCACCAATTCGCAGTGCGAAGAAAGGGTAGAATAATTTAATGTTATTGAGTTTTTTTTTCTTATTTATTTTTTATTTTATTTATTTAATAGGATATTTTTTTTTTAAATAAGTATATAAATAAAACATGATTCATATAGTGTAACAAAAAAATATAATATAGCTGTTCCTCACCACAAAGAAACAAGGTTCTTGTGTTTGGTGACGGATTATCGCTTAAATAATCAGATCATAACTAAAAACATTGTTGTATAATAGCAGGAAAATATGAATTAGTCGTGTATATTTAGTAATTTTTCAATAAGTAATAGTATTAAAGAAAAGAAAAGATAAGCAAGGTTTGTGGAAAAAATAAAAAGACAGTAGTTTGAGGTAATTTTTTAATTTATGTTGGAATTCATGGATATTTTCTATAATTTTAAGATTAGAAGGAAGATTGTTAAAAAAAGTTATTCCTAGGTAGGTTTTTTACGTATGCTTAGTGTTGAATTGCGGAATTTGAATGTTATGCGGATATATTATGTTGTAATTTATTTAACGTTTGTTTTTAAAAATTTCCATAATTTAATGTTTTTTTATAAATTCTATTTACTGTAAGTACATTGAACACTGTAAAAAAGGTTTTCAGTGGAAAATGTTGATGTTTTTTTTTTTTTTAATTACCTTTATTATCAATTTTTGAATTATTTTAAGTCCACTTAATTATTATATGTTCCCCCCAGCCAACAATTCCATATTGTAAAATAGACTGAACAATTGCATAGTACACTCTTTTTAGGTTTTAGAATAATTCTAATTCGTTTAACAAGTTCACAAATATGTCTTTTCCACTTAGAACTTTGAATTTATTTGTTCACAGAGATCCTAAACAATGAGTTTACTGGCTCTAACATAATTATATAAGATTATCTATTGATACTTTACGGTGATTTTAATGAATTTGGGTTTGTTGAGTGAGAACTAAAAACTATACTGCGGCTGTATGCAGGTTTAAATTTATTCCTTACGTGGGACATTCTTCGGTTTAATATATTTGAATTTATCATTTTCGCTGTAATTTGCGAGCGTATTTATGGTTGGATTTGAGTGGCCTTTTAGGCCGCCGTAAAATTTAGAAGCCTGAGTGACAATGAAATCGTTTATCAACGGAATGTTGGAGTCGTTGTGGAGAGTAGAGATTCTACTCCACTTGGGTGCATTTAGCGCGAGTCTAATGGCTTTGTTTTGGAATAATTGGATTTTTTATGTGATTTGCAGTAGCATATCCCCAAATTGGACATGCGTACGTGAAACATGGCCTTATTGTTGTTTTGTATAGTTGAAGTTCATTATCCGTTGATAGACGACTTTTCTTGCCCATCATCGGGTAGAGTGCGGAGAGGTATCTATTTGCAGATTTAACTTTTTCGGTGATATGTTTCTTCCAGGTGAGCTTTGAGTCAAGCGTGACACCTAGGTACTTGATTGACTTTTCCCAAGGGACCTTTTCCCCAAACAGTCTAATGAATGGGGGCCGTTTCGGTCGTGTCTTTGAGAAAACGGTCGCTGCGCTTTTAGTTGGATTAATTGATGTTCTCCAATTTTTACACCATTCTTCGGTGAGAACGGCTTGCTGCTGAACCCGCTTTGAGGCGGTGAGTTCGACAGTTGAACTAGACATGATGTTAGTGTCATCCGCAAATTGGGTGATTTTAATATTGTGATTTATAGGTTTAGGGATATCGCTAGAGTAGATATTGTACAAGGATGGAGAAAGTTGACTGCTTTGAGGGACCCCGGCTGAGAGGGGGCGTATTTTGGAGTAAATATTTTCTATTCTGACTTTGAAGGAACGATCTCTTAGGTAGCTAGCTATCAATTTGCGTAAGTCTTAAAGGGTAACCTAGAGCATTCATTTTATATAATAGGCCGTTATGCCAGACTTTGTCGAAAGCTTTACTTACGTCGAGTGAAAGAATGACTGTTTTTTACTAGTATTAAAGCCCTCCGTGATGTGTTCAACAACACGCAGGAGTTGATGAGAGGTTGAATGACCTGCTCGAAAACCATGTTGAAAATCTGTCAGGAATTTACTGTCCTGACTAAAGGCGTTTAGTCTTGTTAAACTCACTTTTTCCAGGATTTTACCTAGGCATGGATGGAGGCTAATAGGCCTATGATTCTCCGTTAATAGTGGGTCCTTGCCTGGTTTTGAGATTAAAATTACATCAGCTATTTTAAAATCCTTTGGAAAACAACGCAGTCGGAGTGATGCATTGCATATGGCTGTCAAGGCGCAGATGCCTTTTTTGGTAGGTATTTTAAAATTTTGTTAGAGATGCCGTCAGCCGCTTTTTTTTCTTTATTTTTTTAATAATGTTAATTATTTCCTTAGGAGTAGTGCACCTGATTGAGGGGTCTTCAGGATCTAGATTTAATATAGATTTTACTTTTGAATCCACTTTTGCAACGAAAGCTTGGTTATCGTGTTCCGTGTTGGGACTGAATTGATTTTCAAGGCTATCTGCGAAGGCCTTATCCGCAGCGGAGTATACTAGTCCGTTTCGGCCTTGAATTGGAGAGATTTTTGTTGTCGGGCGTCTAAGTTATTTGGAGAGCTTCCAGTAAGCTGCTTTGTCGTCTTCTAATGTTGTGATAAAATCGTGCCAACGTTCGTTGCGAAATTCACTGAGGGCATTCCGTACCTTTCTGTTTAAACGATTTAGATGTTGTTTAACGATCGGATTGCAAGATCTCTGCCATTCCTTTCTCACAAGATTTTTTTCCCTAATAAGATCTTTGATCTCTTCGGGTATTCCGTGACGTGTTGTGTCGTTGGGAATCTCATCGGACGCTTCGTGTTTTGCGTTCATGTCACCAGCTGTTATAGTGGGGACATTTTCGGCCAAGAGTTTATCTAATTCTGATGGAATTAGTTTTCGTTTTGGGGGTGCGTAGACTGAAATAAATTTGAGCGGTCTTGAAGAGGTATTTATTATTACCGATGTGGATTCAATGTTTTCATTAGAAAAGGAATGTGCTAGACGGTGATCAATGTTATTCTTAACCAAGGTGGCGGTTCCGCCTCCTTTGTTGGCAAGTCTGTCGTCACGGTAGGTGATATAATTTGATTTTTAATGGTATTCTGAACTTACGTGATGGCTTAAGCCACGTCTCATTAATGAGGAAGACTTCGATACCAAAATCGTGAAGGAATTCTATTATCTCTTCCTTGTGAGACAAGACCTGGCCATTGGCGTTCCAATAGGCCGTCTGTAGGTTATGAGGTTTGACATTGTTTCTACACATTTAGAGTTCTTAAATATGACTGGATTTTGGCCAGCTACAAGGTGGCGTTCTGAATGGTGAATTGAAGCGCGGTGGCTTGTTCAATTAGCACCCGGATGTGCACGGGATCCGCTGCGGGCGAAGGGGGCTGAGGAACGGTGTGTTCCTGTGAAGCTTGCGGAGCTTCAGGTTTACGCTCCAGCCGGTATTTTTGGCTGGGAGCTGGGTTTTTGTGAGATCTAATTTCTCTTTGGGGGGCACGGGGCTTGTAAAAATGAGGCTCGGGCCAACTTCGGTTAGTGGGTGGCTGGGAGACCGGGGCGGCGTGGACTGCGGCTTTAGGGGTGGGCAGAGATGGAAACTCTGATACTGAGTTTTGCGGATACGGCCGCCTTTGAGCTGCTGTTTCTGGACGCTCTTGATTATGTGTTTTCCATTTAAAATGCTGGTCTATATATACTCGTACACCAAGGTATTTAATTTTGAATGTTGGACTAAGTATAGAACATGCTTGATTACAATTGATTCTGTTGCATTTACTTTCGTGTATTATAATTTTTATTTCTGGTTTTGATTTAAATTTATTGATAGAGAAAGGAATAAATTTTGTTTTTCAGTGTTAAGGGAGAGTAGATTATAATCGAACCAATTTTTCAATATATTTGATTGATATCAGTATTTGCTAGCTTGTTAATAGTATTCCAGTCAGTACCTTCAATTATTATGACAGTGTCGTCAGCATAAGATATTATTTTTCCATTTAGCTTTTGCATGAATATGTCGTTTACATAAATGATAAAAAGTAGAAATCCCAGTACCTGTACCTCGAGGTATACCGAAATTACTTGTTTTCGGGTACATCGTTTATTTTTACCACTTGAGGACGTTTGAAAAGATAGCTTTTTATCCATTCCAGAGCTGCACTATTTATTCCAATGTTGCTTAATTTAATTATACGTTTGTCATGAGATGTGCTATCAAACGCTTTTTTGAGATCTATAAAAATTCCAAGGCATTTTATTGATTTATCTAATGAAGTGTGCATTAGGCTAGTTAATTTTGCAATTGCATCCTGTGTGCTTCTACTTTCCATAAAGCCGAATTGATTTTCGTGAATTACATTTTATAAATTGGTTTAATTTTTTAACAAGTTTTTCAAATTGTTTTGCAATATTTGATATTACTGAAATGGGACGGTAATTATTAACATCTTCGGATTACTAGACTTAAATATTGGAAAGAAGAAAAATATTGGTAGTTTGTTTGTAATTAGATGGAAATACTCCGCATTGGAAACTTGTGTTGATTATATGCATTAACGCTTTAGAAATTTTGTTTTTAATATTTTTTAATTGTAATTCTATCAAAACCTGGGGCAGAACCACCTTCCATTAAATTAAATTATTATTATTTTAAATTGATATGACGTTGAGACAGATTATTTTGCGCTATATATATATATTGGATAGTTTATTGCACTGTAAAATCGATAGGCTATCTGTCTGCCCCACAAATATGGATACCACAGGTGTTAATTTTTTATTGTATGGTAGGTAAGCACAATGGAGACTTTACAGAGCGTACAGAGTAAAATAACAAAACACACCTTTTTTTAAACATTTTCACAGGTTTCATTTCAAACTAATGAACACCTCGAGACATTATTTACACTATTTTATATAATAATATGTTTTTAATTAAATTTTTATTTTTTCGAAATAAAACAAATCGACGATCCCAACGTAAGGTACCGAATCTGCAAAATTTCAACGACGCAGTTATAGTATATGTTTTCAGATGATACCAAAAAAGTTGACTTTTCTAAAATTCTCCTTTCTGGAATGAAAATAATTGAAACTACACGATGCATCCAATGTAGAAAGCCGAATTAAACTTTGTTTTCATTCTCCTGTTAGAAATAATTGACAGCGTAAATCATTTTTATAATGTAGAAATATCTATTTCACACAAAATTAAAGATTTTTCTTTCATCGGTAATGACTCAACTTCCAATACTCATTTTACTTGTAGAGAATGCAGGTCTAATACTACCTAAATATACAAATAAATATGGATAAAGACTTTTAAATTACGTCATGATATACGCAGTTTTTTTATGATTCCTCCGTGTTGAAATTTAAAAAATCTAC
Source organism: Halesus radiatus (assembly GCA_022606495.2). Lineage (NCBI taxonomy): Eukaryota > Metazoa > Arthropoda > Insecta > Trichoptera > Limnephilidae > Halesus > Halesus radiatus. The sequence goes on from JAHDVE020004344.1 coordinate 35,188, forward strand.
AAATAAAACCGTAAGGAGATATCGTCATCTAAATTAGTAAAAAATTTTATTCCATGGTGGCACAATTTTAAATTTAAATTCCATCTTTTCGATTTTTTTTTTTACAGTTTTTAGTCAAATTCGTATATACAAAAAGTCATCCGTTTGTCATTTTGACTGTCAAAATTTGTGAATCGTGGTACAGTCGCTGGTCTTATCAATTATTTACAACATTAAATAATACGTAGTTGGTAAATTTTATGGTAATAATTGTTTGATAATTTATATAGCGCAATTTTTATGAAATATTTCACCTCACACTATTTACTCGTGTTTCTATTTGTTGTGTAATTATATAACTTGTCATTATTTAAATTTATTTCGGCAGTGGAAGCAAAAATAAGCAAGAATAAGCAAAAAGAATAAGCAATAAGGGAAGCGAGAAGAAGACGCGAGAAGATTAAGTGAGAAGAGGAACAAGGAAGAATCAGCGGTAAGAAGCAAGAGGGAGAAAGAAAAAGCGAAAAAAGAAACATAGGAAACGTAATACATATATAGTATTTATACCGAGAATTAATTAACTGCAAGAATTTGGTCGCTAGTGCGAAATGCCCCTAATATAAGGTATCTTCAATATTGATGGGATGGTTGAATTTAAGTTAAGATTTACACTATAAAATTATTATATGTTGATATTATATTTCAATATATTCTGATTTCGAATAAGTCCATAATTGTACTATTACTTGTTTTGCATAATCTTATAAGCATTTCTAAAGCGTGTCGTTCATAAAATGGATTTTACTAATTTAGGACTTGTTGAAGACTTGACTCTACACAGTTTGCATTAAATTATTATCTCTCTTCTCCTGATTTTTTTTTCTTTTTGTTATCGTGGGTTGTATTAATTCTTGGTTGATCTTTAAAAGTTTTGCTATCATTATTAATGTTTTTGTTTTTAATCTACCTGAACCGTAATATAATTAAATCTTAAATGATGAAAACACCCGTTGACAAACTACTAACAAGAAGTTCATCGGGACATTCTTGTATTCTTAATAAATATTTTATGTAATAAATAATAAAATTTAAAAACATAATTAGGCAGTCTTAATCACCAATTCATACAACTTCACAGTACAGGTAAAATAGACTAATATGCATAAAATAAACGTGACTGCCGAAAAATTCTTTCACCGGGGTGGGAAATTGACAAAAACTGAACAAAGGTCGAAAATTTCTCAGATTTTTTACAATAATCCGGAGGTCTGACTTGGTCGAAAATTGTATTTATCATAAGACCTTCATTATATGTAACCTATGAAAAAAATTTAACCCGATTTGATTCAAAGCAGGACATTTAAAATTACTGGACTAAGTCATTTCAACGTAATAAAATATTTTTGCTTGACTAATTGTGTTATTTTCATGTTTGTTTTCTCTAAAAACCTGTCATATCTCATCAAATATTGATTTCGACTTGGGAGTTATGTAATTCGAATACGCAAACACTAATTTTTCAGGTCTGTACCAATAACTACATATTCCTAGAATTTCAGCATTATGGATAAGTAGACTATATCATATTCATGATTTGAATTTACTGATAAGCTCATTGATTAAGGCTTTTTGATGTAAATGATGGAAATGTTATCACATCGGCAATATTTGATTAACTTTCGACAATTTATGACGAATTCAAATTACCCCTTTCCTGCTAAATATGAATATTTATTAATTATATTATATATAATAGTATGATGTATGAGGTTTAGCCGTCTACCGGGAGTAAAGGCGTTCTTAGACGACACTTTTTTTTCATACCGATCTCTATATTGAAAAGATATCCATAGAGAAAATATTTGCTTTACACGATCATTATTTTCATACATATTTGAACATATAATAGCCATTAAAGGAGAAAAATATATTGGGACGGTACTTAATCGTCAAAAAATGGCAGCACATTCACAAAATGTAAAATATAATTTCAAAAATATCCGCGAATTTCACAAATCCGAACAGAAACACGCGTTCACAATCTATTTAAACAAAGTCTTATCTACCTTTAATCTTTTTGACAGTGTTTTAAATTATATTCATAAATAATCACACATCTCCACAAAATACGTAACATTATAGTTACGTAAATAAATCACAGAGGTCAAATAAGCGCGCTAAATTGTGACAATGTGTTCGCCTATTATTTATTCAAACGAAATGTAAAAAAAATCATCAAAAATATACTCTAAATCCACAATATTGAACCGTAATAAACAGATATTTTTGTCTTATCTATATATTAAATATAAAAAGAAATAAACGCGCAAAATTTCCAAATAACATACTTAATAAAACAATGACAGACGAAGACAACAGCTGATTACATAATGTCCGCCATCTTAAACTGGACAAAAAAATAGAACACGTCCCAATTTTCATCCTTTTTTCATAGAAAAAGACAACCCATGAGCAATCTGGAGGAAAAAAAAATATCGTCAAAGAACGCCTTAAGAATCGGATGAGAGCTACAACCGCAAATAATTAATCTACCTCCGAACACATCGATGACTTTTATAATGAAGGGTTAGTATTTCAAAAAAGCATAATTTTACAACCGATTACCTTTTTAACCCATTCACTACTAAGCTCATAATGCATTCTTAAAGGGCATGCAGAATGGATTTGCTTGTCCAGGGGGATGCATTCCTTAAATGCACGAACGAAGCATGGCGCCACCCCGCTGCCCCCAAACTAACAACTGGAACCAAAAGCGACCTCTTCAATCAAACTACCAAAACCAGAACTACCCTCAAAACTGACGTCAGAATTGAAAGCTTTGCCGTAAGTACCATTTCGACGGCTGGAGGCAAAGCTCACGTGACATCCATTTTGGCACCAGCCCAGTTCACTACCGTCTCCGTTCAGCAAATTACAAAATATTTATAAAAACGGACAAACTAAATACTTTCGGTTTTCATAAACAAGTCGAACCTTTTTACTTATTTGCTATTTTCCTAAAATTGGCGGCACGCCTAGTTAAATATATCACTACAGTTAGGGATTGCAATCCCGCACTACTATAGAGCATGCGGGATCCCGCACTTATTACTGCGCGATTTATTTACTTACAAAATATCTAATATTACGATATATGACAAAACAACGAATACAGACATGAAGATTCTGAATCTGATGACAATTTGTAACAATCTACTAATCTATCGTTGAAAGAAGAATTAGAAATTAACAGACAGAAAGGGAAGAAAAAATGTGGAAAAGAAATAAAGAAGGTGTCAGATGTCGAATATTTCTAAAACTATTGAAGTAGTAAATGCCAACATATGAAAGTGGCGGGATAAGAGGCAAGTTCCTCAGTATGGCCTACAATTACCTGTTGACCATATCGCCAACAAGAGCAGAGGCTGAGATTTTTCAGCCGCTAGCTGTATGCAGCTCTTTGAGAAGCACATTGGGAGATGAGACGTTGAATAGTGTCTGTTTCTTAAGATCTCATTTCTAGCAATGTTTCTTTTTACCGAGATACTTTTTTTATATCAGTTGTTATGTAACAAGATCAGCTACAAAACAATAAAAGAATCTAGTCGTTTTTAGAATATGTTCTAGTCGCTGGTTGCTAAAGTTCATGCTCCGGACCAATAGCGACACGTTTCCGGCTATCGTTGTTTTTGATTGGCGAAACAGGCGTACGGGACATAGCTTCTGATGGCCAGTACGGCATGGGCTCGCACTGAGTAAACGCCCCCGATTACAATCCCAGGCGCAGAGTCGTCAGATGCGTGCGGCGTGCCTTGGGCACGTGGCCGCCCGCTAATTACATTGTAACTTGTTAACTTTGCATTGAACCTAAATATTAAAGCCAGTGACCGGTGCTCTAACTCGCTGTGTCCTGTCTGACGTCGTACGTGTGAGATCCAGAGTCTCTAGACAACACACACTTTTTACGCTGAAGGGATCGTGACTCCCGTCGCAGACCACCTCTTGTAAGCAGAATTGTTTCACTCTCTTTTATGTGCTGTAATAACTGTGTCCTTGTAAATGTTTCCCCTGTAAAATAAACCCTGTCCAGAAAGCACGCTTCTTTTCACTGGTAGCTAGTTACTTTCCGATATAAGTCTGCCGCCGATCTGCGACTTGAGACAGAGTTGTGATGCCTCTACCAATTGAGCTAACCTGGTGGACCCTGAGATCAGCCCCGCATCTGGCCTAGAGGTAAGTTAACCTGTCCCCTCTTTTCACTGGTGACCAACGTGTCACTTCCTCTTCCTTTCTTATCACTGGCGGCCAACTTGGGGCCTGTATTCTTATAACTGGTCGCCCTCGCGTGGGGCTTTTCGTCCTTTCTTATCATTGGCGACCAACGTGTCACTCCCTCTTCCTTTCTTATCACAGTTTTTAATAATTATTGTTATAATTTGATGCTCGTCTCAATTTTAATGAAAGATTAATGGTTCCTAAGCATAAAAACAAATATGGACAAAGAACTTTAGATCACATGATTCCTAATTGTATAAATATGTTACCCACTGAAATGATTTTTTTTTTTTTTAAATGTATTAAAACTAAACCATTAATAAACACATTGAAAACTTGGCTAGCTGAAAGAAGCTATTTGTATTAGAAATAAGGAAATATTATTTTATTTATGCTTTCGTTTATATTTTTATTCTATTCATTTTTTAAATACATTTTAGCAGAAATATTTTAGAGTAATATTCTTGATAAATATTTATGTTATAAGCTTGTAACATGTGTTTTATAATGTTTTTATTATATATATTGTTTTTTTTTAGTTTTTTTTTTAATGTTTTTATTTTACATATTGTAACCACCTTGTCTGTAAATTTAATGTTTTGAATAACAAGCTCCCGTTAGACAAACTACAAAAAAAGTAGTTTATCGGGACTTTTTGAATTGTATTTTTTCTCTTGTAAAATTAAATAATAAAAAATAAATAAATGTTTAATCATTAATGGCATTATTATAAGACATATTCTGCTTAAAGTTTTTTTGTTTATTTGCTTATTGATTTAATCATATAATAGAATGTTTATTTCCTGCCATTCATGGAGTTACTACGGTTATTCAACGCAGGCAAAAAATGTTTCTATTAGTAAATATATAATAAACCGCATATCAAAATCGAAAATCCAATCCCGTGCGGATCCAGCGGGATTGAATACTGTGCGGGATTGCAATCCCACTACAGTGCAACTCATTTCTCTCAGAATTGTAGAGAATATCGGGAAAGGTTACACATTATCTAACAAATTTATTAGTAAAATAAATGTTAAAGCTCTGAATGTTATTTATGGACCAGTATAGTCTTGGTCAGTATTGCTTATTTGTAAATGGCGTGGATTATGCAGAGACTAAGTGACATTCCATATAACTTTACATGAGATCCGTATTTGCTTAACTTACAATCGACGTAATACGGAGGTGTTTGTAATTCATCTAATTTTGTAATGTGTGGTTTTATTCCGCGTTTGAGTGATATTATGAATTCATTGAGCACTATGTTTTTCAACATTCTGTTCACTAGCTCATTTTTCCACAAAGACTCTCATTTCACCCGCGTATTATAATAATTAGCAAATCATGCTCTGAAAGTTTTTCACATTTCTCTCGGTTCTGGGCATCCGGTTCTTCCTCACCCTTCCTACCCTATACCTTAAACCCTCGCGGGAGATTCTTGGGTCATCACGAAACCACAGCAAGATTTATAAAACCATTACTGCTTGTAAAATCCATGCTCACAATGAATCAAACGTAAACGTGTTTAAAGAGCTGTAAATTAATTGTTGTCATAATTTTGGCGGTTTCAAAAATGTCAACATGATGATAATAATGATTGATAATAAACTAAGAAATATAATTTGTCGGGTGTATGTCGTCAATGTGCCGAATATTTTATAATTAATAAACAAGATACACAGAACCGAGAAAATTTTGATTAAACGTTGGCACTGCCAACCAAAGGTGAAAATAACCTTAATATTATAATTAAATAATACAAACATATGAGTACGGTTTGGTTTTATAGTAATATTTGCAGGTTTAAGTTCTGCATCATACAAATATACAGCTGCAATATTATAGAGTAAAAAAATTTCCTAAGATGTCAAGATTTTTTCCTAATTTATATATTATTTTACTTATATTTTACAGATCATGTGATTAACAGCATTATTTTTTCTTCTTCGCGAGGCATTGAAATATACGTTGCCCGGATAAATCAACACGCGTATGAATCGGCACACTTTTTAAAAGTGATATAAAGTCATTAAAAGTACGAAAAAAAAACAGAAAACCTAATCTATCCTAACATAATTAATATTTTATTAAATTAATTATGTCGCCACAAAGTGATCACCCATATTTTGAAAAAATAATTAATAAATCATACATGTATATACCATATATATAGATATTTAATTTTAATTATTTTATTTCATAAAATTTAAAAAAAAAGGTTAATTAGGTTAGGTTAGATCTGGTTATATGTTGTATATATGTTGATTTATCATGGAACCAAAATATACACAGTACGTACAAAATATACACAGTACGTATGAAATTACAAATCTTCATGAGGTTCTGATCACATTTCTACTATAAATAAATAAAATGTTATTTTGAGCTTCCACAGTTGAATCGTTTCGTGATTCCAGCCAAGGGCCAGTCGTGTATGACCCCAGAATTCATTGGATGCAATTCTTTAATATAATTACGGCAATGCCTTTTCGTGTGTTTCGGAAATAACGATTCTCCGGTTTTCTCGGGTAGAACCTTGTCGGACTCGGGTAATAGCCGAAAACGTTTTTCTAAAGTAGGTAGTAGAATTAATCGTAATTATGGGAAGAGGTAAACTCCCAAGGATATGAATCATGATTCCACTTTGTTATTGCAGGATTATCGATGCTTTTTGCGTTTCTGGACTCCTGGTATTAATCAATTATCCATGGTTCGTGTGATTGTGACGATTGTGTGTGTGCGTTAAGCTTCAAGTAATCCCATTGGATGCGCAAGTTTATTGTCGATGTTTATGTCAACACCTTTTATGTTTCTCTCAGTAAAAAGACGAGCACTTGACGTTCTTCAACGTAATATCTACCACCAATGGCGTGCATTAGACATGGGCATATTCATTCGCAGTAGTGAATCGATTCAGTCTGATTCACCCAGCCTTGTGAGTTTATTCATTTAATTCATTAATAAAAAAAAACTAATAATAATATATATATAAAAACGGTGGACTTTTTTCGCATTGTGTTTTTCGCTAGTGTTGGAAATAACACATTCAAACATAAAATAAACACGAAAATAACAATCTTACTCAACTAGATAATAAAAAATACGAAAAATGTTACAACTCAAATGGTAAATAATGGTTTCGTTTTTAAAGACAATATTACGAGCCAAACAAAGATGCACACTTCGGAAATTCCCACCCGACTAGTGAAACTGACGGCTTGGCCGCGCTGTTACGAAAACGAACGGAATCGCCGCGGGCACTGGGGAATGAATTATGAACTTCTGACTAGTGCCTCGAAGTGACTTGACTAACTTGCACCCTGTGGACCTAGCACGGACATACTCGATATCGACGCACCAGAGACGTAGTGACGACGAAGTCACAACTTAATATAATTAAATACATTTCTTAATTCCTTGAATTAGGGAATACGGACTGCGGAAGTGAATACGCGCTACTCGGAATTACTGACTGACTAACTAGAGACGGTTTGAACAATGCCGTACGAGTTTTTATGGATTGCGACGTAGAATTCTGCATGTTAGATGGAGTGCTGCATACTACACAATATCTCCGGCGACTATGTGATGACTCCCACAGTATCCGCGCCGTAATTATGGTGTCGCGCGTTAAAACATCGTAGGGTTGCAAGACGTAAGCTAAAGTAAGTTAAATTGAGAATCAATACGAGCGCCTATGTATCGCGCGTATTGATCTATGACCACATATAGGCTACAGTCTTTCTTGATTATAATTGCATAACAGTGCATATGTACCAGACGTAATGGCACACAAACGAACTGTGGGTGCAGCTGATCCCGATTTGCGGAGAGGGCTGGAAGGGAAGAGAACACAACCTAGCTTCCCTCTGCGAGGAGGAACGATATTAACGACAAGACCCCTTTTTACGACTTTTGTAATTCTTCGGGCTTTGTCCTTGTGACGATGCTTGGTCCGGGTCCAGTGAGAGGCAGTTGTCCGATGGGGGTTCAAGGTAAGCGGTGGTCAGAAGAAAAGAAGGCGAGTAGATGAGAAGTCGAGCGGGCAGTGGAGAGAGAAGGCGTCTTGTCAGACGGGCTAACGGACTCGATTTTTTTTTGATTTTACGGATTCTTTCGTAGTCCTATAACTAGCTGGGGCTTACATCATTTCGCAGGCTATTTGAGGTAGTCTACGACGCGCGGACCTACCGCGCTCTGTGGATGCCCGACAAGCCCCTGTCTTTCACACCGCCGTACTGTTCTGACGCTTTATTCAAGTCATTCATTTTCTAAGCGGTCGATGAGAACACGCTCGTCACAGACCGCCCAGCATACATTAACAAATAGATCTGGAATCGGGTGCGTTCGCGTAAGCAATATTTATTTTCCATACAAATTCCCTTACAAATTAGTAACATAATATCAACCATATATACAGAACAAACAAACGTCTAAACATTCTGGGAGAGGTGATCACGTCCGACACAGCATATGTATTAATTTATGTATCAAGGTCTCCATAAGACGGTTATTCATAATTATTTTTTAAAGAGATATATTACAATATTAGGAAAAAAGTACAGAAAAGGAGAAATGGTGCGATATAATAAACAAGTACCGGCAGTAAGTTATGTGATGTGTACATATTTGGAAAACAACAAGTCAGAACAAGGGTCATGGGGACAGTTTTATGGCTATTTTGTGAATTATGTATAATTTTTATTTTTTTATGAATGTACCTAGCCTTGAAAAAATCATTTTATTATTATCATCTGCTGATGATTATGGCCAGATTGATAAATAAAAGTAAAAGTTGCTCACGCATTAAATCACCGTGAAAAATTTCTGACCCATTTCCTAAAGTGGGCACTTGTTTTCAGCCTTTATTGCCTGCACGCCACTGACAACCACTGATATTAGTGGTAGTCTACTTTCAGAATCGTCCTGATGAAAGTTCCTGAGCCAATTTACTAAAGTAGGCACTTGTTTTCAGCCTTTATGGTCTGCACGCTACTGACAACCACTGATATTAGTGGCAGTTTACTTTCAGCATCGTCCTGATAAAAGTTCCTGAGCCACTTTACTAAAGTAGGCACTTGTTTTCAGCCTTTATGGTCTGCACGACACTGACAACCACTGATATTAGTGGCAGTTTACTTTCAGCATCGTCCTGATAAAAGTTCCTGAGCCACTTTACTAAAGTAGGCACTTGTTTTCAGTCTTTATGGTCTGCACGCCACTGACAACCACTGATATTAGTGGCAGTTTACTTTCAGCATCGTCCTGATAAAAGTTCCTGAGCCACTTTACTAAAGTAGGCGCTTGTTTTCAGCCTTTATGGTCTGCACGCCACTGACAACCACTGATATTAGTGGCAGTTTACTTTCAGCATCGTCCTGATAAAAGTTCCTGAGACACTTTACTAAACTAGGCACTTGTTTTCAGCCTTTATGGTCTGCACGACACTGACAACCACTGATATTAGTGGCAGTTTACTTTCAGCATCGTCCTGATAAAAGTTCCTGAGCCACTTTCCTAAAGTAGGCACTTGTTTTCAGCCTTTATGGTCTGCACGACACTGACAACCACTGATATTAGTGGCAGTTTACTTTCAGAATCGTCCTGATAAAAGTTCCTGAGCCACTTTACTAAAGTAGGCACTTGTTTTCAGCCTTTATGGTCTGCACGCCACTGACAACCACTGATATTAGTGGCAGTTTACTTTCAGCATCGTCCTGATAAAAGTTCCTGAGCCACTTTCCTAAAGTAGGCACTTGTTTTCAGCCTTTATGGTCTGCACGACACTGACAACCACTGATATTAGTGGCAGTTTACTTTCAGAATCGTCCTGATAAAAGTTCCTGAGCCACTTTCCTAAAGTAGGCACTTGTTTTCAGCCTTTATGGTCTGCACGACACTAACAACCACTGATATTAGTGGCAGTCTACTTTCAGCATCGTCCTGATAAAATATCAAAATTCAGAATTGAAACGCTGCTTCTTTTGACTACAGCCGTTTTTTGTGACCAGCTCTAGATAGCCATGTAACGAAAATTACACGGCACTCTCCCTCTCTCTTAAAATCCTATTTTACTGCAAGTACCCATATAATATATAAATATTGTAGTGATTTAGTGAAAAAAAAATTATAAATATCGTAGCATTGATTTTTTTTTTAATACTTGACTTTAGGACCGATAAATAGTGGAACTTATCCGGTCCTTAAAACGGTTCGGGTAACTGATGCTTACCCTCGCCTATCCCTGGATGTGGAAATGTTACCATGCCTTACAAATTATATAAGTACCTACTACAGATTTGCATGTACATCGTGGACCACCTGTGCACCTACACCAGAACATAGTAAGAACATATATTCTCCATCATTCGACTTAACAATTCTTATAAAGCTTCTTACATATTTTTTCTCATCTATTTACCCTTAATTTTTATACTATATCCATGATTATTCAATCATGTGTAGATGTCGGGGTCACCAGTTATCGGAGTGCTTGAGTAAAGGATGGGATCGGATATTTAAATGAATAGAATTCTTATTTACTTTATCAACTTTATTTCACTTTAGACACACAAGATCTTCTACCAGAAAGAGTAAAACGCGGAATATTTTAATATGTAGGGATTATGAATTATGAACTGCAAGCCAACGCCACACGAAGTCGAATGTAAGTTCGTTTTTTCAAATGCCCCAATATTTCGTTCGCTGCTGAACACGCATGCGCGTGTAGTATTGCCGCTTGACAAAAGTTGCCAGTGGTTTAATTCCATAACCACAGTTCCTACAGTACAATGATATAGAATATGACTAAAAGGACATCTTCATTAACAACCTCGCATATTTTAAAAAGCAAATCAGCCATCTTCTATCACGTCATGGAAAATATTGTTGTGATTAGAAATACTGTAACTTGCTTTATTTTTTTTTCATTCTTTCTATATCTTATAGTTTGTTTCATTCCTTATTGTGTTATTAGAAACGTTATAACATGATTTATTTGTATTTTTTCTTCTCTTTCTTTATCTTGTATGATGATTTACGTTACATTTTCCTTATTTAATTTTGTCATTTAGAGATTCTATCAAGTGATAACTGATATCCAAATAAAATTTAAAAAAACTATGCACCCTGTGAATATTTTTAACTGGATTAACACTTCCCAGTGTTAATTTTATAAATATGATTATATTAATATTTCTTTGTAAATGTTTCAAAACAGTAAATACATCAATTCTATAATTATATTGCCTGGTATACTTTTTTACTCTATACTTTTTTTTCTCACTCTTTATACTTAATTATTTTTGTACTATACTTAAATTATGTGTTGTACGTAAATAATTGATTTATCTATACTTTTCACACGTTTCATACTGTTTTTTTTCTTTCTTCTCTATGTGTATTTATTAACATATCTTTTTTACTTCTATATTTGTATGGTGGCACTTAATATGAACCAAACTTGTCAATTTACCTGTCCTAAAACGAGATTTGTTCTTAGTTGTCAGTCAATTTTTTAACATATTTTTGTTTGTTAAGTAATTCGGCTTTTAAAAAAATAAATATTGTTATTATTATAATAAAGGCTGTTAGCCCAAAAGAATCCATGGTCTTTATAGGAATTCTTGTAGATAGTAGATAACCCAAAGTAATAAACGTTTTCATTGCGTGGAAGATCCTTTTGCCGCCTGAGCGCTGCGGCTGAGTTGTGTGTATTATATTTAATCGTATCATATATCTTTTAACGCTCATGATTTATCGGTAACCTTTGCTATATGCGTGCGCATTAAATACTTATGTTGTAAGCAGCGCCGGATTATAAGGCAGAGTAGGCGATTGCCCGTGGACATCCTTTGATGGACCCCGCGAGAACCGAACAAACGCTTTATTAAAATGATTCCAAAATTACAAACAAATAAATCATCTCCCAATGGGCGCTTTTATAATTAAGCACGGCAGCATGCGGTGGACGTCCACGACAAGCCGTACAGTCGATGGTTTTTATAATTTACGCCGTGGTCGTGAACGGCATTTGTGTAATGTTTGCGTCTCATAAAAAAAGCAACAACACACACTGTCAGCGCGCAAGAGACGCTTCGCAAGTTATGGTGATCAGCGGGGAGCGGCGAAGGTGGGCGCGGGCGGCGCAAGGAGACTTACTCGCAGGTCAAATTATCCCTGTAACGACACACTACACTCTAAAAATTACCGTGAGAACTTTACGGGGAGCTAAGCGTCCAACGGCTACGGCACGGCAAGTCGTTGCCGTTTACGGCATCCGTTGCTGCGGACGGTAAATTGAAAGCGTATTCATACAAACCCATCCATTTGTTTTCCTGTTATGCCGTTACGCCCCAACCGTGACGTTGCCGTGGAAATTATAAAAGCGCCCAATCAGTATACTATTTCAGCGGTCCTAAAATTATATGCAGTCCGCGGGAGTATATTTTCATGTTATGACTAAAGTTGGGTATAAATTCAGTGTACTTCAGAGGCGAATTTATCGGTACCTACTCTAAATACGCGCAGGTCGGGGCCCAACGCTGACCAGGAACAATTTGACAGAAACTGAATATAAAATCAGAGAGATATCATTTCTAATATCAATTCCGTTGTCCTGTCTGGGGCCTAGGAGTCGAACGTTCAAAAAGTCTTATGCAATTTGGTTTTCTCTCTTATCGATATAGATCAAATTTCTAGAGATTATTTATTCACACTGAGAGATGACACTCAAATCCTGAAAAAGGATTTTAAAATTAAGTCTTAGGTATTTTCGATAAATACATAATTTTTACTTCATCGTTATTGAACACTGAATGATAATATATAAAAGTCCCGATAAACTACTTCTTTTGTAGTTTGTCTAACGGGAGCTTGTTATCCAAAATTCAAAATTTACAGTTAAGGTTTTAAAATATGTGTTTATATCTATATAAAAACATAAAAAACATATGTAACAAACTTAAAACATAAATATTTCTCAAGAATCTTAATCAAAAATATTTCTATAAAAATATACATAAAAAAATAAATAAAAACATGTGTTATTTCCTAATTTATTAATTAAAAATATGTAGCATATTTGCGGAACGTTCCAGAGTGGTAGATACTGTCAGTATCGCCCTGGTGAAAGACCACCATTCAGAATCGAAAGGTTGTTTGAAATGGCTTTAGACGTTTTTTGTGACCAGATCTGAATAGCCAGTTACTTCCCCACCATCCTCTTCCCCATCTCCTTCCCCTCCTCGGTACCTTCAGTCTCACAACATACCCCAATTGAGAATCCCATGGTCTCACCGGCTCCAGACGATTGGGGGCAGCTGGGACTCTTGTGTGGTGTCATATTAAAAATAAAATAATGAAGATTGTAAAAGTGATGGCAAAAATATGAATTGTGTGCATAGTAAAAATTTTAAGGCCACTTGTCTTAATCCGGCACTGGCTGCGAGGAAAGAAGAGTTTCAGTGGAGAAGATCGTGGTTTTGGCGGAGAAGTGGTAATTAACATTGTCTCACACATTTTTAACCCGGGCGGCCACGTTTTTGATCTAAACGTAAGAGGTTAACGCTTAATTACATACCGCGTGAAATACGTGATACATGATGATATTCATAAAACACGTTATTATGTTATGAAATGATGCTTAGATCGCATCGATTCATGGAAAGAGCTTCAGAGAACTACACCGAATCAGACATTCTCAATAATACAGGTATGTCGGAGTTCACCGGTTTTAGAAGTAGTACGTACTTGAGCTTTGTTTTATTTTTTATTAATTTACAACAGCTAGGTGTGTTAATTAAAAAGCACTTAAAAAATAAAAACAACATCCTATGACTAACAGTTTCTGTAAAAAAACATGTTTTACATCCTTTGTTTTAATGCTTATATAGCTTTAAAGGTTAAGGCTAATGCTTTGTTGTTTTTTTAACAAAAGCGTTTTTTTAATTATCTTTTCTTCAATCAACAATTGTCATTTTTGTTTTATTTTATATATTGTGAAGTATCCTTAACATCTAGTTATGTTAACACTAATGTACATAATATATATTTATTTATGAAATATTATTTTGTATACTCGTATACCTACAAAATTTATTCAATTTATTACCACCGACCGGTTTTCCCTAACATAAGCATCATCATGGAAAAAATTAAATCAATCAAAAAATATGTTGTGCGTGCTTATATACGAGTATACATATGGAATGAGACAAAACATAAGATAGAATAAAGGAACAGTATGAATTTAAAATCTAACACAGTAACAAAGAGAAAGTTTTGCACATAATGGGTTTACCATATTAGACAAAGCGTCACATGAACAGGTGATTAAGGGGTAATGGAAAATTTTATGAGTTTATGGGAAATATACCTAATTATGGATATATTTCCCATAAACTCATAATTAATACTATTTTAAGAGGTATATTTCCCATAAACTCATAATCTTAATACTATAGAGAGGAAGATTTGTAATATCTTTACTTAAGTGTATTTAGTATATTTTTTCTACTACCATTTGGAGTACTGCAATAGTTTGTATGCTGATGTGCCGAATGTACATTTGAACAGACTGCAAGGAGTGTCTAATATGCGGTGCCACCAAATACTGTCACATCACCCTTCTTCTACGTGATTGCCTACACTGGCTTTGAGTCATAAAAAGAGTTCAGTTTAAAATTTATCTTACGGTATATAAGGCACTGAATGGGCTGACACCATCATACTTGACTGATCTCTGCGTGAGGGACCATCGTACTCAGAGATAACTCAGTACTCACGCTCAGGTCGGTAAACTCTTAAAGCCTCTCGTACGAATGCTGCTAAATTTGAGAGCTTTCAATGTACGGGGCCCACATTCTTGGAATAACCTTCCATTTAGGTAGAGGTCAGAAAGCAATTTCGAAACCTTTATGAAAAGTCTAAAAACATATCTATTTAAAGGGGGCCACAAACTCTAACAAGATGTAAAGCGCTCTTTATGTGATTTTAGTCACTAAACAGCGGTAAAAAAACAACTATTTATTTATTACTAAATATTTATTTAGTGATTTCAAAAATGTGTCTATGTGTGTCTGTAAACGCAAGTACGTAAATATATTAGTTTTTTTTAATTACCTTACACAGACAGATACATTTATATAGCATATAACATAATAGAAAGTAAAAATTATTGTATAATAGCTAATAACAAGTTTTTTATAATATCGATATTTTCATAATATTGGCATTTTTATAATATTGGTACTTTTATAATTTTGATATTTTTTATGATATTGATATTTTTATAATATTATTTAAATCGGTGTTATAAAATTGGACTCTAGTATCTCAATAACAAAACTGTAATGCTTTTTTCATATTTTTTTTCCAACTTATGTTGCGCCTCTATATCCTAATTTTGCCCTACATTTGTATGATGATTGTTATTTATTGTTGTATTATATAATATTGTTGAAATAAACTCATTGGCTTAGCGGGTATAAATTCCCACTGTATATAATTAATATTATACAATAAAAAAAATTGAAAATAGATATTCAAAGAACTAAAAATAATTAAAATGTGTACATGTGCCACTATGCCTTGTCAAGTCGACATTAGTTCCGAGATAGGGACATTACCTGCTCTAAGTAATCAAATGTTCTAGTTATGGGTGGGTTATTATTCTATAATTATTGTTTTTCTTCGATCTTATGAAAAATAGGTATGAATAATTTTAAGTGACATTATTTAATAATTCTTCAGAGTCCCCTCTACCCAAGCCAAATAACTAAAGTTTAAATGCAATGATTGAGTAGCAAATAGCCCAGTCAGTGCAATGCCCAATTGCCCACACACAGTTATGCCAGTGCAAAATGGAACCTAAGGTGAATTTAAGCGCAATATTTCGGAAACTTTGCAGATGTTCCACATGACTTTATAATAATTACATTATTTATTAAATTATTTTTTAATAAGTTCCCTGAAGAAACGCTGCCATCTTAAAAACCGTTGTAAAAATTGTAATTTTCGAATCCCAACCATCGCCTTTATGAACCATAAGCATTGCAAAGGTTCAAACCACATCAATCATGCATCACTCTATCTATGACATTTAATCTTTAGAACAGAGATTCCCAATGTGGGCGATATCGCCCCCTAAGGAGCGTTGGAGAGGTCCAAGGGGGCGTGGTGGCCTAAAGGTAAATGGGGGCGGTTAAGGGCTACAAGGGGGCGGTGAAGGGCTGAAATGGGGGTGAGGGCAACAATTTAAAAAAATGTATTAATTTCAAATCTGTAGTATTATTAGTATTTATTCTATTAATTTATAGAGAGATTAATAGTTTTATGTCATTTTTTACGGTGTAATACCACCTAACCAGGTTTATCGGGACCTGTTGTCAAGTGAACAATAATGTACAACATAATATAATATGTAAAATATGTGTATAAATATTTATCAAGAGTAAAAAGCATAATGGAGATCAGGGGCGATAATGACCATGGGAAATGAGAGTGATTATCTCACAGTGAACATATTTAGGTTTCATCACATTATCGCGTAAGAAGAAACGGGGAGGACTTGATAGTCCAAAAGTAAGCGGTGAGATAAATAAGGTTGGGATCCTCTGATTTAGACAATTTCTACATTGAAGTATGTAATAAGTGCCGGTACAAATTACACTTACGAGTATGTCACAGGTCTTAGATCAATGGAGCACGACCGTGCTTTCTGGTGGAACGCATTCATCTTCCGTTGCGACATCAAACATCTCACATCTTTCTTCAAGATCTACATATTAAGTTATCTACGTGGTTACGTTAGTATTTCGGAAGTGAGCGGACCACACGTAGCTCCGTGACACACGCCACAGTGCCGTGTGGTCTTCTCTTTCACATTATATCTGATTCAATGTAAGTTTGTTCGTACACGTGACATGAAGGTCAATAACAACATCATTTTAATAAGGTTCCCAACCTTTGTCTTTCTCGTCTCCCTCCTTTCCCTACTCCCTTCATTCTCACAGCGCACTCCAATGAGGTTGTCGCCAATGAAATGAAATTATTTCTAATGAAAATAAAACAATAACTTTGTTTATAACCACGAGAATTTTATTTAATTTTATTACGACCGACCGGTTTCGCTTAAGATAAGCATCTTCAGGGTACAAAAATTAAACTTTAAACCAGTTTAATTTTTGTACCCTGAAGATGCTTATCTTAAGCGAAACCGGTCGGTCGTAATAAAATTAAATAAAATTCTCGTGGTTATAAACAAAGTTATTGTTTTATTTTCATTAAATATGTCTAACCACAAAGTGACTGCTTTCTATCAAAATAAAGAAATTATTTCTATTAACAAATAAATGTATCATATTAATTAGGGCATGCTGAGGACAGAATTTTTTGTAAAATACCGAATAATACCGACGATATAAGCCGTAAAAATGTAGGTAATCTCGCCGATAAGCGTGTGACGTCCAACTGAAATTCTAATCCGGTGATCACTTTATTTTTAAAGTGGATGATATGCTACTTCTCTTTCAGTACGAAAATTCCAAATTATCAAAATTCCGATTAAATCAAATTTTGTACTAAGGACCAGCACCCAAAAATTGCCCTAAACATCACTTTGCAGGTTACTAACTCAAGCAATACCACATATTATTTATCTGTAAATTCTATACAAGTAGTCAGGAAAATTCATAAGGTTTCAAAAGAAAAAAATCATCAAATCATCTTTAAAATCTATGAAATACATCCCAAAATGTCTAAAAATAGGTGCCATTTAAAAACAGGTGAAAGCAAATTTGAAAATTTTACCTGAAATTCTAGTACGTATTTTATATAAAATTTAAAATATTACAATTATTGTATTTTAAAACCTTATACATTTTCGTAAACCCCCGAACAGAATTTAGAGATGAATTATTCTTAACATTTCTTGACTTAGCAACCTGCAAAGTGTTTATTTTTGGGTGCTGACCGAAATGTTATATCATAAAATTAAACTTTTTTTGTCGTTATAAATTGGTGAGTTTTCATGCAATTATAAGTATGTAAATACATACTCTAATATGGTAATTTATCGAACATTTGTTTATAAATGTATAAAAATACAGTACATAATTTTATATGTACACTCACATGCTCATGAAGAAAATATGTTTTTGTAACTACAGTTGGAATGTGTTAATAAATTTTGTTGTGAAAATCGCTTCTACCTAGTTCTAAAAAAGAGGTCGACTTCTTGATTCACTGTGTTTATGAAATACGTAGCGCTCCCCACAGGTGAGTTCCCCACAAATAAGTGTGTGCGGCTCGCTGACTGTACGGGAGGTTGTGATGAGGTCCTCGAGAGTGAGATACTGGTACAAAAAAAATTGAGGGTATCGTTCGTAGAGACGCAAAATAAAAATTCTAAATACTTCTTGTGAACTATTTCAATTCACAAAATGTAAGTTACTTCGTGTGGGGCCCAAATTGTAGAATTCTACTCTAATATACTTAACACTAGCGTGTTGTATAATAACCTCTGTGTGAAATTAATATGATTTTCGAATTACGAAGCCTAGAAGCTTGATCGCTCCTCCTAATGTGATCTACCTACGTTTTATTAAACTCCTGGTGCCTTCTCCAATCAGAGGTTAGTTTCATCAAGGGGAAACTTCACCCCGCAGACTTCAGTCCGAAACAACTCTGCGACGTTGAAGCTTTGAAGCAATGCGTCTTGCCTTAGATCAAGTTTCTCCTGGATTTTCAGCTGGGTGTTCTTGTATATGTGCCACCTACTTACTTCCAAATCTTCCAAAACGAGTGTGCTTTCTTCGCACGGAGGCGAATCCGGGTTAATGGTTCATCCGTGCCGTTCATCTCCTGCAATAATTGCAGTCAATTTAATAATCGCATGCATTTCGGGAACGACTTTATGCACGAGTCCGTCAAAAATTCCTAAGAATTTTTATTTTATTTAAGTGGCCGAAATGATAGGGCCAGCCGTGGGAACGGCCTGCCTAACTGCCCGCCCCTCCATTCCTCTCGATACTCCAATAAGATATTAGATTATAGGGATAAACACAGAACACAGCCGCGTACCTATTTTGTATGGCCGTGCGAGTATCGATCTCATACTAAACTTACTTGCTCACATAAAAGAAAAAATCTCCCAGGTTATTCCATTCTTGCTTAGGTACTTCGGCGTAGGAGTGGGAATTTTCCCATTCTTTATTCAAACTCGGCTATGAATTCTATTACGCTTTGTAGGTACGAGGGTGTTCCGGTATGGGACACAGAAGAGAGATTAAGGGAGTTCCCTGAAGCAAGATTATCAACAAAAAAATTACATAATATACCTTCAAATATTTTATAATTTACTCGGAAGGCGAAAATGCATAGTAATTTAAACAATATGTATCCAATCTCAGTAACGTCCTGGTGAAATAATACGTTTTCCAAAGTGCTGCTTGGCTTCGCTTGAAATGACCACAGTTACTAGTTAGTAATCAGATCTAATTGACCAGGTACAACCATCCTATTTCGTCCCCCATAACCTACTTCCCCATAACATAAGTACCTCAATTACAGGGGTACAAATAATTTACCAGTAGGAAGACTTGTATGAAAGTGCATTTAAATTAAACAAAACTATTGCAGAAGTAAGGAATAAAACATTTCTTATACTTTTCCAATTTACTAATGTGTCCTAAAACTTATGACATTACTGATACAATTTACCTATGACCCACGATTAATGAAATTACCGTTGCATTAACCAATATGTACTGCAACTACTGATTTTACTGAAGCATTAAAGATTGCGCCCTACGATTTATGACATTGTCGTTGCATTAACCAATGTGTCCTGCAACTAATGATTTCACTAAAACATTAACCAACGTGCCTATGATCTGATATTTATAACATTGTCGTTGCATTAACCAATGTGTCCTGCAACTAATGATTTCACTAAAACATTAACCAATGTGCCTATGATCTGAGATTTATAACATTGTAGTTGCATTATCCAATGCGTCCTGCAATTAATGATTTACTGAAACATTAACCAATGTGCCCTATGATCTAAGATTTATAACATTGTCGTTGCATTAACCGTGTCATTATGTGTCCCGCAACTACTGATTTTACTGAAACATTAAACAATGCCCCGTACGATTTATGACATTGTTGTTGCATTAACCAATGCGTCCTGCAACTAATGTTTTTACTGAATCATCCAAATGTACCCTAAAACCTACAATTTTTTCCATTACCGTTGTACTGCAACTAATGATTTTACTGAAACATTATAGAATGCCCCCTACGAGTTATGAGATTGTCGTTGCATTAACTAATATGTCCTGCAACTAATGATTTTACTAAAACATTAACCAATAGGCCCTGGGAATTGAACCCGCGTACCGATTATCGTTTCTGTGAAGATGGTATACCCACTGGTGCACTGGTCCACTGGTTCAGTATCCAGCGTAGAGTGCCAGTGCGCGTGTGTGTGCGAAGGCGCTGAGCTCCGCGGGTCCATAAGGTGGGCACCATAACAAGGGGGAGGGACCATCACGAGGGGCCAAGGATCGGACGCTTCCAATGCTCGTTGTGTTAAGACGTAAATCAATAACATAAATACAGTAATAAAATGCTGACTAAAGTAACAAAATTCATATTCACGTCAACCACTTTAAGGGGTGACATTCATTAAAACTATGTATTTCACCAATGTTTATTAATAATTTTAATGCCGGTTGACATTAATTGCATTAATAATAATAATAATATTCGGATGATTTTTATAGCGCCGTTTTTGTGAAAAATCACCTCAAGGGCGCTTTACAAATCTTACTTCCTATTCTTACATTATTCCTATATTAAATCTATGACATTTTTTTTTGGACAGTATCATTACACATTATTTATAGACCATATAAAGGATGCAGTTAAATTATCAAAACTAAATACGGCTTGGTCTAAGTTTTCATACATGTTTAATTGAAAAAAAAATAGAAGCTATCTGTATTTATTCCTTATGATATATTGCAAGACGCTAATACGAATGATAGGAGTTATGTGAAGTTGGGCGGCGGGTGAGGACGGGGGCCGGGGGTACTGATCCTATCTTCTTTGTCTTTGTTGGTGACTCCCCTGGGCTGCGTGACGGGACGCTCGGTGTTGGTTTGCCCATACGCCAGGTGGCGCTCGTCGGCCGGCTTCAGGATCTGGAAAGACCACATCAGCGTGTCGTCTATTTCTCGCCCCAGCCGGTGGTATCCTTGTCGGGGTCGGACCACAGCAGGCCGCGGAGCAGCCTTCTCGGGCACGTCCGTGGGCCGCATGATACACCGGATCTGCTCCGTGAACTGGAGGTCAGAACTCAGGTCGCCGTGACAGCAGAAGATCTTCTCGTCAAATGTTTTTATTTCCTATTGCGCCTTTCTCGGTAGCCACGAAATCTAATTTTGCGGATTGCAGTTGTGGTACAGTGTTCAAGGTTATACAGCGATATCTTTGCAGCTTATTAAAGGCTCCAAAATAGCACATTCACCATTAAGTTTGAGTTTGAGTTGTCTAGCTCGTATACGATATTGTTTACAATCACCACAGTTCAAAGAATAACATTGTAAATCATTCACTTTGGGACACTTTTAACAAGCAAAAAGGTCTTTTAATAAGCACATGTGTCGAACGCTTCGACCGACCGATGCTTTTGGGTTAGTTTAGAACAACGCGACAGATTTGAACTTAAAATATTTGGGTTTTTATTTGATTTTTTATTATAAACTTGATTTAAGCCCGAAACGGCCACACTAAAATTATATGATTTTTATAAATGTAACCTATAAATTATTGCGGTTATTTTACGCTACTTTAACACCGGAAAAATTAAGAACTAAGCAATATTTCCCAGATAAACTGGAGCGCTTATAAAAAGCTGCCGGCTGCTGCGAGAGCGCCAAAATACATCAGACTCAGTTAGACATTTTTAACCGCGATGTTTCATATTAATTATAGTCATTCGTATTTCTACGGAAATTAACACTTTTTATTTGACAGGAGAAGATATACAGAGGAAATATATCGTTACCCGGTTGGGCAAAGTTGTGAGGCGGGTTAATAAGAGGGGCTGTGAGAATCTTGAAGAGATCTGGCTTGAATGTAGGAGGAAAGACAGATACCGGTAGCTCGTTCCATATACGAGCCGATTTACACAAAAACGAGTCGGCCAAACGACCCGTTCTCATGCAGCCAACATCGAATGTTAACGGGTGTTCCGTTCATGTCCGTCGAGTTTCACGCAAGTGCACCGGCGCGGAGGGGATTAACGCTGCTAGCTCCTTCGATCAGGCTCCATTTAAATATCTATAGAACAGACTCACCATAACGACGAATTGTTAATACAGTATTTAAAGTATGTGGAAGCTCCAGCCCAGAGGTGACTTCCAAATTTAATTGTTCCTTACAATACTTATATAGGTAAAAAAATATACGTGTTAATTTTATTAAATATCCTAGAAAATTATATACTTAAAAAAAATTAAACCTCCTTTATTAATAATAACCTTTTGCTATTCAATCTGTGTTATTTAGAGTATCAACACAATTGATCGTTTAGTGGTCGAGTGGTTCAAAGAGTCGGATCCGTACCCAGGATTCGCGGGTTCAATCTTTTGATACCTTAGTCCTCCCCTTTTAATGATGGGAGTAGAGATAATTAAAGTGTTGGGGTTATTCGTAACCCATTAGTGTTTGTTTTTCATTCAAATTATACTGTTCTAAAACGGTAAATCTTCCTCGTTGGATAGTCAAAACGGACAGACCGCCACACACCCCGGTTTCGGTAGACACTCCTTGCTTCATTTGCATGCATATTCTCATACATATTTCTGTTATTCTGACTGTTGACATGACCTGACTCAAATATTTTATTCACTTGATCGTGCCATGTCCTAGCATTAACTTCAGCGTCATTTATTAATAACACCCCTTTCTTCGTTCATTCGCTCTACATGCCCAAACAATCTACGCGTTCCTGTCTTAATATTAACCGATACCTATACTTACATAAGTCGTCAGTTATTTTCGTCATATTTTTAACATGATTATGTAAAGTCTTACTACACCTTCCCCTCAGAGATCTCATTTCAACAGCATTCAGTTTGCTGAATTTACCCTCCTTTTAATATCATTTTTTTTTACAATTATTGTCAAACACGTTTATGAATTAAATTTAAAAAAAAAATTATAATATTAAAAACAGTATTTAAAAATAATCAGTGACCAGATCTGACGAGACGTGCCGGCGAGCCCGCTCAGCCCGAGCGGCAATCAGGAAGGGCGGTGCCAATATTTTGTTCCGAGTGACCTCTGACCGGTCTGCCGTCCCCCTCGCACTTGCTACCTACTATATACACCACTGCCTGCAGCTGTCTCGCTCCCACCCACCTTTTGTCAGGGCCGCATTGAAAATCAAAGAAGCTTTCATACTAACTACTATGTTTTTTCGGTTTTATCACAAAACGGAACATTGACAAAGTAGAACATTGAAAACAAAAAATGGTGAAAAAGAACAAACATACAACCAGTTACTATACCAATATATTATTCAACCATGCTAATATATTATTCTATTCGACTAACGTTTTTGTCATATATTTATGACCATTGTCATTTATTTTATTTATTTGTTTTCGTGAAATTGACAGTTCACTTTTTTTTAAATTTTGTACATGTTTTATGTGTACTTTAGGTCCATTTCCATTGTAAAGGTGTTTTTTTAGAGGTACACAAATTCAAAATGAAAAAAAAAAACATATTAAAATAATGTTAATGTCTATGATATTGGCTTTATTTAATAGATAATTTTATGCCATTATTGTTTAAATATGATTTCGTGCATATGAGTGCCACGGCTAGCTCGAATGAAGCGCAATCGGGAACTCCAATTTTCGACAACTTTATCGAGCAACTGGGGCCTTATATCGGCAATAACACGACAAATATTGACTTCCAAGTGGCCCAACGTCTCTAGCAATAACACGGCAAATATTGACTTCCAAGTGGAAGTCAATATTTGTCAACATAGACTCGTCAGCATAGACTAGTGACTTCACATACCCCTAAAGAAAGAAATCTAATGGTGTGAGATCACACGATCGTGGAGGCCAGTTCAGAAGTGTTTAAAAGGGTGTTTAACCGTTTGAATGCCAATTGGCGATATTCGTCGATTCGTGTATTTACGGAGATTGCCGATCGTCGATTTCCGTCGATTGCGTCAGTGGTGTTTTAAATCGCGCGTACGTCGGGTGTGCTGCTGCGGCGTTGGTAAATATTATCGTAATATTATCTTAATAGTTGTATGAAAGTAATAAACCATTTAAAATTCGGATTCACTTATTATTTTATTTTTATTTTAGGTAAATTAAAAATTATAATGCCGATATTTCTCCAACAATTTCATTCCATAAATCGAAACTGCAGAAGCTTCCTGGAAAGAATTTACGTGGCTGTGTGGTCTGTAGTAATAAAGATGGTGCTGGTCTGCGTAGATCAACGACAATTTGTGCGTATTGTAAGAAGGGTCCACACGGCGTGTGCTGGAAAGCACAATTGTTGATTTTTTTTTGGTTTTTCATTTTTTTTTTTTTTATAAAATAGTGTGTTGTTTTATACAAGCGTTTTATTCCAAATATTTCAATATTTTTTAATAAAACTCCGAAAAAATCATCAAAATCCATGGAAATTCAAAGAATTTACGGGATTTAAAAATAAAAATACATTTTCAAAAAAAAAACACTTTTTTGGTGGCATTTTACAAGCAACTATATGATTTTTTTGGCACTCAAACGGTTAAAAACCAAACCTCTAAAAAAAACACCCTATATTTTATAACGTGATTTTCATTTTTTTCTCAATATTTTCGGCCCATTTCCATTAAATTATATACTTTATAATTCAATTTTCTTTTTTGCATAATATTTACACTCATCTCTATTAAAATCACAATTTCATCTGTAATAATAATAATAATAATAAATTAATTTTTTTCAGGCCGTATAAATTAAATTCAATATTTTTTCCCCCAATTTTCACAACGACATATTGTGTTTAAACTTAACTTTTTTAAAACGCATATCAATTTACACAATTATTTTGTCAACTTTTTTATGTCTATCGTCATTATTTGTTATGCTCATGTTTCTACATATCGTCGCAGGAAATCAATATTGCTGTAACAGCCAAAGCCATCTAGATAAAACGCAAGATTTTGAGGCTTACATATCAATAAAAAAAACGTATTTTTGACAAAACGGAGAGTTTTTTCATCGTTGAGTCACGGGACGCAAATAGATCGACACAGATAAAAAAAAACCCGTGGAATGGTGTCTACAAAGCATTTTCATGGGTAGTGGTGGTTACGACAGTATTGGTTTCCTGCGACGATGTTATCAATCATTATCATATCATTATTTGTTTTGTCAATTATTTAACTTCCAAAAAAATTCTTATCTTATGTAACATTTAGATAGGTACTTTACCAAGAAATAAAACTTAATCATATCTACACTACCTGGGCACATGTTTTTTAAACTTAAAATTGATAATCGAGAAACACTTGATAAACACTATGATATTTTTATAATATTTAAATTTTTGTAATATTAATATTTTTATAATGTTGGTATTTTTATAATATTATTTAAATCGGTGTTATAAAATTGGACTCTAGTGTCTCAATAACAAAACTGTAATGCTGTTTCCATTATTTTTTCTTTTTAAAATTTTTTCCAACTTATGTATATTGATCACAACATGCATGCGTCTCTATATCCTAATTTTGTCCTACATTTGTATGTAGATTGTTATTTATTGTTGTATTATATAGTATTGTTGAAATAAACTCCTGCTGACAAGCTACTTGCAGTGGCTTAGCGGGTATAAGTTCCCACTGTATGTAATTAATATTATACAAAAAATACATATATAAAACTTAAAGTTAAGATATTGTATTTCCACTTTTGGGGAAAATAAGTTAAGAATGTCCTTCGAGTCTAGTAAGAACCTGACTCTAAGAACTGATATTCCCAAGATATTTACAGATTTCATAGCGTTAAAATCAAATTAACTTAGTATTAACACGGAATAATGGTTTATGGAAATACAATATCTTGTTTTTAAGTAATCGACTTGTGAATTCACAAGAGGAAAGTATATCAGACCGCTAAATTACTCAAGTCCGCCGTCGCAACTCGTTACCATGAAGGTCCGCTCTGTGAGTGCCGTGATGAATTCAGCCATCTAAATTCTTCGACGTGTAATAAGAAGTTTCATGCCAAATGAATATTTTATTTATTTATTATATGAGTTAATCGGTTTGTGGTGTACGATGTGTAATTTGTGCTAAATACTTTTTTGCAAGAAAATTCGTAGTCCACTCCTGGTTTTCTTCTTCTATCCTCGAACTCCGAACCCTCGGTGTTTTAATTAAGACAAATGCTCCGTAGCGACGGCATTCCTACGCCGTGGCATGTGAAAATCTTATTGAATATGCGTTAACAAGACAAAACAGCATTTCATTTCTAATCCGAGATACCTAATAATTATAATTATTATTGCTATCATTTCACCATCAAGCTGGACACTGACGGCGGACTTTTAAAACTCGTAGGATGGGGTTCCTGTAATTGTTCTGATGTTGGTGATGACTTTTTTTTATACCGCAGGCCGTGAGGGAAATAATTTCCCTCAAGCTCTGTGTCATCTTTGGGGATATACTGTGTAGAGGGTCCTTTAGAAAATAGGAAGGAGTGAACAGTGTCTTGAAGCGACTAATGTTGTAGGAGGGAGGAAACACAAAGGCCGGTAAATCATTCCACAGCCGAGTGATCCGTTCTCATGTGACAAATGTCAGCCGTCTACAAATGTTGGGCTCGCGTTTGGCATGTTTCCCCGACTGTGCACCGGTACCGAAGGGATAAATGACGCTAGTTCATCAAAGCATCTTCCATTGAAATACCGGTATAACAAGGGCAGCATTTCCACATGAGGTCTGTGCTCCAAAGATTGCAATCCGTTTGTTAAGATAGGCGAATCTATCGAATGGACCGCCCGTTTCTGCACAGTCAACTTTACTCTGGCTTTGAGCTGGTCAATTAGGGCTATACCAAGCATATCAATGGAGGGCATGTAGGGAAGATTGCTTCCATTCAAGGAGACTTTATTATCATTTCGATCCTTTTTAGACGTAATCAGACATGATTGGATCCTTGAAACATTAAATTCGACGAGGTTATTCTTACTTCAAGAGAAGACCCTCTCAAGGTAACTGTCCATTCTCTGCTTCAGAACCCTCCGAGCCGTCGGAGTTTGTGTACCCTTTGGGGGCTTGTCAAACAAAAAGCTTCATGGAATGTACTGTCATTCGCGTAACAATGAGTTGGTGCACATGTCAAGAGGTTATTGATGTGCAACAATAACAAACTCGACGAAAAACCGATTTAAAAAAAAAAACGACTGACAAATAAATAAATTATATTATGGAGGAAATTATTATTAGTGAATGTTTTTGAACGGCTTTCCTTTTAATTTTTTTTTTTGTTATCCGCCAGAGAAAAATGGAAATATGTTTAATTCCAATATTTCAATGAGTAATCGAATGTCTCTCCCTCCACTGGGTCCAAAATATTAGTTTTTTTCTGTGTTAAATCTGGTACAATTTCGCATTTTTAGAACCTCTATATGTGTCACCTGTATGTCAGGGGTATTTTGGGGACATGCCTATATTCCATTCACACTCTAAAAGCCTCTTAAGTGAGAAATTTAACGGTGAGTAACATTCTTAATATTATTGTAGTTGACATAAAAATTCATACCTTTGGAAATCTGTACTTAACCCTTACCACTCCATTATTTTTTAAATATTTGTTGTCAGCCAACTTTAATTTAAATAATGTCAAAATATTAATTTATTGATTGGCAGTTACAAAAAGGTTATATTATTGTAAAACAAAAACGGAAAACAGTCAAAATCTTATTAAAACGTGATTTTAATGATTAATTAACAGATTTAACGAATATTAACAGATTTAACGAATATTAATTAACAAGATTAATTGAATATTAATTAACAAGCATAATTGAATATTAATCAACAGGTTTAATTGAATATTAATTTACAAGTTTAATAGAAAAATAATTAACCAGTTTAATTGAATTGAATATCTACTCAAATGAGTAGAAGATTAGGTTATGAGATCTTGCTGTTTTAACATGTACTCCATATAACCACCATTACAATTATTGTGATCTTACGTCTAAGTCCAATCAACAATTAAACTGCTTTTGGTATACGACCTTTGCCTGCGCTTTATTGCCTTAAATAATTCTATTTTTACGCATTATCGACACTTCAGACCTCCTTAAGCGGTAATTCGACGATACCTATTTTCATACAGATTGGACGAGAATTGTCTTTTTCTACGGAATTTTGTATGGAATTTTCCATAGAAAGGACAAATCACGGGCAATCTGGATGAAAATAGGTGTCGTCTAAAGGCCCTTAGATGACACCTATTTTCATCCAGATTACCCGTGATTTGTCTTTTTCTATGGAAAATTCCATAGAAAAAGACGTCGTCAGACAAATACAGAAATCATCAATATTACACGTCTACGATTTTAACAGAGAAACGTGTTTCTTTTTTCTTTACAAAATCAAAAATTTCAACGCGATGTATAAAACGTCAACCGCCCCCATTTATTTTTACGCGGATTTCATGTGTTGAATTTTGATAAAGTCCTCCACACAAACCCGCATGGTTTCATATGCAAGTAATCTAACTGTAAATAGTATTTGTTGCATTATTCATGAAATTACGTCTAACTAATCGTTGAAAACAAATTACGTTCTAACATTGGATCTTTAAATCCAAAATAAAATTGAAAATCATTTTTTATCAATTAACATCTTCTTCGCTCGACGCATCATTGTGTCCACACTGATAAAAGTAGGCAATTTACATAAATGTTTGCGAAATTAACGTATGCAATTATTTACGTAAATGTCAAATTTGATATATGAGATTGTTTCGCTGGAATCAGTGCATTATTCCTGAAATTGTGACGAACTAACCGTTAAAAACAAACTATTTTCTCACAATGAAACTTAAAAATTTCTCTTTTGACTTGTTTTATTGACAATTATAGCCTTTATCAATTAATATCATCGACATTCCTCGACTCGATGAATTATCGAAGTCCGTACTGGTAAAAGTAGACAATTTACGAATATCCGTAAATTTTTGATGCAATTGTTTACGTAAATGTCAAATTTGAGATGGTATTTGTAACTAGTCGCTGGTAGTGGTCACAACGCCAGTTCAATTATCGGTTTAAGCGGCCAAATTAGGAAGCTTAAGTTTTAGCAATGATTTACGTACTTATCCAGCAGTGATAAACTGACCCTAAAAGCCGTATCACCTTTAAAACATCTCACATTATTCCTGGGTAACTCTATAAGTTATGCGATCACCCTTTCCTTTAACTCAATACATTATGTAGAAACGAGTAATCCGAACCGCACGTAAAATACCAGGCAACCCATAAAATGATCAATTTAATCATAACCTCTTTGATGCCTATGGTTTTTATTTGTGGTAATAACATGAAATAATCCACCTAATAACATATCGGCCGGAGCAAGGGCGTAACTCCTTGACTCTTCTCATTAATTACTATTTGGGTCAATGGCGCGTCGTGACTCCATTTAACTAAACGGGAGATGGGAGATATCCTCCAGATATAATTATATAGGTTAGGTCGGGTTCAGTCAGACCTCGCTTCGCCCTGGGAGATAATGTTATGACGGTCCTGAGAAACAATTATTGATTGCGTCCATTTTATAATTTGTTGAAATTTTAGAGTTGTTTGTTTGTACTTGCCGGTGCGACGGGTAAACCCTACGCTCATTTTAACACGTTATAGAAGTGGATATTGTAAATGGAATGTTATTATCCGGTTTTATAACTGATTGATATTAGTAGACAACAAAATAATACATTCATAAATGTGACGAATAAATTAAGTATTGTGTGTTTATGTGAAGACTAACGTAGGTACCTACATATCATACATATATATTTTTTATAATAGAAGTTGTAACTAATCTTTATCTCCTTCTTCTTCTATTTTATAAAGAAGAGTGTTCCGGGTGGGCGGTCTGTGTTTGTTTTGTATACAAATCTACAGTTTTATTCCGAGCTTGACGAAATTTTGCACACTTAACTTTCGAAACAAGAGTAAGGTCTATGAAATTTCTAAAATCCACCTCCTTACCCCTTTCCCACCCGCTAAAACGGAATGTTGGTACTGTTATGTATCTGTCATGTTGGTAGTTGTGAGAACGAAAATACGATGTTTAGGTTGGTAGCATTGTGGCGGGCTGGTCGGCTGGGCTGTCTATCGTATAACTTGAACTCGTCTGAAGTCTGAAAATAAACTTCTTATAAAGAAATCGTCTATAATTCAATTACCCGAGTGTAGACATACAAGTATTAGGTACTTGATGAAATTTCGCACATTGACGTTCTAAATATGAGGAAAATTACAGGGTAGGAGTAGGATTAAGGGTGGAGGAAGGGGTAGAGATAAGAGTGGAGGTAGGGGCAGGGGTAGAAGTAGGGTTAGGGTAGGGGTAGAAGACGGGATAGAGATAGGGGTAAAGACAGAAGTAGGTGTAGAAGCAGGGTTAAGGTAGGGGTAGGGGCAACACATAACAACCTAAAAACTTCACTACAAACTATTCACAACGCCGGCACTTCAGCTAGTAAGTGAAAAGCACCGGTTGACATGCCAAATTAATTGGCTTAGCAGCACTTAATGTGTATTTAATAAATAATATTAAAAAAAAAAAAAAACGGAAGTTATTAAGAAATATTTCCCATTTCAATAATTTTCTAAAAATCGCAATAACGATCATTTTTCTATTAGATTTGACGTTCATTAAAATCCTTGTGATTCTCATTCTCTTCCGGTGATGGTTCATTCCGATGCTTAATAACACTTGCAATTGTTTATTGTTTATTAATTGAAATAATTTTCATTGAGCCACTGCACAGTTCACAAAAATATTTATTTATAAAATACATGATATTTAATGGAGACATTTACATGGAGTAGATACATTAGATCACCATACTAGGCGACTGCCTGTTTCATGGTGACCAATGGAGTGTAGTTACTTTGTATGAAGTCTAGTGTAAACATATGGATTTATTATATTAAAATGTTGACAATTGGAAAAAATTATAAAATAAAGTAGAAGATAAAAAGGAGAAAAAGACATGCGTAAAGATTAGATCATAAAAATGTACATATTTTTATTTATTTATATATGTGCAAGCATGCACGCATGTGCACATAGGTGCACACATACATCCACACGAAAACACATATGCATATATACACATATATGTAATAGATAAATGTACACACACATATGTACACACAGATACACACACCCTTACGCACATCTATATACATAACATATACACTCATACACATGAACATACACATATATAATAAGTTATTTATTTTCTTTTCGAATAAATGCGCAAAATTTTAACCAGATTTTTGCCTATGATTTAATTTCTAAACTGTACCTGATAATAACCCACCATCAAGTGAATTAATGACGCTTCCGCGAGTGAAAATCACGTAAGTGTGACGCGTGTTATTTTTTAAGTCACGAATGAGCAATTTAATTTTAATGTTATGTGAGTTATTGGTTAAAAATGAGACTTAGTTAACATTTTGGATGCAAACTTCTCAGAATCAAAGCAATTTAAACGTTCATACCGATCACCGAACCTGTAATTTCAACCATCATGGATAAACACTTTTTTTTTTAAATTTCCAGTGGAATAAAACTGACCTATGAACTCCGGATAATAAAAACAATTCCGATAATTTTGCCAAACATTCAGCTGGCTTAGAAGAGAATTTCGTGGGTTGGGACAGGTAAAAATATTTTTAATCGAGTAATGCAATAATTAATATTTTTCCAAGGAAAATCATAAAATCATACTCTTCGTATGCAGGACATGTATTTACAACGATCTCTTATTAAAAAAAACTTCTCGTTCGAAAATTTTAATGCTGACTTATAAAAGAAAAAAAAATATTCTGAAATATTTTCGTTGTTACTTTAAAAAATTAATGCCCAGTTTGAGAAAAAAAATTCTGACTTTTAATTTTCTTTATACTTAAAAAATTAAAAAGATTAAATTTAACAATGTTATTATTAAATTCTGCAAGTATTTTGGTTTTTATTATTTTGACAGCTGTTTCGGCTTTAAAAGCCATTTTCAAAAGGCCATATTGCGATGACTTCTTTTTATATGATTTTATTTTCCCCCGTCCAATTTTAATTTTTTCTTGTGTTTTATTAATATTTTCGAGAACCGGGATTTACTCTAAAATAATTGTGATAATTAAAATTCTCTATTCTGAGAGGTACTTAGAGTTGAACTCTGTTTTCCCCGCTTTAAAATATTGTTTTCCTTTCGAGCATGCGCAGACAAGGGATATCTCCTGTCAACATCGGAGGAATACATGTATATAATTTGAAGGTATTCTTGAAGATAATTTCAATATCGATACCTACGCGTACCTTTATCAAATTGAATATACCTGTTTATAATTTCAATCTCGCAGCACTTTGTATGAAAGCCTGCTTACATTGTACAAATTACGTTTACCGGTAACAATTTGGAATGCATTACCCCTGCCACAATTATTTTTAACCTTGGCTCACGACTGACCCGCTGACAAATTATTATCATAATCTTAACACTGATAATATTAAATAATTTCTTATTATCATTATTGGTAAAAACGCAAGAAATCCCCGAGAGATCAGGCACATAATTAGTTCGTGACTCGGCGGCCATTGCTGTTCGAAGAAAAAATGGACACAGGACGAGTGGCGTCATGAGCAGGATCAGAAAGTTTGATGTAAAAAAATTCTGCTGTATAAAGCCCAGCAAATTTTAAGAAATAATTAATGTTAGTACTTTTTCACTTCACATCTGCCGGGCCCAGAACCACGTGTTAATCGATTACACTATATTTTATTACAATACTAGAGATTGCATTCAATAAAGCATGTAACGGCGGCGTAGGTGTTGGACTACAGGGATAAAACCTCTAAAATAGGACAGCAAAAATAATTAAATATTATTCGAAACATCGTACCCAAAATAGAAATAAATACACCTCTGATATATGTAGAACATTGTTATCGAGCTTAATTAGTACTGGAAGACGTATCGATCTGACGTATGATGTACATCTGCAGTTATGTAAATGGATTTTGTTTGTTTTTTTAATCTTGGGAAAATGTTGCAGAAATTTTAACTCGTTTCAAAGTTGTGTGAAGAAATATAATCTTTTTGTGAGGACGCATTTACTAATATGTTGATATATTATAATGTTTTATGTTACATATTGCTGCGTCTCTGTGGCTTTGTTTATTCGTTCTTCTCGAAGGGAAATTAAATTAATGGTTAATAGTTACATTTCATTGCGGTTAATTAAAAAAAGGGTTTGTTTATATTTTTACTTTTTACACTTTATATTTTTACAAGTTAAAAAAAATGATTTAAGGAGAAAATAAAGATACAGACGGTAATATCAGAACAATATACAATATCTGGAGAACTCGCCTGCATCCTAGCTATTTCTCACTGATTAACATGATACGGATAAATAAACCTTTAAAATAATACTTAGACAAGTTAAGAAATTTATGATTGTGTTACACAGAAAACAAATGAAAAAGTGCGCAATGTCTAAATAAAGTAACAGAAGGTAAATAAAATAACGATTAAATTTAAAATATTGTTATACAAAGAAATGATAAAACATGTAATTTCTAAACACTGCTCGCTGAAGTTTGTATGTTTAATATTTTTTTTATATGAAAACAGAATTCCATTTTCTCTTAATGTGATTAACTTGTTAATATCAATTTGTTTGTTTGTTAATTAAATTATGGGATACGACGATAGTTAAGAATACCTTCTTTGCTTTCCCTGACCATTTCTCCCAACAAATCACAAGTATCTTGCACGACATATAATTAAATTATGGGATACGACGATAGTTAAGAATACCTTCTTTGCTTTCCCTGACCATTTCTCCCAACAAATCACAAGTATCTTGCACGACATATAATTAAATTATGGGATACGACGATAGTTAAGAATACCTTCTTTGCTTTCCCTGACCATTTCTTCCAACAAATCACAAGTATCTTGCACGACATATAATTAAATTATGGGATACGACGATAGTTAAGAATACCTTCTTTGCTTTCCCTGACCATTTCTTCCAACAAATCACAAGTATCTTGCACGACATATAATTAAATTATGGGATACGACGATAGTTAAGAATACCTTCTTTGCTTTCCCTGACCATTTCTCCCAACAAATCACAAGTATCTTGCACGACATATGGTTGGATTCTGTTTAAATTTTCCCAAATTCTTGATGTGTTTTATTTTTTTAAATTATTTATTTTATTCATTGTAATATTTTAAAATTTTATTTTAATATTCATCTGTTTTATTTATTCAATGTTCCACCCTAGGAAAGGCATTCCTAGTGGACGGAAATAAACCTTTCCTTCGCCATTTTAACGTGGGTTGTATGAGAAATAGTTGTATGCTTGACCCGAGTCGGGAGATTTATGGTGTTATCTTTTGTCTAAAGATAAAATAATTGGGATCTTAGCTCAGGTGAGTTTAAGCTGTTAATATGACTAGATCGTGTGGTGTTCAATGCCGGATCGCCTATGATACCAAGTTATCTCATAGTCAATGGATAATAGATAATAACATGTAAAGTTGTTCGTGATATATGGACCTAGAACGGAGCCTCGTGGTATGCCGTAAATACTCGGAAATCGAAGGCGTGCACAAGCCATAAACCATTCCTTCCTATGGTTGGGCAAGACGTTTCTACGCCGACCGAATTCGCACGATAATTTACGAAACTTCAAAGCATTTTTTGAGATTAAAATAAGCGAAAAAAATGCAAAATATGTGCCCGAGTCACGGCGCGAGTTCTGACATATTAACCATTTTTATTTGGACGGTGAGGCGCCCTACGGACTCAAATTCCATTTAAAGCGCGTTGTGAAACAATCTGTTCCACGTACCGACGTTAAGTAGGTGAGACAAGATAAGAAATAAGGAATATATGCATCTAGTCAGCAGACATCTAAATTGGCAATGAAATGACACCGAAGTGTTTATGCGTAGTTGAGGGTATAATTTAATATAAAAATCGGCAGAGTTAAAGAGAATTAACATACCGATCAAGTGTAGACAGCAAACAGCAGGAGCAATTATTAACAGGAATAAAATATACCAGAAATTAGGTTAGGGCGAATTCAATAAATGTTTAGTAATTAATAAGAAAATAATTAAAATCTGTTTTTGTTTCTTAAGCTTAAATTTTCAATTGTGTACTTGTAGTGCTAGACGATAGTTAATATAGCTTCAGTGGTTCGCTTTAAAAATCTTAAGAAATGCTTCTCTGAGAGTGTTTACAATGTGTTATATAAGTGCAACTACAGGGCAGCTGGGTTTGAACCGGAGGATATGCCTCAAAGCATCTACCTACCAAGAGCCACTACCAAGCATTGTCAGGCAAGTGTAAAGCTCTTCTCTAGGAATTGATAATATCAGGATAAGTGAAATTTTAAAAAATATAACATTAGGTCCCATTATAACCCATTTTGTAAATATTTCAAGCAAAAATTCCTGACGAATTAAAATGTAGTATTATCAGACCTATCTATAAAGGAGGTGATCATACAGTATTAGGTAAACTACAGACCAATTAGTATTTTACCGTCACTCGACAAAATTCTTGAAAAATGCGTTCAGTTAAAATTAGTTAATATTTATAGATTTTTCCTTTATTGATAACCAATCAATACGCTTTTCAAAAAAAAAGAAGTCTGAATTTCTGCTTCAAAAGTTTTCCAGCCTAAAAAATAATGAGTTGATTTATAAAAAAAACATACATTAGTCTTATTTATAGAGTTTTCCAAGACGTTTGATATATTGACCATTGTAATTTAATTAAAATACTAAAAATCACAGGAATTAGAGGAAAACTTCTCAAACTCTTTGAAAATTACTTAAGCAACCGATGCATGAAATTGAAACTATTAAACACTTTAAGTAAAAAAAAAGAAGTTTATGGCAGGCGTTCCTCAAGGTTCCATATTAGGTCCAATTTTGTATATTATTTATGTATCTATTATGGATATTCAAAATTCCCAAGAATGCTGAAATGTTAAAAGATAACGAAATTCAAATTTTGTCCAAATGAACAAAAAAATCCGGCTAAATGTGCTTAGATTGTCGACGAGATACCCGGACTTGAAAATCGCGATAATTTTTTTCTATATTTTAAG
This sequence comes from Halesus radiatus, assembly GCA_022606495.2. Classification (NCBI taxonomy): domain Eukaryota; kingdom Metazoa; phylum Arthropoda; class Insecta; order Trichoptera; family Limnephilidae; genus Halesus; species Halesus radiatus. Next base: position 71,923 of record JAHDVE020004344.1, read on the forward strand.
CGGATTGCCAGATTTGAATCTCTTAAGAATGCTGAAATGTCAAAAGCCCGCGAAATTCATTTTTTTAAACATTTAATGTAAATCAAATCATTTAAGGTTTTTTTTATTGTGATAATTGTTTCAGCGTTCAATGCCATTTTCAAACTGTGGTTAGGCCACGTTGAGACGACTTATTTAACACAAAAACAATTAATATTAATTTGTAATTTTTATGTTGTATACATGAACTGCACTGCTTTCCATTAACTTATAACATTTATTTAAAAGACAGTCCCTTTACATTTTCCCCGCGTGACCTTTGTCAATTTAAAAATGTGAATACTTGTCACCACGCGATGAACAGAAGATTTAAAGATCTCCGGTCTCCTTGCCTTTCCAACACACGATGGAGGAAAACTTATTTAATTTTGGTTTAGTATAATATGTACCATGTGACAAAAGCCATATTATATTGCATACGGATTTGTGAGCTTACTGACGACTCAGACCAGTGGTTCTGGTTACCCCCTACCCGCAAACACCCGTTATGCAAAAAAAATCCCATTGTCCGGGTTCACCCCTATAAGTCCGGCTTCACCCCATTCGACGGTATTGTCTTAACCTCATTTTAAATTCACTCGTTTTTTTTTTTATTAATTTAATATACGAGTGTGTGTATTTTATAAAATTTCTATGAGATAATAATGTTTCTTATTGGATTTCTCTTTAAAATGCTCTTCTTTCGCTTTATATCGTACAATCTCTGAGCTTACATAATTACTGGAATTATACCGACATACACTGTAAGTTCATTAAAATACCATAGTGCTCTAAAATCGCCAAGCGGAAAAAAAGATATTCAAATTATTTAACACGCTACGTAAGAACGTAGAACAAACGCGTATACGGACTTTATGGAAAAAAGACCTAGGACTATATGGGGTTCCACGATACGTCAATACACGTACGAAACTGCACACTAGTCATTAAAGGAACGAAAGAAAAAAAAATTGCCCGAAAACCTAATCTCACCTTACCTAATTATTTTATTTTATTATTATTGGTTAGGTTAGGTTAGATTAAGTTTTAGGGCTAGTTTTTTGTTTCCTACTTTTAATGACTATGTAACTTTTAAAAAGTATGCCGATTCATACGGGTGCTGATTTATCCAGTCGCCAGACTGTGTACTGCGTACGGAAAAGGGATTATAATTTCGTGGTAACTTGAACCTGGCGACTGTGCGCGTTTGGATGCAGCCGTTACACATTATCTGTCGTAATTTATGAATAACAATAAGTCTCACGGCAATCTCACGACCGCCTGGTACCTGGGCCGGCCTGCCGCCCGGGTCAGGACCCGTACCCGTGGCTGGAACTGGGTCTGGGTCTGCGCGGAACCGTCCGATGGAGGTGGTTTTGGTCTGCGACTGGTGGGCGGAGGCAGGGCTGGACCGCTCCGACATTCTCACCTCTCGCTACACCCCTCGTGATGGGGAAATGCACGTGAACTTTGACAGAGAAGCTAACTTGGCATCTGACGACAAAATAATAGTAAGCACCCAGCGTAACATTCGTGTCCAATTTGCAGCCCTGGACAGTCAGCAATGCGGCTCACAAAACCACAAAGTTTACTACATGAACTTTTAACATTATTGTGTGATTTTGATTCAATTATAAGAGAATGTGTGAGACGATGTATGAATGTGAATGAAGCAAGAAGTGTATGCCAAGATCGAGTTGTTTGGCGATCCGTCCTCTCTGCCCACCCCTGCGGGGAACGGCGTTAGTTAGTTAGTTAAAGATAAACTTGATTACGCTTCTTTACCGGACTTTATAAGACCGCTAGTTGAACAACCCGGCGTTTCCCGTGGTAATTAATGGTTTGCAGTAAGGTTTTGAGGTTGAGATGTGCTACCCCTACCCCTACCAATAACTCTACCTCCCCCCCAATAATTTTCCTGTTATTTTATCAACAAGTACCAACATTCTGCTTTAAGAGGTGGGTAAGGGGGGTGGGGTGGTTTTTCAAAAACTCATGAAGACAGTGAACTTCCTTTTGTTTTGAAGGTAAAGTGTGCAAAATTTCACCAAGCTTGGAATAAAACTGTAGATTAAGATAAAAAGCAAACACACCCATAGACACTCTTATTATATATATATACATACATCGATAGATATTCCATGTTTAAAATATCCCTATTTCCAAAAATACGCCTCATTCATATCATTGCTTTTCAAAAGCACTAACATTTTTGAAATCAAATCTTTTCAAAGAATTTTTTTTTAAATGACTATCAATTTAGAAGCAAGTAATCACACTGGTTTAATATTAGGACTATTACATTTATATACCTATTATCTATGTCTAATGGCATGTTAAAGATGGAAAAAAAACTTATTGAAAAGCTCGGAGAGAAAGTGCAAATTCAACTCTGTACTTTCCACGTTGATCTCTTTACGTCCGACATTAAATGTAAATAAAGCATGTTATTTTTATTACATCTGTTCTCCCCGCGTTATGGAAAAGTAACTGTCTCACGTCCATCCAATATGAACCGCAAGAGTTCAACTGGAGTGTCACGGCACGGCCCGAATATTAAAAGAAAAGTTATATTCATTACCGTCATGTTGACTATGGTTTTATACGCCAGCGTAAAGTCTTTTTTTAACGGTGGTATTATTTTTTATGCATCCGTAAGTGAGGCGGGTTCTTAAGATCTGGCAACAAGATCTGATTGTAGATCTGTTCCAAGAAAATTTACGATAATAAAAATGTTTAAAAAAAAATGCATTTACATTGTTAGTAAGACGGGAAAACCGATTAATTAAAGTAATATAATACCGATTCGTTTATTACGACGCACAGAGCAAATAATACTTAGAGATGCCCTAACACGCAAGGGGGTTAAAACCAAAATAAAGGAAGCGAGCTAAAACAGTAACTAAGTAAAAAGGTTCAGCTTGTTTACAAAAAACCGAATATTTTGTTGAGTATTTAGTTTGAGCCTTTTTATAAATGTTTTATAATTTGCTTACCGCAGTCAGAACCATGCGAAACAAACGTGGATGAGTCAACTAAGCTGGTGCCAAAATCGGTGTCACGCAGTGGCGTGCAGTCCATAAATGCTGAAAAGATGTGCCTACCCTAAGACAAACGACAAAACACAGAGAAATTAAAAAATTATAGATTGTTTTTTTTAATGTGACAAATTTCTACGAAATAGGTAAGTACTTCTACGCTTTGTTCAGCGGAAGATGATAATAAAATGTCAATTTTTAAATATTCAATGCACATTTTTTCATGCATAAACTTGAAAAACCCCACAGAGCCAACCTTTGGTCGTAGGGCAATGCACGCCACCGGTGTCACGTGACCTTTGCCTGCAACATTTCTAAATATTACTTGTAGGAAGTCTATTGACTCTGACTTCAGTGATTAAAGACAACAGGAAATTCTCTAATTTACGTTTTTTTGCATTAATATTATGAGTACATACGTGCCATATCTCACCTTCCAGCGTACTGCCGAGCATATCGTCAATGGTTTATTGCGCTTATTTTATTTAGCTCACCGGTCACATTAGTTCTGGCCTTAAGACGCGGGTCGCGGGTTCACGCAGAGCGAATTTTTTAAGAGTTTAAATGATTGGTCGCCGTCCGGCCCGTATTTATTGTGCGCCGGGGGCTCCGTTTTTGCTCCGTCGCCGCTCTGGACCTCTGGACGGCGGGGTGTCTTCGAGCCGAGGAGACTTGCGGCTGTGGTTAGTGCCTCTCTTTACCTGAACTGAACCACTGAACTGGGTACCTGCCTTGCCATATCCCACCACTTAGCTGTCAACACGGCATTTAATTGTGGATATTAATTATTTTCGAACTACAAAATACCATTACTGTGGCAACGCAAACCTACTCACTTCATCTTTGAAATGAATGCACGTATTATAATTAACATTTTTTTATTCATACTTTTGGTCTGTGAATTTGATTCTGTTATTTTATATATTTTTTTTAATTTATATAATATTTAATACATGGTTATTGCTATACATAAATTTCAGAAATTAGAAAAAATGCTTTTCCATGTAATTATCTTCCTTGCAGAAAAAAAAAACGAAGTAAAATTGTCTTAGAATCATCTCCTCTCGGAAACTTCCACTAATTTCTGAACATCGTTTGCTTAAAGTAAAAAATATGCACTTGGACCATTGTGCTTTTTTTAAAATTATTATCATTTTCCTATGAGCCATCTTGGTGATACCATTTAAAATGTTTTGAACGATCGCAGCGCCCTCATTTTTTGTCTACTATTAAATGTCAGATTATACAATATACGTATAAGCGAGTACCTACATAATTAATATACATAAATTTTATGATATTTCGGTTAAATTCACAATTAGGTACAAGGCATAAATAAATACATCCTGCTTTATTATTAGATTATTACGCGCCGGTTCAGCGTTGGTATAATATAAGCCGGACTTATTATAAATAGTTTATAAGTACCTAAGGGGGATCAAGTTTGTCCCTTAGGGCAGTGGTCCCCAATCTTATTGTTGCCGCGGACCGGTCAACGTTTGATAATTTTACCATGGCCCGTCGAGGGGTGGGGGGGACAAACATTGAATGTTAATATTTTAGATTGTTTTGAGTTAATAATTTTAATTGAATTATGTATAAACGTGCATTCAAACTAAAATACAGGTACACCGAAAAATGAATATAAAGAGATTTAATATTTTAACTTACTAGAACGATAAATCAATGAGAAACCTGAGCTTGTTTCTTTGCAACGAGATGGTTCCATCTGGGGGTAATAGGAGATAATGACACCCGAAGTGTGTTGCTTATGTCCAGTTTATTCCGTAGTTTTGTTTTGTTTTGGTTGCTGTCAGTGCAGAAAACCCTGCTTCACACAGATAGGATGTCGGCAATGGCCATAGGGATTCAAGTGCTGTGGTGGCATTCTCAGGGTATTCCTCCATGACTTTAATCCATAACACCGGTAGTGTTGTTGTCTCGAACGTAGTTTTAAGACTGCTGTCATTTGCAATATCCAGCACTTGATCTTCTTTCGCAGGCACGCTAGATTCGCCTGATTTGTTGGCAAATTTTTAAGCAGGCCCTTGGGCGGCCCGGGGGTTGAGGACCACTGCCTTAGGGGATCCACTTCCTAAAATTCGATCTAAATCAGGGGCTCCTTATGCAGATGGCGAAAAGGTTCAAATTCCCGCTTTGAGCGTCTCCATGGTCGAGGGGTAAGGCTCTCGACTACGAATCCGAAGGTCGCGGGTTCAAATCCCGGCGTGCGCAAGTAAATTTTATTGAATTAATTTGTGTTGTTTCACAATTAATTAATTTAAAAATAATATATAGTATATTTGCGCACGTTCCAGAGTGGAAGATACTGTCAGTATCGCCCTGGTGAAAGACCAACATTCAGAATTGAAACGTTGATTGAAATGGCTTTTAGCCGTGTTTGGTGACCAGATCTGAATAGCCAGGTATTTCCCCACCTCCCTCTTCCCCTTCTCCTTCCCCTCCCCAATACCTTCAGCTTCACAACATTCCCCAATTGGGAAAGCCATAGTCTCACTGGCTCCAGACGGTTGGGAGCAGTTGGGACTCTTGTGCGGTATTCATATAAAAAAATTAAAAAAAACACCGGCCGCATGTTTTGATTTTTAATTTATGATTTATCACCAAAATGCGTGTTTTATTTTATTTTTAAAAGCTCAGACATAAATCCTAAAATGTTTTTCGGTCATACTCTAAAAAACTTAAACTGTCACAATACAACAATATCGGAAAAGGGGTTAGTAAGTAGGAGATTTTGTACTTTAAACATTTTTTTAGGTCTGATACTTTATTTTATTCTTGGCCTATAAAAAGACTCGTCAAAAAATGCTCTGTTAAACGAAAGACCAAGGCGCGTTCTACTTGCAGTATTTAATTAAATCATCTATGATATTTCTAGGCCATCAAATTTTCATACTAAATACTCTTGATTTTGCATTACTTCCCATTGCATCGCCTGTAAGGCCTAAACTGACACATGCAAGCTCCATCAGAGGGCCAAGTCTGTATCTTTTGCGTTAGCTAACGCAAATTAAATCGGCCTTTAACAACACATTTTAACAGTTCGGTAGTCCGTATCGCGGTATCAAGTTAAGTTTCCGCTTACGTTAAGAGACAAATCCGTAACTCAAACGCAAGAGACGACGCTGCATTTATGAAAACTGTCAGAATGTGTTGTTTATGGTCGATTTTAGCTAATGCAAAAGATACAGACTTGGCCAGCCCCTGGGCACACGCTTCAATAAATAAACACATTATTAATAAAGCATTAAAATTAATCGTTTTTCTGACTCTTGAACTTGCCACATCATTTCTCTGCAAATGTGTGTAGATACGATGAAATGCCACAAAACTCTGTCTCTGCAAACACTCCTTGCATCATTAATTTATACCCACACATACTAATTTCTTGACATGACAAATGAACCCACTCAAGCCCTTATATGAATCACTAGATAATGCCGTATCTTTCTAAGGCTAACCCGAATAATCGTTCCATCCACTTTCATATCGTGCATGTATTCTCTTGGAATTCCCTTCTCCGTCCATCAGTTTTATATTATGTCCAAACCCTCTTGTGGTTTTGAAGATAGGTATGTTTTTATTGTTTATTTTTGTATTTAATAAAAATTTGTATTTTTTGTACACTGTGTTTGATTCGTAATTTTATATGAAACACGCCCTCTGAAACCTGTTCTTTCAAATAAAAGTAGCAATAACTTCGTATAAGTATTTAAAAAAGTATACCAAAAAATTTCAAATAATTCTACCAATTATTGTTATCAGGTATCAATAATGTTCTACCCATAGAATAAAGAAGAACACAAGAAATGCCATGTCCATGTTTCGTGATCATAAGTCTGGCCAATCGGGCCTTAAATATTAAATACACAACCGTGTCATCATCATTATGAAATTCAAATGGGATGGCGATACATGATGTCAGGGAAGTGTAAGAGAGCATGCTAAATGGGCTAGAATCAAAATGTATTAAGTCAAAGGCACGCGGGTTTCCATTGAAATCTATTTAGAATCTAGTGTATAAATTGGTCTACTTTCGTCCTTTCTCTGTCAGTTCCACGTTCACTGCAATACGTCGGGGTTGCAACCAAAACTCCATATCTTTAATAAATGTGGAACATCTTGTTCAGTGTCCTGCTGTATCCTTCCAAAAGTTACAGTATTGGCTCCACACCAACCAGCTATCTAAGCTTAGGCCTCCCAACACTCCTCGGTATTCCTGGTTTATTAAATAAACCTCTTTGGTGGACGGTTTTCTACCATGTGTCTCTCTCAACGTGTCCAACGTTCAACGGGGTCATCCCAGTTTAATATACCTTGTTATTGACGCATCTTTAAACAGTCTGTATAAGTCATAGTTGAACCCATAGAATCTTCCCGAAATGTCCAAAACCATTTTATCGCTTCATCTTTCTATAATCTTTACAATATCAAATTTAAGCAACCAGTTTCAAATCCGTCTATATTCACGTCTAGCTTCGGTGACGGATAGACCATCAGATAATTCCGGACGTTTCGTGAAATATAACTTTGGATCTGCGCGTCGCGTCGTGAGGCAGCGGTAACTCCGAACGCCGTATCTATACATCAAATATTCCGTGTCCGCGCTTCCAAATTAATCACATTTGCAAATAATATACAGTTGATATTGGGATGTGCCCATCGCATCGTTCGGTTCGCCCGACCCGCTCAGGGCGTCAGCAAATATCAGGTGCCAAAATTATGAGAAATCGTGCTCGGCCCGCCGAGAACGAACCTACCCGTTTTCAAACAATAATGTTGATCGGTAAAAGCGAACAGACATTGAGAGAATTAAGAAAATACACAAAATTGACCATGGGAACTTTTTGGTCTATGTAATCATAAAGGATTGAGGACTTTTAATGCGTGTTCTCAAAGAGTTCCTGATTTTGATAAAGGGCTGTCATCAAGCGGGTTTCCGGATCAAAAATAAACTTTTCTGGAAACCTGTTTATGAATGTCTTCATAAACAATCAAATTGTCGCCTGCGAGCGATGTGTTTTTGAAAAATTTGAAATAGATTTTTTTTAAACTGCTGTGTAAATGATTGGGTCTTATAGTTGGGGATACGGATCTCGATTGTTCAATTGTTCATTTTTTATCCCCGAAGCAATATGTGTTTTATATGTATATGTATATGTATATTATCAATAAAATTATGATAAATTAGACCCGATGAGAACCCCATCGAACATCATCATTGGATATTATGAATTATGATTCAATTATACATTTTCTATAATGTGGAGTCTGTTATTTGATTGTATTTCTTCAGCATTTACTATGTAACAATTTCTCTCATTTTGTTTTTGAAGAGTTTAAATTCACAATGTTTGTACATTTGTCACTTAATATTATTAATTTGCTACCGGTTCACTTCCATGTTCACTAGCGTTCTTAAAACTAACATTAATTTTACAAATAAGTAGTAGTAGGGGAGGTAATTTGGAGGTGGGACGAGTCAAACATAAGGAAACATCGTTAGCAAAGGTGACTTACAGGGTGCTCTTATTTTCTGGACTAAATTAATTTTAGATATTTCTAAAGTCAGTAAGGCGCAACATTTTAAATATGTTCTAATATTAGAATGTTTTTCTTGTTTAATTTAAGATGGTTTTAAGAACCCAGGTGAATGACAATGAAGACTCTTAAAAAACAAAATGTTTAGAAAATGTTACACAGATAATGCCTAAGAAACACAACAACAAAAAAACAAAACAAAAACACAAAAAATAAAAGAATTTACATTATAGAAAAAATGTACTTTAATCATAATTCATGAAATTCAATGGATGATGTTCGATGGGGTTCTTATTGATTGGTCGTTAACAAATCGGTCGGTAACAAATGAACATTGTGAATTAAAACACTTCAAAAGCAAAATGTCTGTAGTGTGTTACTTTATTATCATGTCTTTACGTGCTTGCAGATGGTTTTTGTGGCTTGTAACTAAATAACCTACCTACAGTGCATTTGAAGTTGTTGGATTATGGCATGTTAATCGTATAGTACTAGTGACACCACATGAATTGCAACATTGTGACAGCTTTATACAAATGTATAATATGTTCTAAGATCTTTAGCCGAGGCAATATTGGACCTGAGAAACTGTGCTGTAGGCGTGCAGTGCGTGAAAAGAACGCACGATGGGGAGAATGAAGATTTAGCACGAATGCAGCGGTCACGAGCGACTTGTGAGAAATTTGTTTTCAAAGGACTCTCCGACGAGTGCTGAATACGCAACACAATATTCACATTAAAAACTTAAACAATATATTTTCTTCAAAAGATGCGTAATCACTTTGTGGCATCATATTTTATATTTTTAATTAATTACTTACGTACTTTCATCACTTATAATTTGTTTTTATATTTGTAATTTGTTATATGTGTCTACACATCATTATTTTTCGTATATTGTTTATTCTGAGCTTTGTTTCTCAAACGTGTTGATATTTATATATTAAAAACAGTGGTTTAAACAAAGTAATTATTATTATTTTTATAAACAATAATTATTAATCTAAAACACTCATCCAAATTGAAAAACCTTCCGAGCAAAGATAAATGTCGCCGGCAGGACTCGAACCCGCACCCTTCTAATGTCCGGTCAGATGCTCTACCGTTGAGCTACGTCGGCTTATCGCAAACCCGCCAAGTTAATCAATATATACTATTGTTCCATTCAATAATTACTGTTTTTATTATATTTTCACCTGTAAACAACCAACTTTATTAGTATGAGAGAGGCTTGTAACGGCTAAATCCCTCAAATAGATGGCGTCGAGACAAATTATGTCTACATTTATTGGTGAAAATTGCTTTGAAAGGGTGCGGGTTCGAGTCCTGCCGGCGACATTTATCTTTGCTCGGAAGGTTTTTTCAATTTGGATGAGTGTTTTAGATTAATAATTATTGTTTATAAAAATAATAATTGTTACCCTTTGCACTATGCACAAAAATCTTGTCTTAAGTTTTAAAGAACTTTAGTTTATCATTTAATAAAGTAATTATTATTCATTTATTAAAACAATATCACCCACAAATCCTTTCCACTTGTCAAAAACAAACCACTGATCCAAAATGGCTGATAATGTTAACATATGATAAACATATGTGTACCAACATAACAAAAAAAATCGATAATCGAATGTACACAGCCCGCGAAAATTCAAAATTCACCCTTTCTTTTGAACACACCTCGTATATTAAAAAATGGTGTTCAAATAACTGATCTTTCAAAAACCGCTAATTATTTACATCCCCATTGCTTTATTCGCAATACGTATGCACAACTAGGCTTACATATTTACCAACTTACTGTTATCTTTCTGTAACTTACTGTAATCTTACTGTCTTCTTACTGTAATCTGACTGTAATCTTACTAAACACTTTTTTTTAAATTTTTAATGTAAATCAAATTTACTAATGTTATTATTAAATTCTGAAAGTATTTATAGTTTTTTATTATTTTGACAGCTGTTTCAGCTTTTAAAGCCATTTTAAACTTTTATGAACAGTTTGAAAATGGCCTTAAACGCCGAAATAGCTGTCACAATAATAAAAACTACAAATACTTTCAGAACTTAATAATAACATTATTAAATTTGATTTGCATTAAAATTAAAATATAGATGTAAAAGCCCAGATGAACGAAAAGCAAATAAATAAATAAATTATTCTACAATAAACAAAAAAACAACAAAGATTAAAGCAACTTACAGTAAGATTACAGCAAGTTAGAGTAAGGCAATAGTAATTTATATTAAGATTACAGTAAGTTACAGTTATATTACAGTAAGTTACAGGAATATTACAGTAAGTTGCAGTAAGATTAGATTAAGATTACAGTAAGTTACAGTTATATTACAGTAAGTTACAGGAATATTACAGTAAGTTGCAGTAAGATTACAGTAAGATTAGATTAAGATTATAGTAATATTACATTAGGTGTTCAGTAATTAATTCTTTTTGTGTTTAATTACTGAACACCTAATGTAATCTTACTATAATCTTAATCTAATTTTACATCTTACTGCAACTTACTGTAATATTCCTGTAACTTACTGTAATATAACTGTAACTTACTGTAATCTTACTATAAATTACTATTGCCTTACTCTAACTTGATGTAATCTTACTGTAAGTTGCTTTAATCTTTGTTGTTTTTTTGTTTATTGTAGAATAATTTATTTATTTATTTGCTTTTCGTTCATCTGGGCTTTTACATCTATCTTACTATAACTTGCCGTAGTCTTACTATAACTTACTATATATAGTCTTACTTTTATATGTTATAACTTACTTATCTGTTCAAGCGGGCAAAGAGGAAATACAACGAAAGAACAAAGAAATTACATTTGTTCTGTACAATACCTATAGTAGCGACACTACCTATTGCACATATAACTTTGTAGGAACATTTAGGTTCGCAGACCATTATTCAAATTATGACAACCGTACTAACGTTCAGAGTATGAACGTCAGAATGGAACCGTCTCGTCTTCGAACTTCAGGCACATTTGTGGATTATTGCTTCGAAAACTTTAGTCATTGTATTTACGTAAAGTTCCTTAATTTATTATATCAATGTAAAAAAGAACAATAAGTGAGATCAAGAATTAAAAAAATAATTAAAAGAGCGAAAAAGTGTTTCTCCTACCTGTCTTGGCTCCCAGAAAGATACTCCTGAATTTCCTCAACATAGCGACATCACTTCTCAGTTTCACCAACCACTGTGCACTGTACGTGATCTACCTTCCTCCTTCCATTGCTCCAGACAGTTTGAGTCCCCATAGCAAAGCTGAAGTTACCAGTTAGCAGCAACGGAAGCACGCTGAGTGAACCCGCTGCCATAGACCATATTGTACGAGACACGCTCAGTTAAACATCACAATCTACGTGCCACCATTTTGCATAATATGCTCAGTATGCGTGTCCGATGCCCCGTGCAGATGGATTGAAGAAGAAAATCTATTTAAATATGTTATGTAACGTAATTGCATTATGAATTAAAGATCTGTTTTACAGTGATGACCACAGAATGTTCCAAAAGCTAGTACCCTTGGGAAAGCTTATGAGGCGAAAATAAATGATAAAGTGGAAGAGAATGTTTAAAAATATATATTTCCGCATAGAAGTTTCTTCGTATTTTCATATTTTCAATGCTGTTGCAGGATGAGATGATATTTATAATGAAAGTTTTGAGGGAACCGGGGCCTGATTCCGGTTCTTTTTAAGTACAAGCCATTGTCCTTATCTGCTGTCATTCAGGGAATTACATTCATTCAAAATATCGATATTTGCGTAGTTTTAACAAAAGAAAAACTCATTATTATCATAAGTATTGACTTTAAATATTGTTAGTGAGTCATTTGTCGCATAATAATGCTATTACATCAAACGAATTAACGAAATTGTGATGTTTGTAAAGTACCTATGCCAAAAGCCAGAAATGTCAGATAAAAGTAATTTAAATCTTTAAAAATATAATCAACTACACGTGTACTGACTGTACTGTACTGTGATTAAACCACAAACTCCTTTATGAATGTGTTGTCATTGACATGTAATCGTAATCGCAGTTAAGCAAAATGTCTTTAATCCTAAAGATAATGCCTTATCCTTTTATAACCAATAAAATCAATAAAGTAAGGCCCCCGGTCTCTTGAAGAAATCGGTATTTCTAACAATTTGTTACACATGTTTTTTATTCTTCATCACAGGACAGCAATGGCAATAATCATAACATTTATTTATAAAGTTGTTAGTTGTAAGCCGTATATAACAGTGTTGTAGGTAACCCAATAGGTCACATATATGTATTATTTTTAAGTCACTAGTTATAAGTCTTAGTTGTAAGTCAAAAATCTTAGTTGTAGGCCGCTAGTAATTTTAGCTATAAATTATTAGCTATAAGTATGAGCCATGGTTGCAAGTCATATAGCAATATTGTGTATTAAGACCCACTTGGTCATACACATGTATTAGTTTTACGTTAGTAGTTATAAGTCTTAGTTGCAAGTCACTAGTAATAAATCTTAGCTGTAAGTTATAAGTCTAAGTTATAGGTTAAATAAATTAGCTGTAAAGCGTCCTTGAGGTGATTTTCCCAAGGTAACGGCAGTGTAGAAGTAATCCAATCATGATTATTATTATTGTAGAAGGGAGAATTCTGAAATTCGTTCCCCACCCGAGTTGTTAGTACAAGAGCTAGTCGTAAAAACAACCCATTTCTCATATGTGTGGCAAATTTCCCTCGACTGTTTACCAATTCCTAATGGATCATCAATGATGGTTTTTCTTACAAAATCTTTCATATCTGGTCACTTAACACCTTGACTGAGGCTTTACTGTTTTTTGTATTTAGGGTCACGAGGGGGTACATATTATTATGAATGCATTGAAGCATCAGTATTTATGGGCGGAAGTCGTATGTTGGCTCGGTTTACTGTCATTTAAAATATGTGAGTGCCTACCCAACTAGATTTACTAGATAATATTGATAAAAATGCGCCCACTGTAAAAAAATTAAAGTTTTTTTTTAAAATTATTATTTATAAAACTCTCATTTAGAATTTATTTATATTCCATTATATTATATAAACTCACCGGGATTGAGAATTGATATGATGCATTGAAGAAATGAAATGAAGTTAATATTCCTTTGAATTACGAATATAATGTTCCTATATGAAAGCCAAAAGGTTACATTCAACCTATTTGGCTATAATGTCCTAGGGCGGGGTTACTCCTGATTTTTTTTTTACAAAATATGCAAGTATCTTATTTTTTCAAAAGCAAAAGGGTTCCTGCTTAAATAATTAGAATATATTTTATTTTGAAGAGTTTTATTCACAATGTACATTTGTTACTTACATACATTGTGAAGAAAACTCTCCAAAACAAACTGTCTTTACATAGTTAATTCCCAAGAAATAAATAAAAAAAATACGAGAGACCTGAAAACGCGAAATTCATCATTTTTACGCGAAAAACGTAAAATATGCCACTTTCACACGAAATTCGCAATAAGGAACTTCAGTGAAAAATATAATGACTTTAAAAATATGTATGTATTCATATAGATCAGCAAACGGCGATTCTGAATATATAGCAGAATTTATAAATCGAAAATTAAATGTGAATAAAAAGACATCTCATCAAAACACCTTGTTATATTGGTACCATTGCATTTGGAACATCTGATGTCACGTACGCATTCTGTTTCCGGATTAGTATGGAAATTTTTATTTTTCGGTTTTGTTTTGTATTTTAAACATGTATTTTTGTAGAAATTTTAATTAAATTTGGTTGACTTTAAACTCTATAATTGTTGTTCAATATAACAAAACTATTATTAATGAAATAAATTAGAGTATTGACGAGCAAATCGATTATCAATACGGATATTATGATAATTTTAATGATCAATACTATTATTATTCTTTGAGTTAAAGTTTCTAAAAAGGTACATAATTTTATTACTTGTGTTTAGTTGTGGTTTACCATGAAAAAAACATAAAATTATGTATGGTAAAGCTCATCCTTGTTTTGAAATTTGACATTCTAACCTCAAAACTGATCAAAACCGACCGGCCATAGATTTGAAGCGTTTTGGCGGGCTTTGATAAAGTGAAACTTTGAAAATTATTTACGTATACTGGTATTTAAGTTTCAACGTTAAAATAAAAATACTACGGGAGTTCCTTATTATCAGGTATACGAGTATAACAGAAATTTTTAACCGCTTAATGTAACGCAGCTAACTTCGCATCGAAAACGCATCGCACAGCCGTCTTTTTCACACGATTTTCAACAACAAAAAACCCCACTTATTTAGATCTTTCCCAAAAAATAACGCGAAATTTTCAGGTTCTTACAATAATTTTATTTCGACGTTCAAGAATACCGAAAAATGGAGAATAATTTAGGTAGGTTGTTTTTACAGATTTTTTTAACAAGAAAATATTTAAGTGCGTGGTGTTTCTTCTCGGAATATCTCTAATTGACTTGGAAATCATGGTGAACAATAATAAATACTGCAGGTGATCAGCAAAGCGTGATAATAACACCGTATTCTCATTACCAGCGTAGGGTCACGACAAAATAGTCGTAAATAAACATAATATTATATACATTTTGACTTCCACAAAGCACAATAAGCCATTGCCACACCCGATTCTTTCATTGATCTTATTATTTTATTTCTTGTATTTGATGACTGTTTTCGGTTTCGTAGAAAGCAGTTGTGGTTTGACATATTTATTGAATAAAACAAATACTTTATTTTATTTAATAAATATTCCTCTTTTCATATTTGTCTATCTCGCCTATATACTCGTATACTGCCGTGGTAAGTAAAAACACAGTATCTGCCTTGAGATTCCCAAGGAAGATACTGTGTATTTACTTACCACGGCAGTATATGCTCACTTTTATGGATTTTAGTTTTGTTTTAAATTTTACCCTGACAAACCTTGGGATAAGCGAAGCCGCTTGTTGATGATTTAAAAATAAATTTGTAGTTTATAACAAACTGTTCGTTTAAAAACTCATAAACACTGCCTTTGACGTTTTTTTTAAATGTGGATAACAAACCATTGGTTGAGTTTATTTTTAAAAACGCACCGGGAAAGGATTGTAATTATTTTCTCAACTTTTAAAAATTATTTTCATGTTTTTAATATTTTGTAAAACATACGTACGACGGTTAGAAAAAATCGTATTTCTGATTTAATTTTGAGAAATGCTATTCATATGTAAATTTAAAAAAATATGTAATAAATATTTTTCTCCATACAAATATTATGTTTATCGTATTACCTAATAATATTATCATTATTTCTAAAAAACAAATAATTCTTCTCCTAGGCCCCTCTCCTCCCTAAGGGGACAAAAATAATACCTTGGAAAAGCCTACGAATGCATTACAGTCAGTAATCAGGTATTTATCGCAACCCTGCACTTGGTAATGAGACCGGAAAGATGATGCATTGCCTGTAGCGCACGTGCCCGGGGCATTTGTCTGAATGGTTGGTAGGTTGGTAGTTGGTAGGCACACCGGACCAACACCAGACAAGGGGGAAGAATGGTATTTAACCTTTACCAAAGCACACAATCATTCGTCAAAACCTTGGAGGAGGTTCCTTTGAGGTGTGTTGTTCATGTTGAACTCCTTAATGGCCTGTTGGCTGAGAGGATACATATAACTGACTAATAATTTATTTTAGCAATGATTTTTTTAAAATTTTATTAATATATGAATACTTTTTTTATTTTTTATTTCATTTCAATACTTTTTTTTCTTCATTTCGTTAATACAAATTTAAAAAGCTAATAAGAAAATTTGTAATGTTTTTCTTACTCCTCTGCACTGGGGGTTCCTGTGGCGGACTAAGTTTTATTTAAAAACTGATTGTTTTACGCTCCTATAAAGTTATTTTTAAATTGCTGGATCACTCCTCTTCTTTGATTTCTTTCAGCCAGGTTTTGATTTGATTTTTTAAAATCATTTGCCCTTTCTGTTTTTTTTTTTTTATGGCCGGTGGAAGTGAATTATATAGCTTAGTGGGGAGATATTTATAATTCCTTTGTTTTGACAAGCAGTTTTAAATTTAGGAATATTCATAATGTCATTCTGGTTCGCTCTTTTGTCGTTTCTCCGGTTTTTTTAAACATTTGAAATGTTTGATTAAAACATTCTTTGCATAGATATTTTGGATGTTTGGTACTGTAAAATATTTGAAAACGTCTATTGTTGACGTTTTTATGGGGGCTTTTAAGATGGTCTTTATAATGTGGGTTTTAGAAAATTGTGCAATGTGGTTAGTAGTTGCCGATCCCCATCCTAGAATACCATATTCTAGACGGTAGAGGCATAAGCGCATAGTAAACTTTTTAAACATTATTTTTAAATAAAATATTTCTGGTGTTTTAAAAAAAACATGTATATCTTGTAATTTTCCTTATAATACTTACGTGAGTGTTCTACCGGAGATTTTTGTCTATTTCTATGCCAAGATTTATACTTTCTGTATGTGTAATAAGGGGGCAAGACCATTGTGAAAAATTGCTTTTGCAGTCATGTAATTTTAGATTGTATGCATTCCCTGGTTGTCCCCTTGTGTCGAAAAAGCTAAGTACTTTATTTTACTTACATTCAACGTATGTAAGTTGGTTTATAACCATTTTTTGTAGAATGACGAGCCCACGTTCAGCTTCTTTGAAAGTATCTTTCCAGTTATTTTCAAGAAATATGATTATGAAATATGATTCATCAGCAAAGCTTACTATTTTTCCTTTCTTGGGATGAGTAGAAATTTAATTTATGTAAATAAATAATAATGGTCCTAGGACACTTCCTTGAGGAACTCCATAGTTTAATGGAAGAGACTTGCTCGTTTTTCCACCCATTTGTACGTGTTGTTCTCGTTCTGATATGTAACTTTCTAATAGTTTCAGTGTTGTTTCAGACATTTCAATTTGTATCAATTTCAAATATAAAAATTTTATGATCAATAGTGTCAAAAGCTTTCTGTAGATCAACAAATATTGCCAAACATTTTCTAATTTTTTTTTATATTGTGTTTGTTAACTTTACTATTGCATCTGAAGTACTTCGGTTTTCTCTAAAACTAATTATTTTCCAGATACCATACAATTTACTTTTTCATAACTTTTTCCAAGATTTTTGAAAATGTGTTTAAGAACTTATTGGACGGTAGTTATAAATGTCGGTTCTGCTTCCATTTTTATAAATCATTACTATAGTGGCTGTTTTGAGGTAAGATGGAAATACACATTTAGATGCGGAAAGATTGACAAGGTATGTCAAAGGCGAGATCAGTTGGGTGTGTAGGTGTTTGATTGTTTTGTTTGAGATAAGATCTTTTTCTGATGAGTCTGCTTATTCCTGAGTTTTTTTTTAACTTTATTTCAGTCAGTTTCATTTTTTTGTAAGACAGTGATGGTATTTTGAAAATTTATTTCACACAATGGATAATATTGTGGTCGGTTAAACTGGATGCGTAAATGATAGATCTAGTTTTTTTACTAGATTTACTGAAAATATGGTCAATGCAAGATGTGACGTCATTAAATATTCGGGTGGGATCAGGCATTTAAATCCATAAGATACTAGTGTCTGTTCTGTAGACATTCATATTTCTAAGGGAGGCCATTTTCTAATATATCGACATTTATATCTCCAATAATAAATATATTATCAGTGTTTTCGTAGAGGTTCAATTCATTTGAGAGAGATTCTTGAAAACCGTATATATTTTTTGATGAAGACGATCGGTATATTGCTAGTATTATTGTTTCTTTTCTAAATGTAATTTTCAGATAATTTACATTTGTTGCAATGTTACACCATCATTTTTTGTTTCATTTGATACAGTTGAGAAGGGAGTTAAATTTTTAAAATGTGGGGGTATTTTTTGTACTGATATGATTTAGATTCTTTATTAGGATTTGCAATTAATCGAAGTTTTTGTTCACATTCATTTGGAGCACATTCAAATTATTTCTCAGAGACGCTAGTTTATTTGGTATTTTAGTTATTATTGTTTTATCTTCCATATTTGTGGTGATATGTATATATGCGTGGGATTAGTTTAAAAAAATTAAATCGTCCACGTGTCTAATGTAAGTAATGTTTTCATCTGTAATGCCACTTGTCATTTTTCTGCCCTCTTTGTACCAGACAAATGTTTTTTTTATTTAGCACGTTTTTTGGGTTTCCATAGCAGATCTTTATGATTTTGACTTATTTCTTCACAGATGTATTTTGTATCTTGGGAAAGCTCTTTAATCGAAACGTAGTTAATGTTTCTTTTTTAAAGCGATAAGGTTATCTGATTGATCGGTTATTTTTTTTTCATAGTTTCCATTTTCTTTTCTTTGTCTAGGATAATTTTTCCACAGTTTTATCATCAATTTCTCTAGTGCCTTTCCCTCTTGTACTAGTCATTATTATTGTGTCTGGTAGCTTTATATCGAAAGAAGACGACCAGAAGTTGAAATATGTCACTGCAAATGATTGGAAAACACTAGCACTCTGCTAATTTACGAGGATACAATCATTTGTGGCTGCCAAAAGGGGGAATAAATCAATCTCAGCACAAATCACACTGCTTAGGAGGAGGGTATAGTTCATAAATGAATTTTTTTATAATTTTAGGGGGAGCAAAACAAAAAAACAATCAACTGCCATATGAAAGTATTGTTGGATGTTTATGAATATCTATATTTATAAACTGACAAACAGATTCGGGAGATACCTTCCATCGTCAGGAAACTAACAGGAAATACAAACAGAAATGTGTGCGTGAGCCTTAAAAGCGCCTACCCTAAGAAAAGTGAGCCATACAAATAAATTAATAGATATATCTTCTGTGTACTTTCCTTAATAAAATTGTTTCCATTTGATTAATTTATGCTTTTGGCTTCAAGTTGCAACCTTCCTTTTGCAATACGTTAGACTTCCTCTATTTAGTATTTCTAGGATACATAACGTAACGGCAACTCATCCACATACTGCGTGCACTAAATTCTAGGAAAGATATTGCCTGCATTGCTAGTTTTTGCGCGGTGAAAAGTTCGTTTTGAAATTAAATACCTATATAATGTTATCCACTCAGGTGTAGCTTGATCTTGATATTATTTATTTATTATATTATATACGCCCTTTGGGAGCTTTTTCAATACCTTGTTATAAAATCTAAATTATTATAGTGGCACAGGTGTAAAACATATGTACTCGTATTCATAAAATCCAACAACAATTTTTTTAAAACGTCACAAACAAATTCAGCAATAACATTGTCTATGCATAATTTAATATAGCCTTCAATAAAGTCGAATATACAAAACACACACACATTAACCCATACCTATGCTCTAGACACGTATCTTGTTAACAATTGTTGAGGATAGAACACAGTCTTCTTGTATTTCCATTCCGTGCAGTTGAACATATCTCTATATCTGAAAAAGTATTTACCTTCTGCTTGAAGTCGGAGTACAAGCAAATTTTTTAATGACTCATTCCTGAAATTATTGTTACAATTGAATAAATTTTTTGATCTAGTAGTTTTAGTTGGAATATTAAAGTTAATTAAGCTACGTGAGCTGTCTATAACACCATTAATAATTTTAAAATTAAAATTTACTCAGAAACTAGTCTTCATGTGGGAGTTTCGATAATGTTGATTCTTTCATTAAGTAATTGTAAATTATAGTTTCAACAGATAATTCGAGTTTATAGTTAAGATATCTTAAAAAATTAAGTTGAACTTTTTCATTGGAATCGGAGTGGATTTTATAGTGAGGGGACCATATAGAAGAATTATATTCCACTTGACTTCGAACTAAGGAAGAGTATAATAATTTTAGTGTTGAAATGTTCCTGAAGTTTTTCGAAGAATGAAGTCAAGCATTTTTAAACTGTTATTACTTATTCAGATCTTTAAGAATAGCTATTTCAAGCAACCATTCGATTCTGAATGGCGGCGACCAGAATCCTGACCATAATCCAGAATCCGGACCGAATCCTGACCAGGGCGATACTACGGTATTTTTCCCTCTATAATTTCTTGTTAATGTTCTCTTGTGGTTTTGATCCCGCCACCACTGGGCCCAGAGCAAACGAACTATTTTTTTAAAAGAAAGACATACATTTCCGGGTAACAAATAACCTGACAATTTAAAAAAATCCTACTACCATCTTTATACACGGAAGATGTTGCTTATGCAATGATGGAGAGGTTAGCCAGCAGAGGAATTTAACCCACGATATTTGCTATCTCAGTCACCATAGATAAAGAATGAGCCACTGACCGGTTGTATTTTTAATAGGTCGGTTTACCTATTATTATTACATCAGTAGATTGTGATTTTATAAATCAAAATACGATTGACGTTGTATTTTTTGACGAAAAAAACATTCCGTCGTCTGTCAGAGCGATTAATTTGTAATTTCATCGATTTTTTAAATATTTCGGAATCGGATATTTTGATCGTCGAAATGTTTCGATTATGGCCATCACTAATCCCGGGTTTAAGTTTTATAATAAAATAAAGAAATTATTCCGTGGTTCGAATTTTGAATCATGTACCTCTATGGTAAATGGCAAGAGCCGATTTTTTAATATCACTTTACGAAATTCCTTGCTCTTTGTTGATTTCTTCCGTATTTTCCTACTTTATTATTGGTCTCGAGTTTGTTTTTATTCCAGTTAGAATTTTATTACATCTCTTTGGGTAGGTACTTAGATATTGGAAACCCGAGCGATGTACAACAGGTATACAAATAGAACTTTTAGAAAAGTGATGGAAATGTGGATAGCGCCGTTTTTCTTTCTCTATTTAGAAGAAAACACAGATATAGACAATAATAAACATACTATATACAGTTTTTTTTTTAAATTTTAATTGCTTTCTAACTAAATCGGTTTTATCGATAATAAATCATTACCCATCCATCCAAATTTTAAAGGAGTGGGGGTAAATTAAATCATAAATAAGTCGTCGCAATGTGGATTAACCACAGTTTGAAAATGGCCTTAAACGCCGAAACAGCTGTCACAATAATAACAACTAAAATGCTTTCAGAACTTAATAATAACATTATTAAATTTGATTTAGATTAAATTTAAAAAAAAAAATTAAATGTGGTTTTACGAATTAAACACAAAAACAATTAATACTATATACAGCATTATGGAAAATTCGCCTGCATCCTAACTGTTTCTCACAGATTCATTCTTGGTTTAGGGAGAGTCAAAAGCGAACATATGCTGACTGAGAGTTAATTCTTCATTTTTTTTTATAATTACAAACATTATCCTCTATAAATTTTCAGTTTTCAAAAGATTATCATTGTACTATGTGTACTTATATTTGCCATCATTGTTGCATTCTATAATTATGTCCTTCTCACACTATCACGAACGGTACCAGCTTTGTGATTGCTAATTACAATAATTCAAGAATCAACTTCCATGTACAAATAAAATATAAATATTTTAAATAAATTTATTTCAAATAAGTTTATTTAATTCATACTATCCATTACTTTCTTTACTTTAATTTTTATTATAATTTTACTTATTTAAGTCCACTAAACGTTTTGCAGATATACACATGTGCATATACATTTACGCATGTGTTGTGTATGTATACATGCGTTTATGTACACATAAGCAAAAAGGAAATATATTATTTATATTTTTAATATCGTTTTTTTGAGATATGAGATGCTAACATATTATTTCGATATATTCGAAAATACGATGTTTAGGTTGGTAGCATTGTGGCGGGCTGGTCGGCTGGGCTGTCTATCGTATAACTTGAACTTGTCTGAAGTCTGAAAATAAACGTTTTATAAAGAAATCGTCTATAATTCAATTACCCGAGTGTAGACATTAGTTTAATAACAAACACCACCTTTGATGAATGTTTCGGTCTTTCATACAAAATCCATTACCCATCTAACTTTTATGTAATATATAATACATCTATGCTTTTTTTCTGTTGTACTATGTATTTTTTTTCACTCATATGCAATATGATCGAAGCTTGTCAATTTGACTGTCGTAAAACGGGAACTTCCCAGTTGGACAGTCAAAGTGTTCTTACTTTTTCTGAATTAAATAAGTAATAAAAAAAGCAAAACAAAACAAAGGAAAGAAGAATAAAATGGTACTCGTTTCATATGATGGGTTGAAATTTAACGAGGTATGTCACGATGGGAGTTATGGGTTTATAAAGGGTGATTCATCTATAATAATATGCTTTTTAGATAGTCATGGAAACGAGTTGTTAATCAATTTGATTGTAAACAACAGAAATTAAATAATCGGCAGGTTGGGAACTGTGAGATACAACTAAGAAAACACGGAATCTTGGTAAATACGATATTCTTATAAAATGGGCTTGCTGTTTTACGATCTTCTGACCAAGGGCGTAGGAGATTGAACAAACTAATAATATATCCTGAGTTTGGAGCACAATCTGTCGCTTGTCGCCTTTCATCTAAACTCTGCTACAGTATTTTCAAATACATTCCATAGTTTAAAAACTTAAGTACAGTCTGACATTATATAGTAGAAAAAAAAGAGGGCGCTACGATTGTTTAAGACTTTGTAAATGACAACACCAAGATGGGACATAGTATTGTAAGTTTTAAAAAGCACAATGGTCCAAGTGCATGTTTTTTACTATAACCAAACGGTATCCAGAAATTAGTGGTAGTTTCCGAAAGGAGATGATTCTACATCACATTTTAATACCTTGATTAAGGAATATTTTGTATTTCTAAAATGTGTCTATCGAAATAACCGTGTATTAGATGTTAGATAAATACAATAAAAACAAAATCAAAATCACAGTTCAAAAATATAAATTAAAAAAAACAAAAAATTACGAGGTTTTGCATTGTTTTAAAACGAACTGTAAAATTCGAATGTGAATTTTTTTATCAAGAATGAAATTTCAAAGATATAGTAGCTTAGTATTGCCATAGTAGTGAAAAAATGTAGTTCCGCTTTAAACGCCTACATTTTATTGCCAAGTTATAGTTATAAGGTAGATACTAAAAATTGTATTTTTTTAAATCATAAATTTGGAACAATCTTTTGAAATTTCTGAAATGATAGTTTGAACATTACTTTGGGCCTACTTATCAATATTTTTTAATTGATTCTCCATACTGTAATAATATTTCTTTAAACGTTTGAATGCATTGACTAATCAATCATTATGGCTTCTCCCGAAGGATCACCGGCTGGACCAAGTCCCCCAGGGTCCAGGCACAGCGTAGTTCCGCCGTCCAAAGAAACATCCCGGGTTGCATTCAAGGAAACATCCGGGGATTTAATATCCATCACTCACTCCAAAGATTTCTCCAATCGTTCCAATGCTACCTTGGCCTCAGTGGGTAGTGTCCCCAGCTTCAAGCGTCAAAGCTCCAAACGGAAAACAAGGATTGTAGAGAGCACCAATATCGAATATGAAGACACTATCTATGAAGAAACTCGAGAACCTATTGTAAGAGTATTGCATGAAAATATTGATGTCACACCGAATAGAATACAAAGCAACCAACACAAAATCGGTGGTGGTAAGTTTGATCTGGACTTCGAAGGAGGGAACCTTTCTGAACGAAGGTCCCGAGCGAGTCGGGTCAGCCGGGTGAGCCGAGTCCCCTCACAGGTCCAATTCATTGGAGATCAAGATGCTCCCAAGCGCATCACCGCCAACGTCAGCTTAGAAAACCTTAAAGTTGACTTTGTCGCCTGCGATGTCGGGAATCAAGTAGACGTAGATTTAGACACGAAGGCCCCTTCGGCCATGTGGTTACCCAAAATGTCTTCCAAAATGATTTTCCCGTCAGAAATACGACTGTTTTTAGAGGAGACTGAAACTGTATTCTTATTTGAATTAGCAAGTGTAACGGTGATGAAAGGAAGTGCCGAAGGTGACTCTGTCGAGAAAGAAAATGAAAGCTACGATTACCTCACCATAGGGAAGGGACGCAATCGTAAGACTGTCACGACGGAAGTGCAAACTTTGGCATGTATTCGGAAAACCAGACACACAATTGCTCCCAGAGTGGAGAAAGCTAATAATTCTGCATTCGCTTCTGTCTGGGATATGTTTGATTCTTATGGAGTTAAAACAAGCGATACATTAATTAAAATGCCGAGCGAGGATAATATTATGGATCCTAATCAGGCTCGCCAAGATGCGCAGTTAACAAAGGAGGAATTAAATATCAAAGCCATTTTCAGCAGTACGGCATTCTTCGATGCTGTCATGATGATGGAAAGAATCATCGCAAACAATAATTTTAAAGTGGAACAAGAGGACTTCAAAGGACTCGTCAGATCGGACGACGATGTTTGTGAAGAAAGTTTTGATTATGAATTAATGCTCCTTTGGGTGTTCAGCTATTTCAAAATTGAAAACAGGACTGTTACAGCACTGTGCATAAATACCGGTAACTCGGATATTATCGCCGTCGGTTACGGCAAATTTTTGTACTCGGAAGTTATCAGTGGAATTATATGCATATGGAGCATAAAAAATCCCACTCAGCCTGAAAGATTGTGGAAATTTGATACTCCCCTGACGAGCTTAGCTTTCTCAAAAACCAATCCCAATCTATTGGCTGCCGGGTTTTATAGTGGGGACGTAATTATTGTGGATATTACGTCATACAATAAACACGTCATAGCTAAAAGCAGCCGAAACTCTTCTCCAACATTTCAACCTGTTTGGTATGTGACCTGGTATTACGCAGCAGACTACAACCCCGACGTTGAACAAGTGCTCGCTATAGGACAGGACGGGAGAGTTAACCGCTTCATGCAAACCAAAACTAAAGACTTTGTATGTAAATCAATTATGAGAATAATACAAACAGAGGGGAATGTGAAAAGCATTTATGAAGAAGATTGGTGTTTGAAAAATGAAATTCCCATTGTCAGAAACACAATCTGCCATTTTTACTGTCCTCATCCGAGTTTAGACAGTATTTACTTTGTTGGAACTTCGGATGGTTATATTTACAAATGTTCGAAAAACTATTTAAACCAACACGTCAGTTTCTTTTTAGCTCACGACGGTCCAGTGTACAAAATGCAGTTTTCCCATCATTGTGAGAAGATATTTCTAACTTGTGGAGCCGATTGGACAGTCAAGATATGGAGGGAGAATGTTGACGTACCGCTCGTCATATTAACTACAGATATGAACCCCGTCACAGGGGCAGTTTTTTGCCCAACGCATTCTACCATCATCGCTGCCGTAAGTGGAACATCCGTCTACATATGGAACATCCAACAGAAGATAGACACGGCAACTCTGATCATAGAATTACCTGCTGAAGTATCAAAGCTATCAAACGTACTTTTTACAGAAAACGGAAAAAACTTAATTATATCGGATGCTATGGGAGGGGTTCACATGTACGCTCTCCTGGGGGTCTGTAAATCTGCGGAGGACCAATATGAAATTCTCGAAAATACTTTGCATAAAATATTGCTCATCAGACCCGAACTATTGGAAAAAATTATAAAGGCAAAGAAGTATACTATGTAGTATCGTAATACTTTATATGAATTAACTAACTAACTGTCACGCCGTTTCCCGGTTTCAGGGGTAGGCAAAAAAGACAGACCGCCAAACAACTCGATATTGGCATACACTTCTTGCTTCATTCACATTCATACACCGTCTCATACATTATCTTCTATTATTCTGACTTCTGACATGGCCCGATTAAAGTATTTGATTTACTTGATCGTGTCATGCTTCCTCGGGCGTCCCCGGCTTCTTCTTCCATTCATGAATTAACTTTTGTAAAATAATTACCTTACTTTGTAAATGTGTCATTGTAAGTGTGTGTGTGTTTTTATGTATAAAGTACGTTATTATGTTGAGCCATGTTTTGTTTCTTCCCCTTTATTGAACCAATGTTTCGGACAGCCTTGTACTGTCCCCATCATCAGGACGAATATTTTAACAGGCATGAGAATCTTAAATTCTATAATATATTCTGTTATACTACAACTGTTCCGATAACAAAAAATTCAGAGTCGCTGCCTATATAAGGCAATTTAATACAACATTAAAAGACAGTAAAACTTCATTTTTACGTTTTTTAAGGGAACCATCAAAAAAGTGTAAAACTGAGGAAATGAAAAATGTATGGAAAAATTGAATTGCTAAGTACCTACTCAATTTTCAAACCATTAATATGAATAAACTGTAAAACTTCCTTAC
>JAHDVE020004345.1:0-53885 GCA_022606495.2 Halesus radiatus
AGATACATTTAAAAAAAAAGTGTAATAAAGTATATAGAGATATAAAGAATAGTACAGAAAAAACATATTAAATATATTTCGTCCAGCAAGTACAAAAAGCAACTTTAGTAAATTGTTTACCACCACATGTTTGTCCCTTTCCATTCCTTGGTTAGGGCCTTCAACCCATTTAAGATCCCTTCCCAAAGAGCACAAAAAATGCAACACAAATTCAGTAAAGCAAATCGAACCTTGAGATGCTAATAGTAATAAGACCAAAGCGCCACTAATGTAAATGTATGTAATTATTAAAAAAAATAAATTAAGAATTAACTGTCAGTCAGCATATGTTTGCTTTTGACTCTCCCTAAACCAAGAAGCCAATCATAGACCACTTTGAGAAGAACAATTGCACTTTTCGATTTCCATGTATCGGGTATGATGTTGAACATTTTTGAACCTAAGTATGAAAATTGCCTTTGAGCAAGGGATGTCATGGTAGTAGGTGGAACTATTGGATTATTAGAATGACGGGTGTCGTGATAGTGGTCTATGGATAGGTAGTGGTGACGTTGTTTTTGTGTGTGTAATATAATTTTCCTCATGTATAATTATCGTACATTCAGAACACGCATCTCTTTAAATAATACGTCACTGGGGCACCTAAAAGGTTTTTTAAGAATGACTCTTAGTAGCGATTTCTGTGATTTCGCTAGTGGATCCAACATTAAAGTTCTTGGTATACATAAACATTATCGCAAATAAAAAATTGATGCTTTACTCTTGGAAACGTCAAAGCAACAGAAATATGGCACCACTCTTAAGTGAGCTTCACTATATGCATTGACATAGGTGGCGCAAAAGATATATTATGATAGCACACTTGTACTTCTGGTGAATAAATCACCCTGCATGAATTTATAAGTTCAGTTGGTTCATTGGTACGATGAGCTAGATAACCTATGCTTTAGAGTTAACCCTATTAGTCTCAGCTATTTTTCATCTTAAAAAAACTTAAACGTTTAAGAATAATTGTAATTTTTATTTATTAAATTTTACAACAGAAAAGAAAATACAATTCAAAAAGTCCCGATAAACTACTTTTTTGTAGTTTGTCTAACGGGTGCTTGTTATTTACACATTATTTTAACATATATATTACAATGAACGTACAACTAAAGTCGTTTATGAGATAGACGGTATGAAAGCAAAACAACAGTTGGTGTATGAAGAGTATGCTTGGTTGTCCGGTCTCCCTTCATTATCACCTGTGATCTGAAATAATACATTGTGTTAGTTTATTAGTCTATGAACTATTATTCCGCCACCCCAATATCACAAGAAAACTTTAATGTAAAGGACCATTATAAAGGCTTTAGGAATCAATATTAGGGAAATTATGTGTTGTTAGATTCTTATAAGCTGAGTGTATTTATATTTAATATAATTGATTAACCAAAGGAGCATGTTTTATAATCTGTGATTAATAAAACTACTCTCTAATGGTTAATAGGAGTTTATTTATTTGTATAATAGTTATAAAAGCTATTGATTAAGTTTACACTATATAAATAAGGACATGAGAAACAAATACTATGAATTGAACATGGAATAAAGGGAGATAGCCTAATCTAGCCGTACAACAGGAAGTGGATGATTCTACTAGAGAAAAGAAAACGGGTGACTACATAGGAAAGTAGATGTCACTAGTGTCGCCGTGCTTCAGGTGTTTGGTGGCTGTCAAAATAGTAAATCTTATTATATTCTTTACTTCATGGTGTTTCCTGTCCTACTTGTATGAAACAGCAAAGTTTGGTGTGAGGAATTCACAGTCTAGGTGCACCAATAGATCGGCGTTCTGAGACTAAGTGGCTAAATATTTCATATTTATCTTTAAATACTTTTTCTACGTTATGTACCGGGAGTCCCTATGCAATATGTATGTTTCAGGCTAAAAATACACCTAATCTTATCAATAATATGTTATGTGTGGAAACTGACGAGGATATATCTGACAAGGTATAAAGTAAACCAATAACACCAGCATAAATCTAGTTCACATTCAGTAATTTGATAAAATAAGTAAGCATCATTTACTGATTTTAGCTACACAAGATGTCTGTGTACATGTTAGCCGTTTCCCCGGGGTTTACAGCGGTTAATTTTTTCCCAATAAATAATACACTCTACTTTACTGTAAGTATCAAACAAGTGAATGTTTATATAAAAAAAATCCCTTTTTGTTGAAATTTTACCCATACTGTGTATGATTTAAATTTAAAAACATGAATTATGCTCTGGATGATTGAAATTTTAAAATTAGAACTGTGTGTATGATTATAATATTATACTCTCTTTGATATTTTTGTTGATTCTATGGTCATCAGATGTGATGGAATTTGTAACACAGGAAACCTTATTGTTTATGACAATGGAATGTGATAATTTAAATTTTAAATTGTCTGCTCGCTACAAGATTTTCAATGATTTTTTTTCAGATTTTCGGGGCAACTACAACATACATGATTATTTTATTTCAATTTGCTTACTCCATGTAGAAATTTATTTGATTGTACATTTGAGCAGCTCAGAAAAAGAAATGAATAAAAAATAATTAGTTCTTGAACAGTACATTTTTCTCCATTGGAACTATGTTTTCTACAAAGTTATATCTTTGAGATCTTCTATATGATTTCATATAGCACTATTTAAAATTTTGTTATATTCTCAACGAAAATATATTTAGTAGGACATTCTAAAGTGGTAGGTACTCTTAGTATCGCCCTGGTGAAAGAACACCTTTTAAAATCTAAAAGTTTTCTGAAATGACTTTAGCCATGTTTGATGACCAGATCTGAATAGTCAGGTACTTCCCAAAGCTACCTCTTCCCCATTGTTTTCCCTTCTATACCCCCTTTAGGATTTTAGCATGCCATAGAACCACTGGCTCCGGGGAGTTGAGACTGTTTATTTATTTATTAATTTTCTGGAAATCATCAGTTAACCTCAGAGATTCCCAATGTGGCCAATATCGCCCCCCAAGGGTCGTTGGAGAGATCTAAGGGGGCGGTGGTGGCCTCAATGGCCAATAGGGGCGAATAAGGGCTGAAATGGAGGGTGAGGCCAAAACAAATAGTTTAATAAATCTTCCTTATAAATTCAAATTTGTACAAAATATACATATAGATATTTATCAAGAACAAAAAGGTATTGTAATGGAGAATAGGGGTGATGAAAAGATTGTGGCGGGGTACAGAGTAGAACTGTATCAAATTATAAATAGCCGTTGGAAATAATAGCTAAATGCCGTCAACATCCAACGCTATTGAAAAAATATAACGTTAACAGTTAATAAATTGAATATAATACCGAATTGCGAATATTTCTCAACGGAGTCAACGACTAACGAGTCAACTGCCCATGTACCTATTGTTTTTAGCAGTATTGAAGCAAAATAAATGAAGAAAAGATTAACAGGAATTTGGAATTGTCTTTTGGTTATGTACCTTCCTACTAGACGTTTATTTTGGATTTCGATATTTCATATGGCCGATACGTAGCGTCAAGCAAATCTATCGTTGGCGAGCATAATTTCAGATGATATTATTTATAACGGACCATAATTATTTATCAATACTAATAATATCCTGCCAACGGACCAACATCATCAGTTTCAACTTTCAACGTGATTACAGGATTATTATTAGGTGCCCGGATATCTCCCGTTAAAAGGGATTCCCTAAAACGATTGTGATCTTAATTTATTATTTTTTGTTAATGTCATCATTGCCGACTGCTGTGTCAATCTCCTGTAAGTTTAGTTTGGATTGTCGCGAGTATTCAAACTGTTTTTGTTAGTTTTATTATTTTACTTCCGAAGTGCAAATATCTATTACGCATATAATTGACGTTGGATCGGCATTTATTAACGATTTATAGTATGTTATACGTTTTAATAGAACGAAGTACCTACATATGTTTTTGTAATTTAGATTAGTGAAGAAAAAATAAAATAGTGAAATTAGATGTAATTCATGTAATTATATATTAAGCTAGGTAAGTCAACAAAATAATTATTTGTATACTGTAAACTAATAAACGTTTAGTGTGTTTGAACTGGGAATAGTTAAGTGTAGTGGTGGGCGAAGCAGCTCGGTTTAGTGAGCCGGATCACTAAATCAGCTCTTTGTAGTTTACCGGTTCGGTGATCCGGCTCGATTTAACGACGGTTCGTTTCCCCTCGCACCATGCCCTCTCCCTCGCTCCTCCTAAAGACGTCCTTAAGACGCTCTTACACGTTACTTTTTTCGTCCAGTTTTCATGTGGATTGTCTTTACAGAGAGCTGATTTAGCGATAAAAAAAAAATAATAATAAAAATAATAATAGTGCAGTTCCTCACTAAACCGACCCGCTTCGCCCACCACTAGTTAAGTGAAGGGCCTTCATAAGAACATGAACAAAATGGCAAACAATAATCGAAATGATTTTATGAAAATATTTCTAATCTTTATAATAATAATAATGTGTGTAGATAGTAGGTACTATTTATTTTTTAATCATTTTCGTCGCATTAATGTAGGCGTTCTTTTCAACGGTTATTCTCAACCGTTGAAAATCATCAATGATAACTATGTTGGCGTTGGATTGAATTTTTGAAAACGCCCACTATTAGTATAGAGTCGACTGCGGATATGAGAGTTATTATCTCTGAGTCACAGTGTATATATTTAGATTTCATCGCATTGTCAAGTAATAAGAAACAGGGGGGAGGGTGCTGATGAAAAAGGGAACCTCTGGTTTACATTATATCATTGTATACATGCATTGTATACTAAAAATAAAACCAATTAAAGATTTCCTCGTTGCGACTTTACCTGATACAAATATATATTTACAAGATTAAAAAAATAAATTAATTCCCTTATTTTGAC
This sequence comes from Halesus radiatus, assembly GCA_022606495.2. Classification (NCBI taxonomy): domain Eukaryota; kingdom Metazoa; phylum Arthropoda; class Insecta; order Trichoptera; family Limnephilidae; genus Halesus; species Halesus radiatus. Next base: position 4,912 of record JAHDVE020004345.1, read on the forward strand.
TATTAAACCACTTCATAACAGATAAGATAGAATTAGGTAAAACTAATTGGTCTAACAACTTGGACATTATTTTGTTCATCCACAGTTGCAAAGTTAAAACTTGGTATTATTTTAAAATTCACATTCGTAATTAAAATCGACCAAATTTAACTCCACGATCGACCGGTAGGGAACCCTTGCTATAGAACATAGGTGTCGGATGAGAATGCTGTGTGTGTTCTTACGGTAATTTAATGAAAGGTGTTTTGAAGATCATTAATCCCTTCGGCATCAATCCACAGCCGGGAGAAAATAAACATTTTAACACAGGTTCAGTAATTTGGTTATATTAACCAATTGATATTTATGGGGAGGATTGATGGAAGACGAACCAGAGGAAGATGCTGCTCTTCAAGGTATCATAATTTACATGGATGATACGAGTGCAGTTCCTCACTTGTTTCGGGCTGCAACCTACAGGGCTCTAATGATAGCCAACCTCGGATAGAAGACATGTACTGAACAGTTCGGGTGTGGAAGGATTTGCAGTCTTTCGTGTTTCCTCCCTCCTACAACATGAACCTCTTCAAGACTCAGATTCATGTCTTTCTTTCGTTAAAAAGACCCTCAACGTAGCATCCCCAAATAAGAGGTCCTAATGGTAACTTTCGAAGCCTCTCGTGTGGACCAAAAACTGAGTTTAACTCTTTGCACGTTGTGTCGGACGTCTTGCCGCCCCCTAGAATTAATTAATTGTATGTGGGCACTTGTACGGGGCCAGATTCAGCAAAAATAATGATGCTGGTTGGTGTAACAAATAGAAGCTGAAAACAGCAATTCGGCAGTCCACCAGCGACACTCGAACCGACAATACTTCTGCTCCCTCAAACCGCTCTACCGACTTGCCTTCTTCTTCACTCTGACCACCGATGACCCTGGACCGCCCTCCGGACTACCACCACTCACTGGACCAGACCCTCGCATCACCACGGACAAGGCTCGCGGAGGAATTTGCACAAAAGTGTATATTGTGCAAAGGGATTTGTGCAAGTTTGAGGTTTGCACAAAGGGGAGTTTTGTGCAGAAACAGAATCGTTATTTTACCAAGGTACCAAACTCCCTTTTGTGCAACTTAACTCAAATCGGAATCGTTCCTCTTTGCTGAGGGAACGATAGGTCGTGTTTCCCTCCACTCCAGCCATCTCCGCAGATCGGGATCAGCTGTGCCTACAGTTCGCTCGTGTGCCACATGTCTGACACACATGTGATCGTAACATATGCGTGTTATAGGAAAAAATTACCATTCGTACGCGTCCGTATCACACGTCTGATACAATGAGTAAATGAAATCCTCAACACGGGAAATCCCAGAGGATATCAGTATTTTTTTAACCTGTTACAAAAAAAATAAATTATTATTATGATACAGCAACTTTGGTTGCCAATGATACAGCGTTCCTCTGAAATATTAAATTTTCCTCACACCAGAATATTCATAAAAGTATCACGATGCTGACCTACACCGAAATTTGTGAAAAACAAAATCACGTTTCGTAAGGAATATAAAAATAAAAATTTACTCAGCAGATGACACACTTACGAATTCGCATTTGATCATGCGCATATCACATAAGCTTGACGTAATATTTTGGACTAGCACCGATATAGCGATTTTGTCAATTGTAAGCGATCATGGTCTACCTTGTATCTATCAACGAAATGTCCAGACAGCCGTAACATAAACTACCTTTTAGTATGGGTTTTCATTTTTATAAAATTTTACATTTTAAGAGGTTTCTTACACATGGATATTGATTCAATATTGCACATCATAATTTTCCTTTTCTATCTGACATGATAAGTCATGCTCAAGGCTCTATTTTCACGATAAATTACATAGTAAAAAATTAAAGATCTGTTCCGCATGTGGGTACTGAAAAACTCGAACGAATTAAAGCTAGTTAAACCTAGATACATTCCGTATTACTTATTACATTCTTACGCGCTGGTTCACCATTGGTATAGTTCAGCCGGCCTTAAGCCCGGTTTAAGGTTATTTTAACTCCTCGAATGTCAGTATTTTCAGCAGAGAATTCGTCAAAACCCAGAGTGTTTTCCGTGTTTGTCACGCCGTGTTAGATGGGTATAATTTCGTAATTACTGACTCTTCTAAATGGCACCTTCTTACCAGATATTGTGTTAATGTATTTATAAAAATTGTATGTATATCATAATTAGTAGTTTTCCAGAAAAGCTTCATTTATTTAGAGAAATAATTTTTTTCTCTCTATCAAAAAAATTATAATATATTAATCAAAATAACTTATTTTACAGCCCCATTTTAAATGTTTCCTTTCACACCCTCTTGCCCCACTCTTTACTAATCCCTAGTCACGCCCCACCCCCACTGTGACGCCTATTATGTATGTTTTGCCATTATTTTGTAATATTGTTTAGTATATATTTTGCCCTGACGATGGAACAGTTGTTCCGTAACCAGTCGACGTGAAAAATAAAAGTCGTTAAAACAAAGTTTGATTGTTTCATTTGTTTACTATAATAATTTCATTAATAAAGTTGTACTAATTAATAGAGATACCAACAGATGACACTGATTGCTACATTCGCAGGGTACATATTTGTACCAAAAGATATGCCCTTTTAGACACTAACACAAAAGGAGTAGTCCTTTAACTTTCCTGTTGCCAAAGGGGGTGTCAAAATCTTTAAAATACAATAAACCATAAAAAAAAAACTAAAGTACTATATTATAGCAAAAAAATATTTTTCAAATATGTGGGTATTATTTCTTACCGCAAATAATATTTCTTGCGCAGTGGAACCGTACTAACAGCTCTGCACGTTTTCGCTCGCACAGTGACATTCTTGTGGGTGATATGTGCCATCTCACTCACACGCGCTATTACCAAACCTGTGTGAGGGGATAAGATAATCGGCCGTCGGGCTGCGAGTAGGTACTAAATGTTCATACACGTGGTAAGTCAGTAGAAGCCCGCCTATCACCCGAAGGCCATATCCGTTGATGAATGGAGAGGTTTTTTAACAAAATTAACTATATTATGATAATTATTTCACAAAAACATGCTTAACAATGCTTAAGTTCTAAGAATATATAAGATTTAATCGTGGTATGCGATGCAACCTTTACATTTTGAGCTAATTTAAACACGGGTTTTAAATATTTGGCATCCGTTTTCTTGACTAAGCAGTATGTTAGAAAAGCTAGATGGCACGGCTTGGATACAAAGGAACTGGAATTCAAAGCTGGGTGCCACAAAAATAGCCTTACCGAAGCCGTGAGAGCTTCTGCCCACTATGATGCTTACTGTAATTTACAATAAAATTTATGAATAAATGGAAAAAATTACATTTAAATGATAAAATGCGTAGGGTAACCGAGTCACCCCTCATAGCAAAGCATGTTTTGTTTTTCATCTTGGGATGCCGAAGGTGAAATGAGCAACATATGTACATATTTTGTGTTGAATAAATACAACATTTGAAAATGATGTGCGTGTCATTTTGTATACTTATTTCCTGCCTATGACACTTTATACCTAGTAGGGAGTTCGGTGTGACACGTGCGGCGCTGTGTTTCTTAATTAATGCGTGTTTTTAAAAGTGTAGATTGATTTCTTGCAATAATTACATATTAATATTTGTATGCAATTAAGGTAGGGCAAGCAGTGATTATGTGCCGGTATAGACGGCACACCCCTACACACAGCATGGTAACAAATCAAGGTTTCATTATTCCGACCTTATGCGCCGCATAGTATTCATACTTCAATTATAAGAAAGGGGAATTATGTTTACGTTTACCTGTAAATAAAAAATAAAGACAATAAAATAAGAGAACTTAAATTATTTATTCCTATTGTTAATCTTATACAAAACTTATTGGAACATCCAAAAATTATTCACATTTTTTTCAACTTTCAATATAGATTGGGAATACACCTAAATGTTTTACACTTACAAGTTACAGGTTTAACAATCTGTTAATCGAATTGTATTTTAATAATGTTTAATTGTATATCAGTACCATATATAATCAAAACATTAAATAGACACAATAATTAACAATTTTGAAAAATATTAAATGTGACGAAACATTGTTAAATGAAACACTGTAACATTGTGAGGTGACGGGCAACCGGACAAAACAGAACTTGATAAAATAATAGGTTAACACAGGTTGAAAAACCGCGACAACGACTTAAGTTTATTTATGACAGCACGCTAACTGGTTTCGGCGTAACCATGCTTTTGTCAGGGGATATAAAAGAAGTCTACTTTCATTTATATTTCCCCCGATTAAAGCATATTTGAGTTGAAATCATAAAAACAAAAGATTTCCCAACTGCCCAGAGCCAGTGAGACTATGGCATCCTCAGATTGGAGTATGTTGTGAGGTTGAAGGAAGCAGGGAAGGGAAGGAAAAGAAAAAGAGGAAGGTTGAGAAGCAAACAGCTGTTCAGATCTGGTCAATAAATACGGCTAATGCCATTTCAAACAACGTTTCGATTCTGAATGGTGATCTTTCGTCAGGATGATACTGAGTATCTACCACTCTGATATACACAAAATTACAGTGTTTCATTTAATAATACAAATTGGGGTATTCCGTTTGCAGTCTGAAGTTTATGGATACTAACTAGAACTGAAGGCAAACTTTGAGTAAGGGCGTGACAATAAAAAACCAACAAAGTATGTTGTTAGTTTAAGTGGTGGCCCACAAGACTCTACCCCAGGTCCAGATGATGCTAATGAAAGATAGTATCTGAATGAAAATGCACCGTAATACACACTACAATGGTGGTTGGTCGGTTGCAAGAGTAGGGGTTACTTCCCCGCTGCGGTGGCCAGGGGATTTCTCAGGACCAGGATTACAGAGTCTCCTCGGAGAAACATTTTAGAGATGAATCGGTCTTTGTTCACCGCCTTTCCCTGGAAAAAAAAACGAATAGGATAAATAATAAAATAGAATCATGCTGGGGTCACCAATATAGAAATGAAGTGAATATGTATTGTTGACTGTACCTGGTGAAGGAAGGTATTCAAAATGACTCTAAAAACATGGTACTATGACACTGAAGGAAGTTGATGAACAGAGCAATGGAGGGAAGCGAATGTAAAGTATGGAATCAGTAAAGTTTTACAATTCAGACTCATTCTTAATACACAGATTACTAAAGCTTGATAAAGTTAGAGGTTTTCATACGGAATATTTTTAGTTTTTTTCTTCTTTTTAACCAAATTAAGAAGAGTGGGAGGGAGTGGGGACTTTTGTGAAAATACTACTTGTAGTAGGTACCAGCAAAAATTCACCTTTCCCCTAATTTCTTCCAGGTCAGGTCAACGTATTGCCTTTATTGACTGGACTACTAGTGAATTGTATTCATGCTTGTTGTGTGCATTGGGTTGTAAATTATTGCAATCTATCTGTTTTATTTTTACAGCTGTTTGGAATACAATAGTGCAAGGCGTTTTTAAATCCCAAAAATTATTGAAAGAAAATTCTTATTCCCGTTTAATAAACTGGATCTAATTAAAATTCGCCTCCTTGGATACTAGGTCAAATGTAATAATCGGATTTCTTAACCAATAATAAAAACCAAAACCATTGATAGGACAGCCATACAAATAAAGGTGTCTAATTCATTTCAACGACGATCAAAAAATCAGTTTCCTTGACCCAAAATTCATGAAAACGACTTCCATGTTGAAAAACTGTATTTGTAAGTATTTCTGAACAGGTGGTCCGCGTCACCCAATCCTATAACATTTCCGAAGCAAAAATAAAAGATTATGTTGTGAAGAATTAAATATGCAAATAGTAACAAAACAAAAAAATCTTTTGTAAAAGGCAAGCACTATGTATGGGTACTGTCAATGATACATTATGTACGTATTACAAAGCAGATAGATTTACCTTACTTTGCAGTAGGCGGCAAAAAAAAAAGGAATTTAAAAAAAATGTTTCTACTATCTTGGTACGGGAACCGATGAAAGCAGGAAAACACTCTGCAAGGACCTCGGGTAGGGATTTGTAATGAAACACACATCATTTATGACAAATGACAATTGCTTTTTTCTGGGGTACTACCTGATACTAAACCCTTACTCATCTCTTTTCTAAATGCTACTATGAACCTTCCCGGTTCCTCTTTAAAAATATTACTGGCGAACCTTCCTGGTTCTCTTCTTAATTGCTACTCTGAATCTTCCCGGTTTTTGAAACTGCTCAGATGAATCTTCCTGGTTCTTTTCTAAAACGCTACTGACTCCCAAAGCAGTTGTCACGCTATTTATTTTATTATAACACAAAGAATATTCAAAATCATTTATGAAAATTAAGAACGGCTTAATGAACCAATATAGTTAATCTAAACAAGAATACACGGAGACAAAGGACTTCTTTTAAGGTACATCATATGAATTGCATAATCCCATAGTTTGTTGGAATTATTTAGCCTTGATTCGGTACAGGGCACACGTGTATGTCGATTTTATAAACAAACTGAGAACAAAGACCTTACATGAAGATGCATTACTTCATACACGTGTGATAAAACTCAAAACAAAATTATTACATAATTCTATTACAACATTTTACTAAAATATAACATATAAGACATCAAATTAATATAATTCTAAAAATATCGTAACAGGTGGTGAGACATTGTGATCCTAATATACCAGGCCAAGAAGTTTAAGTATCTTATTTTTGTTTAGGATCGGATCTTATTTATGCAATTGTCGTAAAAATATTGTGTTCTAAGGTTATCAAACTCGTAAAATTATTTTGTAAGGCAATATCGCGTAAAATGAGTAGTCTGCAAGTATGTTGCCTGTTGTATGCTGATGATGCGGTGCTGATTGCTAACAGTATGGAAGATCTACAGTCCCTCGTAGATACGATGAACGAAGTATGTATGGAGAATGAGCTAATGATGAACATAAGTAAGTCTAAAGTCACGGTGTTTGAAAGAGAGAGTACGAATGCAATATAGTTGTGAATGATGAATACTTGGAGCAGGCAGATGAGTTTGTGTATTTGGGAAGTATGTTCACGACAGATGGAAAGACTGATAGGGATATTGAAAGAAGGGTAAATGTAGGAGACTCCATTAATGGAGGACTGAAGGCGGTTGGCGCAAACAAAAAGGTGTCCAAAGAAGCGAAGCTAGCAGTCCACAATGGAGTGCTGATACCAACTCTGACGTATGGCAGTGAGGCATGGAACTGGCGGAGGAAGGATGAAAGTAGACTGAATGCTGTAGAAATGAGATCTCTGAGACGAATGTGTGGTAAAACCATGAATGATCTGTGAAAAATGTTGAGTTTCGTAAAGAATGCAAGGCTGATGTAAGCGTAGTGAGCAAGATTAAGAAAGGGCCACTTAGATGGTTTGGGCATGTAGAGCGAATGAATGAAGAAAGGAGTGTAAAGAGAATATATGACGAGAATGTGAATGGAAGAAGAAGCCAGGGACGTCCAAGGAAGACGAGGCACGATCAAGTGAATCAAATACTTGAGTCGGGCCATGTCAGAAGTCGGAATAACAGAAGAGCATGTATGAGACGTTGTATGAAAGTGAATGAAGCAATAGGTGTATGCCAAGATCGAGTTGTTTGGCGGTCCGTCCTCTCTGCCTACCCCTTCGGAGAAACGACGTGATGGTCAGTTAGTTAATATCGGGTTTTTGGGATGAACAAAAAGGTTTGTACATTCGCTTGTTCCTCTTTTGTCCGACTGCAAATTTAAGTCTGTCAAGCTTCTATTCATTTATTTTTATACAGGGAATAACTAAACATTAGGCCGTTTCGCCGCAGGTCTAGGCAGAGAGGACAGACCGCCAAACAACTCCATCTTGGCACACGGTTCTCGCTTCGTTCACATTCATATATCGCCGCATACATTCTCTTCTGTTATTCGGACTTCTGACATGGCCCGACTCAAAGTATTTTATGCACTTGATCATACCATGTTTTCCTCGGGCGTCCCTGGCTTCTTCAAAGATTCACATTCATTTATCTAATATGCGATCTTGTACTGGACACAAAGAAATAAAAAAAAAAACTTACCCAAAAGCGAGTCTAGATTGTAAAACTTTAACATGGAATCTATCAGGAGTGTTTAGATGGCAGATGCCAAGCAGTTTTTGCAAAAGCCAAGAACTAGCACTGGATAGAAATAAGCTTTTAAAATAGCGATACGAATAAAGCAATATAGCTAAAATATCAGTTACTAGGAATTGTTTAGGTATTTATATGGTATTTCTTCATTACTCAGACTCAGTAGAAAAACACACAATTTAAAAGAAAGAAATGTACTGTTAGGTTCATAAAAATAAATAAAAAATAATTGCACATGCGGAGGTCCAAAAAAATGCACTTAATTTATAATTTTTAGGTTCTTGTAAAATTGTTAGATTCGCCCCGGCCGTCGTCGAAGACGACAGCAGGGATAAAAACCCAAACCACAAATCTACAAGTGGCCTATATGTCCTTAGGTGAACAGTTATTAGGTTGGGTTAAATAATAAGATGATTTTACAGTTGGCGCTTCCGACAAATGTCATATCATACTAACAACATTAAAGATGGCGTCGATTCCACTTACATATTTACGTATTTTTATTTAAATAAAGTAAAAAAGTAAGTGAATTTTTTTGGACCTCCACATATGCAATTATTTTTATGAACCTGACAGTATATTTCGTTTTTTAAATTATCTGTTTTTTTAAATGGTCTGAGAATCGAATAAATACCATTATAACATTGTTTTGTTTGCAGCAGAGCTCAACTATACGATAAGGCACCACTGACAGTTGGTAAACTAGGTTATGTAAATGTTTAAATCCCAACTTATGAATAAACTGTGAAAACTGATTAATTAGCAAAATAAATACCAACCTTTTTTCCTTTTCCTGTACGCGGCATCTCAGTCCACATCTCTTTGACGTTCTCCAGGACCATATTACAATGGCGATCGAAGGCTCGAACTCTGCCAAGGAGTTTCTTATTATTTCTGCAATTAATCAAAACTTGTGTGTTGTTTTTCACTGACTGGGTGAGGACTGAGAGGGGCCCAGTACTGAATTCTTCCTCCTCGATTTTCGCCAGCTCCTCCAAGCTCAACTCGGAGCGGGGTTTGGCGGCGGAAGTCCTAAAACATAAAACGTAAACATTGCACAAAATACTTACCCAAATTTACTATTTTTTTAACTTAATTCATGCGTTTAGTATATACTTACATTGCTAAATTGTTTCAATGTGTTTAAAATAGTATTATTTGATAAAAATGCTAAAAGCCGGAACGAAACAGAACGTTTTGAAGCACGCTGAAAAGTTTGCGAAGTATGTGACAGTTTGTCTGTGGATAAGTTGTTTATGGAATGTGTTGCCAGAGGGCGAGTGGTCTTTGTGAAAAGAATTATTAAGAGCGGGGCAATTTTGAACTAAAAAACCAAATCATTTATTTCATCAAATAAAAATTATTTTGACAAAATTAAAATGTTTACAAATGTTTTACAGCTAGAAACTTAACCGTAAAAATTACCAACCGTTAATTTGTCTGAGAAAGAAAAAACGAAAATATTTTTTTTCTTCAGCTATACAAATAAGCAAATATTATTACGCAAAACTTATCCGTGCAGTTGAGGCAACGTTACAGTAGATATGTGTTTTACATTAGTCTACACAGGAGGCACTGAGAGAAATAATTACCCTCAAGGCCTATGTCATCTTTGGGGATGCTGTGTGGAGGGTCTCTTGGAGGATAGGAAGGAGTGAAACTGGATCTTAAAGAGACCTATGTTGTAGGAGAGAGGAAACACCGAATTCGGCAGATAATTCCACAGCCGAGCTATTGAACACAAGAACGATACTCTCAGTATCGCCCTGGTGAAGGACCACTATTCAGAATTTAAAAGCTGCTTGAAATGGCTTTTAGCCGTGTTTGGTGACCAGATCTGAATAGTTAGGTATTTCCCTATTTCCCCACCTCCCTCTTCCCCTTCTCCTTCCCCTCCCCCAATACCTCCAGCCTCACAACATTCACCAATTTGGAATGCCATAGTCTCACTGACTCCAGACGGTTGGGAGCACTTGGGACTCTTGTGCGGTATTCATATGAAAAAAAAACGAGTCATAGAAGCGACCCGTTCTCATATGACGAATGTCAACCGTGTACAAATGTTGGGCGCGTGTTTGGCATGTTTCCCGACCGTGTACCGGTGCCGAAAGGATCAATGACGCTAGTTTCTTGCTAGTTACATACTTGAGCTGGTCAATGATGGTTATACCGAGCATGGCAATGAAAGACTGGTTAGGAAGATTGCTTAGGTTAAAGGAGATTAGATTGCTATTTCGATCCCCTTTAGACGTAATCAGACATGATTGGTATTAATTTCGAAGAGGTTATTCTCACCTTAAATGGAAACCTTCTCGAGGTAACCGTACATTAACAGTTTTTTGTTTTACTTTGCAACTTAACTTATCTTAACATTATCTTTCATGTGACATAACTATTATCAATAAAATTAATAATAAAATACTTATTAATTAAAATTCCTCAAAAAGATCATTGACACAGCATCCCCAAGGTGACATAGACCATGAAGGAAATTATTTTCCTCAGAGCGTCCCGTGTGCATTATTGTAAAAAATACAAATTCCTTACCAAATTCATGCAAAAAAACTACATTTTGATAAAAAATTTGTTGAATTTTTCTAAAATAGTTTAATTTCTTTATTTGGTTCCTTTTTCTTGGGTTAAGCAGAGCTTTTCAGTTTTTGTGAACTGTACGCCACTGCCAACGAGACAAACCGATGAAACTATGTTGTGGAAGTGTCCGCGTGCACGAAGTGAGCTCAATTTTTCCTCACTTCTGGGAAAATAATCAAACGTTATAAATATAATTTTTTTGACATATCGGTAATCCACCTGGTATAATGATAAATAAACACACGTATGTATCGGCATACTTTTTAAATGTGATATAAAATCGGTAAAAGTACGAAAGATAAAACTAGCCCAAAAACCTAATCTCACCTAACCTAATGATTTAATAATTTTTTTCTTAAAAAAATATATGTTATTGGTTAGGTTAGGTGAGATTAGGTTTTCGGGCTAGTTTTTTTTTCTTTTGCACTTTTAATGACTACCTACTTCGCTTTTAAAAATTGTACCGATTCATATGTGTGTTGATTTATCCGGTCACCAATCCATCTGGGTGTACCTAATCTTTATCTTTATATAAATTAATGAAAAAATATTATACGGTGCTGAGGGCCTACTTCCTGTAAAAGGTCTCCTATGGTACATCACTATTATAGATAATGCGGGAGAAAGCCAATACAAAAATCCACTGGTGCACAAACACAGCACTAGATTCACTGAAAGAAGAGGCCTAAAAATTCCTAAAATTTCAAATAAATATGGAGGTCGAACTCTTGAATACATAGTGCCAGTGATTTTCAATAAATTTAATGAAAGCTGTAAATTGGAGGAAAGTGAGAGGCTTTGCGTGAAATCGATGAAGTTATGAATTTTAAATGAGCAATCTATGTATCTTTAAATTCTTATCTATGTATCTTTAAATTTTTATCTATGTATACTTAAATGGCTAAGTTAAATTATGTGCCTATAATGTTTACGTCAAATGTAAGTACCTATTTTATTTAAGATTAATATATACTAATTAAACCAAAAAGAAAAAGAAATGTTTGTATGTATTACTATTACTATTAGGACTAATTAATTTTGTAGAACCTGCAGACAAGCTGTCATGTGACCGCTTTGCAGGACTACATAGTTTGCTCCTTTCTTTATTTTACCATGCATGTATTTATGTTCTTTGGATGAAAAAAAAAAAAAAATAAATAAATAAAAATGAATCAATGTAATTTGAATGAAATTCAATATGTAAATCTGTTGGTATAACGTTTTAAAATTGGTATGAAAAACATTGAACTGCCATGTTGCATTGAGGTAAGTCCATAGATGTACCACTCTGGTTAGCCACAGATAACATATTCCAAAGAAGAAGGTTTGTTTGGGTAAAATATTTTCAAAATAGAAAACACAAGTGGGTACCTACATAAGAACTTTATTATTTAAAAAATTTAAACGAATGTTTCTTTTTTAGAGAAAATTAATTAATTAAATTCACCCAAACGACTAGCAAAAATTCACAACTTCATCAATTTATTCGATGAAAATATATAATCCCGAGAAAGGCTGTGTACACATCAGCTGGTATATTACATAGGTATAGAAAACAATAGAGGAGAAGACGGGATACAAAAAAAGTAGGGGAACCAAATGTTAGAGGGAGATAACAATTAAAAATGTAAGAGGAAGACAACATTACACACATACACATATATATACATATTCAAAAAGAGAGGTAAACAAAACAGTGTAATGGAGATTTTGTTCTCTTCCTTTTTTGTGTCCTGTTTTGCATCAATACATTTATTTTTTTTTAAAAGAAAGACAAATATTCCCCGGTTACGAATAACCTGACAATATTTGAAAATCTCCTACTACCATCACAGTAAGCGGGTTGCTTGTGTCGTAATGGAGGACTTAGCCAGCCGAGAATTAAACTCATGACGCCTGGGTGAGACCCAAACGCGATTCCAACTCAGCCACTGACCGGTTGTTTTGTGTACCTGTATAAAACGGATGATTCTGTATTATTCTTTAGTTATTATAATTGACCTGATGAAGCTTTATTTAAGCGAAACCGGTTGGCGTAAAAATATAATAAATTCGTGGTTTGTAACAGAGTGATTGACTTTCTTCATAATGTCATACTACAAAGTAATTGCCTCTCATGAAAATAGTTTTAAAATTATTTATAACGCACGTATATTTTTTGGAATAAAGTTCACTGTACAAATTGCACAAAAACCACGTTAACATTTTATAATTGAGCCTGTTTCGAACAATCCATGTCGGCATTCGGCTTGAATAAATGTCACCCAACCGACAAAAGCCTGCGTGTATGCACATACACCCATGATACCTGCAGAGTGCATACCCTACAGTCCCCACATACGCCATGCATATACCATATATGTCCATATGCCATATGCCTACCCGGAGGTAACTCGCATCTTGCAACTTGTAATCCAAGACGACCTTGACGAGAAGGGCGTTTCCAGGTATTGGTATTTTCTGTAAAAGCCTACTTAATTAGCAGGTGCGTGTTGGCACGTAGGTAATGCACTATAACTACTTAAATAAATACTTATTGCTTTCTGCTTTCTTGACTGACCACTGCCAATCACACTGCAGGAAATGCGAAACTAATCAATTTAAAACGGTTTCATAATACATTTTTTGTTTGCGGTTATATATTTTTTCTTTAAGAAATTACCGGAATTATGGAATAACTTTATGGAATTCAAAACAAAACTAAAAAAGTGCATTTAAAACTTAAAACTAAATAAAACACGTATTAATTAAACAATAATTTTTAAATCTCTCTGTCTGTCCTCGATTTTCTCAAAAATTACTCAACCGGTTTCGCTGAAAATATCACAGTTTGTTCTTATTTCAATATGTAAAACTGTTGGTACAACGTGTTCATATTAGTATGAAAAATTTTTAACCCACCATGTGGTATTGAGGTTAGCCCATAGACATAACACTCTGGTTATCCATAGATTACATATTCAAAAGACGAAGGTTTCTTGGGTAGTATATTTTCAAAATGGAAACCACAAGTAGGTACCTACGTAAGAACTTTATTATTTAGAAATATTTTGAAAGAAATAAATATTTTGAATGAAACAAAGTTTCGAAAATAACGGTTTTTGTTTATTTGGTTAGAGATAGTAATAGCCGTCACAAGTTATTACTTTCGCTGTCAGAGCAGTTATGGCACCCAAACGACAAGCAATAATTCACAATTCGTATCTTTATAAAAATAAAATAATAATAACGAAGTAACAACCAAGTTAACTAACACCTCCCCCCATATACACAACTATACAAGCATAACTTTTTATGGGGGTAGACACTATGTACAGCTTCTTATACTATGGTACTTAACTCTGCAATAAGATTCCACTATCCTTAAAAAATAACAACAACATTACCCCAGTTAAAACGCAAATATAACGCTGGATACGCTACATAGGGAGGTCTGAAATAGAAAATATATTAACACCAAATACAGACTGACACAATTCATTCAAAAATTTTATCAAATAAAATTTTGTTTTATTGAATATTATTTAAATCAAATCCTCGGCACGCGAAATCCCAGTGAGGGTATCATTATTTTTAACTTCTTATAAAAAAGGTAATAAAACAATGGTTATTATTACAATTACAATTATTGAAAAAAAATTATATCTGTACAGTACCATTTTAGATAATTTAAAAAAAAAGTTCCTTTTTATGGTGTTTTATAATGTGGAGTGCAAGGTAGGTTTGAGAAGGTGATACTGTGAATCGAGTGTTATATGTGTCGTGACCACCTCACTAGGAGAACCTGTACTGAGGTGTTCTCTTGGATTTGTTAAATGTGGTACAAACATTGATGTGGATTGATTAGTTTCTATACATGTAAATTAGGTATAGAAATACATTTTTTGTTTTTGTTTTGGTTACAGTAGGCAAATCCTTTAAAAAGAATAAACATCCAATTATAGATCCTTTCGAATAATTTTGATAATATTGAGCCTTTCTTACATCTTTATATATTAAAAAAATATATATGGATACAAAGTACATATTTATTATTTGTTTGATAAAAATGATTTGTTTCAATACGCAATAAACTCTATCAATAATTATTTTTTTAATAAATTTTTATGTTTAAAAAAAAAACAAGATGGTGAGAAGAAGCTTCAATGAACGGTGCTTCACAAAAGAGACACATTTTTGTAAAATATCTGAGATTCGCTCTATGTTATAAATCATAAAAACACCGAAGATGAAGCTTTGCTAGTTTTTCTATAGATTGCCATGTTCTAAATGTATTGTTTCTCATTCGCTAAATACCTTCACGACATGTACGACAGATTTTTAATCCATTTATGGTACTTACGTAGAATTTCATTTTAACACTTTGTTTTAAACCATCAATTTATTTAAATTTCTTACTAACCGGTTTTGCTTCGCCCAAGCTTCGTCAGGGTAAAATTTAAACTAAACAAAAGCATGTATAGTGAAAAAGTGATGTCCTTGCGAAACCTCACTGATAAACAGAATTTGTCTTTTTTACGCATGCTTATTATTTTTAGCGAGAAATGAACAAATGTGTACCCACACGTTCGAAAATATATATCATTCGACAAGTTTTTACATTGTTTATTACGGATGCATATTTTTGGGAATTTATTTATTACCGTACAATTTAAAACACAACTAACTAACTAACTAACTAACTAACCATCACGCCGTTTCCCCGCAGGGGTAGGCAGAGAGGACGGACCGCCAAACAACTCGATCTTGGCACACACTTCTTGCTTCATTCACATTCATAATAAGGTCTCATACATTCTCTTCTGTTATTCCGACTTCTGACATGGCCCGACTCAAGTATTTGATTCACCTGATCGTGCCATGTCTTCCTCGGATGTCCCCGGCTTCTTTTTCCATTCACGTTTGCGTCATATATTCTCCTTACACTCCTCTCTGCGTTCATTTGCTCTACATGCCCAAACCATCTAAGCGTCCTTTTCTTAATCTTGCTCACTACGCTTACATCAGCCTTGCATTCTTTACGAATCTCCACATTTTTCACACGATTATACATGGGTTTACCACACATTCGTCTCAGAGATCTCATTTCTACAGCATTCAGTCTACTTTCATCCTTCCTCTGCCAGTTCCATGCCTCACTGCCATACATCAGAGTTGATATCAGCACTCCATTGTGGACTGCTAGCTTCGCTTCTTTGGACACCTTTTTGTTTGCGCCAACCGCGTTCAGTCCTCCGTTAATGTTTCCTGCATTCATCCTTCTTTCAATATCCCTATCAGTCTTTCCATCTCTCGTTAACATACTTCCCAAATACACGAAAAAAACACGAAATTATGAAGAATAATGTAAATTTTAATTAGGTATGGGATGGTATATTAATTACACATGGACAGAAAACAAAATAAACATAATAACGCAGAAGTGACAAGTCAAGACCCGGTTATGAGTCATACTAATTGAAATATTTCTTTACTTGCTAAAAACCATTCATGCTTACACCAAAAAAATCATGGTTTTGACTTGAGTTGACCAGTTTACACATTTTGGATAATGGTGAATAGTATCCATAATTAGTTGAGTGTTGTTTGTGGAAGAGCAGTTCATTATTTCTAAGTCTACTGGAAAGGGATATTGAAAGAAATAAGTTGAGTAAAGTAGGTGAATCAAAAATGCTATTAATAATTTTGATGAAACAAATGAGAAAGAATTTGTTCCTAAGGTCTTCTAAAGAAAAAAGGCTTACAGTCGTTCTTCCCAACTTTTGAATAATAAATCTGGGGCACCGGTCAGCCAAGTGTTTTGTTGAGCATTCGCTCTGTTTGCCTGTTTGTAAGCATTTTTTATCCTAAATTGTCTATGGAGGTGCCCGCCCAATTTCGTAGACTATAAAATAGTGCCCGCCCACTTTAATAGAAAATAAAATAGTTCCCGCTCACTTTCATAGACGTACATTAGACATTTGATTGTCTTGTTTTTCTCTTTCGCGAAAAACAAGACAAAACGTAGCTTATAATAAGTAAAATAAGTTAGGTTCTCTTCAGTTTTATTTAAAACATAAAAAAATATTATGATATTCGAAAACGGAAATAAATCTTTATCATTCAATATTTGAATACCGATAATCGTGAATATATCACCAATAATGACGTTTTACATTTCTCTGACGTTTGTTCACCCTTTTGACACTGTTTATAACTAGTCCTCTGTTTGAGGTGAACTTAATCCACAACAATCGATATCCTAAATCGATCGTAAATTTGACGGAGAATTTCGGTGGGAAGAGCGTATTTGTGCATTTGAACAGTGTTGAGGCAAAATTTCGGCTCAACAGTTGCTAAGTAGGGTTGGGAAGAACGGCCATTAGTTTGTTCAATTTCTTCATGAGTGTTTGTCTCTTTTAAGTCCTAATCTCCAAGCAATCCTATGCATTGTTGTGTGCACTGTTTTAGATTTCCTGTTATCAGTTATTTAGGAAATGAAATTAAGCCTATGGATTTAAATAACACTTGCGTTTGGCATTATCAAGTAATAGGTGTGAATAGTTCCGATATCAATTTTCATGGAGTAGGTACAGTACTGGCCGTATGCTTTACACCAGAGGTGAGAATTGCTTTGGTGGAATTGGTTCATTCGAATTGGGTTATATTACCATTGCGAAGATTGGATTTAGATCGATTTCCAATATCAATGGTATTAAATGGAAGGCCATTTTAGTACGAATTTCATTATTATTGTGTAAACGCCAATGGAGGTTTTACCAGTTGTAATACATGTGTGTTTTTGTGAATACCGCTCCTAATTGCTCCGAGCTGTATGTTTTTTTTAGATAAGTGGGTAATGAATACAAAACACTTATATGCAGAGAAAAAATAATTTCTTTTCCGATGTTGGGTATCGAATTATTGACCTTCGGGCCCAGAGCTAAGGGTCTTACCACTCTGCCATAGAGGTCCTTGCATATTTCCTTGACGGTAGGCATACAATAATACGCACTTTCCAGGTTGCTAACTCAAGAAATACTGCGAATGAATTATCCGTTATTTCTATACGGGTAGTCAGTAAATACATAGGGTTTCAAAAGACAATAATTTTCAAACTGTAATCTTTTAAATTCGTAATATGTACTAGCATGTTAAATAAAAATGTTCAAAATTGCTTTCGCTGGTTTTCAAAGTGCACCTACTTTCAAACATTTTAGAACGAATTTCATAGAATTTATGGATTACAGTGTGTGGATTTTTATCTTTTGAAACGTTTATATATTGTTTATAAAACTAACCGTATAGAATTTACAGTTAAATTATTTGTACCATCGCTTGAGTTAGCAACCAGCAATGTAATGCTTAGGGTCATTTTGAGTGCTGGTCCTCAATTATAAAATTAGCCAAGTCCATTTTGGCAAAAAAAACTGTTAGTTTTAAAAATTAGTAGGATTAAAAAAATTGTATGCACAATAAATGTATGGAATAAAATTTAAGTTTCCTTATAAAATGAAAATAAAGTTATAGTAGTACTATTTTGGCATGCTCTTGTTAAAAGTATGAATAATTCTAAGATTAAATCGAAGATCACATTTATAAATTTGAAATAAATCGTAAATTCAGGAACGCCATAAATTATTGTTTTTTTTTTCAAACGATTAACTTATAAAATTAATAATACTCACTTTATTAATTGTTTTTGTGTTTAATTTGTAGGACTCCATTTCATTTTTTTAAATTTAATGTAAATGAAATTTTATAATGTTATTATTAAGTTCTGCGAGTATTTTTAGTTTTGATTGTTGTGACAGCTGTTTCGGCGTTCAAGGCCATTTTCAATGTCACAATAATAAAAACTGAAAATACTTGTAGAACTTAATAATAACATTATTAAATTTGATTTACATTCAAATATATAAAAAAAAAACATTTTGCCAACTAAAAATAATGACAAATATAGACAAATAATAAAAAAATAAAATATTTATTTGTCCACACTTGTGATTATTTTAAGAAGGTAAATTGTTTGTCCTGAAGAGGGGAGCTTTGCTCCTGAAACATGTAGATACTTACATATTAAATAAAGTGGTTTTAAACAAAGTAATTATCATTAATTTAAAAGTATGACTCCACAAAGTTATTACACATCGTTTGAAGATTAACTTGTAAGCTAGCAGTCTACAATGGAGTGCTGATACCAACCCTGATGTATGGTAGTGAGGCGTGGAACTGTCAAAGGAAGGATGAAAGTAAACTGAATGTTGCAGGCTGATGTGAGCTTAATGAATAAGATTAAGAGAGAAACACTTAGTTGGTTTGGCCATATAGAGCGGATGAACGAATAGAGGAGTGGAATGAGAAGTAGGGGACGCCCAAGGAAGACATAGCACTATCAAGAGAACCAACTACTTAAGTTGGGCCATGTAAGGAATCGGAATAACAGAAGAGTTTGTATGAGACGATGTATGAACGTGAGTGTGTGCCAATACAGAATTGTTTGGTGGTCCGTCCTCTCTGCCTACCCCTGCGGAGAAAATATGTGATGATTAGTCAGTTAAATATTGTTATTATAAGGAACTGCAGTGAAAAATATAATGTGTTTAAAAATATATATTCGTATCAAATACCGATTCTGAATATATACAATATCTTATACGTAGATTTTATAAATCGTTATATGAAAGTGAATTAAAAACCGTTGGTACCACTGCTTCTGACTTCACACATGCAGTTTTCGAGCCCAATTTATAACTAGATATGGTTTTTCCGCTTTTTATAATCTATGGCTTATAATTTCGCTGTTTGCATTGTTCATTTTGCTCGAAAAATAATTATGTTTGTTTATTGCGACTACTTGAGGGTTTTTGCTTGAAAATTCATTACAATTTTAACGAATTTGTCTACTTAATAATCTATACCGCTTGTACAAAACAACAATGTCATTGGAACTTTGGTGATTATTTCTTCAGTTATTATGGAAATGGAGGATTTCTAATGATACCTCAAACCTATTATTTCTTACAATGCACAATATATATTTTTTTATTTCAAGCCATTAAAGATCGAAACTATTTAATTTATTCAACCTATTTATGTTAATACCTGTCTACTGCTGTCACCGGCTTTGTCAAGTTCACAGACACGCATGCGTCAGTTTTCGCGCATGCGTAGAACACTGAAGGAAGCTATTAACGCAAGCGATTCTGATTTGCCTTTCAAACATAATTTAAAGCATTAAAGGACTTAAAAGACTTTTTTTGAACGCTGATAAATTGTTAATTAGAAAATTAAGTTAGGATGTCAACAATAATAAAAAAAATGGACTGGAGTTCCTTATTGTTATACGGATATGAGGTTTTCGTAGTAATATGTTTTTAAAAAAAAAAGCTAAAATATGGCATTCACATCTCAATTGTGAAAAAATGTTACGGCGTCAGGGAATATGGCCCCAGAAATACCATTTCGTTTCATATAAGGTAATAATGTCGGATCTACATTGCTTTCTGTATAAACTCAACTGAATTCCTGTTTAACAACAATATAAAAAATAATAAGGTAATTGTAGCTGATTACTGTAATTTAGGGACATGATTGAAGTAAGTAGGTCTTTCAAAACATGTCAATATTCACGATAATAATTCACTGTCAACGACTGCAGTGAAGTAATCATTAAACATTATACCTATAATATTTTAATTTACGTAAAAAAATAACAAGTATAATAATTGTAATTGGATAATTTGTTTTGGTGAAAAATCACCTCACGGGCACTGCACAAAGAATGCTTGCTAGGGTTTATCTCTACGGCCTCCATGGTCGAGGGGTAAGGCTTTCGACTACGAATCCGAAGGTCGCGGGTTCAAATCCCGGCGTGCGCAAGTAAATTTTATTTAATTAATTTGATAATTCTCAAGTCATGCGGCAGTTCAATCCAGGCTTTAGGTCCTGATACTCCAAAAGCACGATCACCGAACTTAGTATTTGGTGTGCGCTTTGGTTCCTTCAACCTCCCGACAACTGATGACGTTGCTGACCTAAGGTTGGACTGCCGCGAATTGGTATTATCATGAATAAACAGTTCTGATAAGTAATCCGGAGCCATTTTGTTAAGTGACATAAATACCATCCAGCAGGGCTTTAACTGGATTCTTTCAGGACATTTTAGACATAGGAGGTTTTTGAGATGCTCTGAAATGTGAGATTATTTAGATACGCCTGTGATAAGTCTTGCTGCAGCGTTGAAAACTGATTGCAATTTGTTAATTTTGGTATTTGGGGAGACTTGCATATATTCTGTTGCAGTAATCTAGACGTGACACAACGTACGACTTGACAAGCAGTTTAGTTATCTTTGTTGGCAGGTTTCTCCGTACTGCTTTAATTTGCCTCAATTGAAAAAAACCTGTTTACTTGACTGCGATAGGCATTCATAAAAAAAATCTCCAAAGAACCGAAGCTAGCAGTCCACAATGGAGTGCTGAGACCAACCTTCATGTATGGCAGAGAGGCATGGAACTGGCAGAGGCAGAATGAAATTAGACTGAATACTGTAGAAATGATATCTCTGAAGCGTATGTTAGGAAAAACTTTACATGACCTTGTCAAAAATGAGTAGATCCGGAAAATATACAAGGCTGATGTAAGCGTAATGGTTAAGATTAAGAAACTAACGACTAGATGGATTAGGCATGTAGAGTGGACGAAAGAAGAAAGGAGTGTAGGTGTGTAAAATAATGCAGACGTTAGAGGTAGAAGAAGTCGGGGATAATAATCTTATCCTTGAGTCGGGTCGTGTCAAGAGTCAGAATAACGGAAGAGTATGTATGAGACGATATACCGACAAATTTAAATAGAATGAATATATTTCTATATAAATCTCAAAAAATAATTAGAAGTTTTTTCTTTAAAATATCAAAAAAAAAAAATTAAAAAATAATAATCGGGTGTAGTTTAATGTTTTCATAAATACTAACATTAATATTTTTTTCAATGCGGATTACAATAACAAAAAAAACAAACATACCGGGAAAGGATTGCGATTACTTTTTTCCACTTTTTAATATATATTTTGTATAACATACGTAGGACGGTCAGAAAAATTATATTTTTGATTTATTATTGATAAAGGCTAAGAATACATAAATTTAAAAATAACTTAATAAAAAAATTTCTCTTCTAAAACATAATGTTTATCGAATTGCGTAGTGATATTATCATTATTCCGAATTATTAAATAATCTCTCCAACATCCCTCTTCTTTGTCTTTTCTTTTACAGTTACTCCACACAGGAGGCCCTGAGGCAAATAATTTCCCTTAAGGCCTATATCATCTTTTTGGATGATGTGTGGAAGGTCCCTCTCCGACTTCCCTCTCTGAGGTCTTCTCCTTAATATCTAAATTATGTGTTTAACCTTTTATATGTTTTCTTTTTGACTCAATCTAAGAATGTGCTTATTTTTTTATTTCATGACAGAGAAAAAATTAATAAAAATAAAACATTAAGTTTGTTTATAACCACGAGAATTTTATATAATTTTATTACGACCGACCGGTTTCGCTTAACATAATCATCTTCAGGGTACAAAAATTAAACGTTTCAGTTTCGTGGTTATAAACAAAGTTATTGTTTTATTTTTATTAAATATGACTAACCAAAAAGTGACTGCTTTCTATCAAAAAAAAAATCGAGAAATAATTTCCGTCAGGGACCATGTCATCTTTGGAGATTGCGCGTAGAGGGCCTTTTTTAGGACAGAACTGAGTGAACCTGGGTCTTGAAGAGATCCATGTTCACTCCTTCCTGTTCCTGTGTTCCATCCATCAGGGAAAAAAACACAGAGACCGGATCATTCCACAGTCGAGCTGTTGAACACACAACGAGTCGTGGAAGCGACCGATTTTCATGAAGACAAATGTCAACCGTGTACAAATGTTGGGCGCGAGTTTGCTGTGTTTCCCGACTACGCGCCGGTGCTGAAAGGATCAATGACGCTATTTTCCATTAACATACCGGCAGAACAAGGACAGTATACCCACAGATACCAATTCGTTTGTTAAGATAGGGGAATATGTCAATCGGACCGCCCCGAGCGATAATAAAAAATGCTTCTTCGATAAAACATGTATTGGACCAGTCCATGCATCTGAAGATACCCGCAGTCGGGCGATACCGGTTTGGCTGACAGATAACAAGCGAAAATAGTTTTTAATTTTTTATTACCACCATATTATTAATTATTGGAAGTCAGTAACCAAACGCGATCTATTTGCCTAGAGTCAAATAGACATGCCATTGTTTTTTCATACTGAGAATTATTACGGAAATGATACATTTTTTCATAAGGAATACGACAAAATTCTTCATAGGCGAGTTCTCTGCTAGTAAAAACCCATTAAGTATCTATTATTAAGTGTCCCTCGAGTTTTTTAAATGAATTATAAATATTAAGTAATAATTAATCAACGCAATTATCATAAAGCCGTCTAGTAGGAAGGAACACAACAAAATGTACGAGGAATAAACTGTCACATCCTTTTTTCTAGAACTAGGGCAGCAGAATCCATAGAAAATGCAGCTTACAAATAAAATATTTAATATCGGTAAAAGCGTAAAGATAAAATTTAGTAAATAATTCAGAATTAAATGTTTGTTTTTTCTCTTTCTCTTTGTTTAGGGTTTTTTTACCTTTTTCCAAAAATTCATGTAATGTAAAATAAAATCAGTCAAGTAAATAATACCATCAGATGGTGATAGCAATTAGGCCAAAGTGCCGGAGTACTAGTTACTTAGAAACATGAGGTGAATTGCTATAAAGCCCAGCTAGTTAGAATATTACAAAGAATCTGTAAAATAAAAAAAATAAAAACATGTCGATATATATTTATATACTCGTATATTAAGAAAGTGGTGTTTACAAAGTAATTTTAAATGCATTTATTGATAATGACGCCATAAAGTTAATCTTTTGAAGAAATTATTTAAAAGAATGTTGATACAGTACTAGCAACTAGAATCTAGGACCTATCGCAAAGGTCTACCCACAAGACTGATCGAAAGGTCTCAATTTGCGCCACATACATTAATAAAATTATTCCTTGTAGTGAATTTTTAATGTTTCCGTGCACTACCGGTTTGTATACAGTCTTGTAAGTCGGCCCACATCACCCTGCCTACATGTCATTATCATAAATTGTCACATAAAAAAAAGTGTAAATTAGTAGCCAGTGAGATGCCAAGATGAAGGACAGTAGTTGACATTTATTCAGTCACTGCCTGCCGCTGCGGAGACATTCCACGCAGGTAAAAGAGGTGATAAAAAGATATTGCTTTATGGAACTGTTTCCTTTTGAAGAAATAATCGTATTCTCCCGCAACAAGAGCATTTCAATAATAAGCAATGCGTATTTAGTTCAACCCTGAACTTAATCCTTGGGGTAAAATGAGTAGCATTACGAGAGACTTAGTTGAATATCATCGAAATATATATATATATATATATATATATATATATATATATATATATATATATATATTCGTAATGTATTTTTTTTGTGTACATTGCCAGGGAACATTTCTCCCTCTTCCTATGTCAACTGTGGTCAGAGGTGCATAAATGTGTAAATAATCTTCTCTACCCAGTGAGCGGGTTGCCTCTTGCTGCTCGAGGGCTTTAATGTAATCGAAATAGTAAAAACACTTAGACTTTAACTAACTAACTAACCATCAGGCCGTTTCTCTGTACGGGTAGACAGAAAGAGGGGTAGCCAAACAACTCGATCTTGGCATACACTTCTTGCTTCATTCAGATTCATACATTGTCTCATACATTCTATTCTGTTATTCCAACTTCTGACATGGTCCGACTGAAGTATTTGATTCATTGATCGTGCCGTGTCTTCCTCCGGTGTCCCGGGCTTCTTCTTCCATTTATATACTCTCTTTACACAACTTTCCTCGTTCATTCGCTCTATATGCCCAAACCATATAAGCGTCCATTTCTAAATCTTACTCATTACGCTTACATCCTTTCTGTCGTCAGGTGGGAATGCTGTCCTTGTTTTACCGGTATTTTAATGGAAGATGCTCTGAGGAACTAGCTTCATTGATCCCTTCGGCACCGGTGCATAGTCGAGAAACACGCCAGACGCGTGCCCAACATTTGCACACAGTAGACATTTATCACATGAGCACGGGTCGCTTTTACGACTCGTTCCTGTGTTCAAAAGCTCGGCTGTGGAATGATCTGCCGGCCTCTGTGTTTCCTCGATCCTACAACATGGGTCTCTTCAAGACCCAAGTTCACTCCTTCCTATCCTCTAAAAGACCCTCCACACAGCATCCCCAAAGATGATATAGGCCTAGAGGGAAATTATTTCCTTCAGGGTCTCCTGTGTGGAGATACCGTAAAAAAAATCAGCCTTGCATTCTTTACGAATCTCAATATTTTTCACACGATCATACATGGTTTAATGATACATTCGCCTCAGAGATCTCATAGACTTGGCACATCATATTTTCTTTTGAGGCATACTGATTGATAAGTTTCAAACAATTAATTAAAACAGAAATAATAGCGTTTTCAAAAAAAAAATCTTTTGTATTTTTAATGACTTTTTAATAATTTCATACGTGTGCTGATTTATCCGGTCACCAATCCATATAGGCGTAGCTAATCTTTAAATATAAAAATGAATGTTTGTCTGTCTGTCTGTCCTCGATTTTCTCTAAAATTACTATACCGATTTCACTTAAAATAGCACAGTTTGTTCTTATTAGTACCGGGAAAGTTTATAGAATAGTTTCAATGAAATCCAATTTGTAAAACTGTTAATATGCTATAAAGTTTTAAAATTAGTAAGAAAAAAATTGAATCCGCCATGATATTTTGAGGTTAGCTCATAGATATACGACTTTGGTTAGCCACAGATTACATATTCAAAAAAGAAGGTTTTTTTTGGGTAGAATATTTTCAAAATGGAAAACAGAAGAAGGTATCTATTTAAGAAGTTTCTTATTTAGATACATTGTCAAAAAATAAATTATTGGAATGAAATAAATTTTCAAATTAATGGTTCTCTGTTTCATTTGTTTAGAGACAGTAATAGTCGTCACAAGACATTACTTTTTCTGTAAAATCAATAACGGCACCCAAAGGACAAGCAAGAATTCACAACTTCATAACTTCATTGCAAAAAAAAAATCCCCATCACATAGTTTTTTGAATAAAAGATTATTTAAAATAAAACATAAAATAAACTATAATAGTTAGCAATGTTATTTTAAACAGAATTAAATATTTTGATTGGCAGCTTGCCTCTGCTTGAAAAAATACTTCGGATGAGCGCCCATCTCTGAAGATAGGATTTCCGTATCATTAACCGGGTAGTAAACGGCGAATTCGAAGATTACAGAAAAATGCTTATTTTAAATCAAACCGTTTCGTAATACCAATTTTTTTCCCACTAAATATGTATTTTTTTTTATATCGCATATATCAATTGTGTTGTGGAGGACATTTTTCAAATTTAAGATTGAATACAGTGGAATACTGTAATGAAGAATAAAATTGTTACACAGTTAATGCACAAGAAATACAAAGAAAAGAATGATAATACGATAATTAAATTTACTGAAGATCTCATAACTAGGTAAGTCTTCTAGATAGTATTGGGTTGAATTACTTGAACGAATTACAAATAATACAGAATAAAGTAATAAAAAAAAACCTTTCAATCATAACCCAGAAACCCCTACAAAAAGCTATACCAAGAAATGAACGTTCTGAAAATCAGAAAAATGTACAAATATTATATATTCCTATTAATCTACAAAATACAAAATTGACTTATACACACGAACACAGAAATTATAAACACATCACAAGTACACTAACACTAAATACTGAAAGTGGTAAAAGAAACATAGGCTATTGGGGTGTAAATATATACAACCTCCTTCCCGATAGCCTGAAAATGGAGAATCGAATAAGAACATTTAAAAAAAAAACTGTTCAATCTCATAATAAGTGAGCAAAATAATAAGGATTAATATGTAAGGTATAAAAATAATATAATGTAATATTAAGTAATATGATGTATATTATAAGTATTAAAATAGAATAATATGTATATATGCAGTTAATTAATATAATATATATATATATATATATATATATATGCAATTATTTAATATAATATGTATATATTTAAGTTATAAAATGAAATAATTATGTATTTCTTTAACTTAATAAATAATAAAAAAAGTTAGAAATATACAATATGAAATATTTGTAGAAAAAGTCTACGCCGGCTTAGCTAAAAACATAAATCATGAAGAAAAACCAAGTAAAGAATAAAAAATGTGACACGAATCAAGTCATCATTATCTCAATAGGTATGTAATTTAAATAGAAATTACAAAATAATACTGCTTCTATAATTTTGTTTGTGTTTTTGGATTAGTTATAGATTTTTTAAAATATTAGTAAAATAATACTAGACTTGTAGAAAAAAGTCGACAGATGTCCCATATAAATATAAATCGGATAGGTATATCCGAGACACTATCTAACGATTACAAATAAATTCGGGCAGAACATTGTAGTTATAAAAAGGTAGCAGCCAAATAAAGGGAATTAATCGTGGATGATATTGACAGTTCTTAGAAGTTGACGTATGATACCGATAAATATGACGGAATGGATTAGGGTAACCGTAGCTCAGTTGGCTTAGAGCGCAGGTCCCGGATAGATCACGAGGTCTTATGTTCGAATCCCAGCTGCTACCGTTATGTTTTATTTTCTCTGCCTCTCCGGGTCCATGTTTCGATTGAGAGTTGTTAATATTATCTTAAATGAATAAAAATATTGATTCTATTTATTGAAATTAAATTATTGAAACTCATAAACCCGACAAACTCAAATTTTAACATAATAATTGTTAGTAATTAATTCGTAGAACTTCATTTATTTATTTTTTAATTTTATGTAAATCAAAGTTAATGACGTAATGTAATGTTATAATTATTAAATATGATTTATATAAAATTAAAAAAAAAAAAGAAAAAAACTAACCATAATACCTATTTAATCACTGGTTAAGGACAGGTTCAGAAACTACCAAAGCACATATGAAATAGACGAATATACTACTAATATATTTGTGATAGTATATATATGCGATTCGAACCCAGATTCTCTAGTCTTACGGGACTATTGCAACTACCAATTGAGTTAACGAGATCTAGTGACATTCGGTCATTTTAATTACTTACTCTTGAGAAGTAATACACTCTACACAGCATCTCCAAATATGACATAGGCCGTAAGGGAAATTATTTCCTGGACTTACTGTAAAAAAATATATATTTATGTATATATTTTTTTTATATGAATACCGCACAAGAGTCCCAAATGCTCCCAACCGTCTGGAGCCAGTGAGAATATAACATCCTCAATTGGGAAATGTTGTGAGGATGAAGGTATTGAGGAGGGGAATGAGAAGGGGGAGAGGAAGGTAGGGAAATACCTGGCTATCAGATCTGGTCACCAAACACGGCTTAACGCTATTTCAAACAATGTTTCAATTATGAATGGTGGTGTTTCAACAGGGCGATACTGAGAGTATCTTCCACTCTGGAACGTGCGGGAAAATACTATATATTATTTTTAAATGAATTAATTGTGAAACAACACAAATTAATTAAATAAAATTTACTTCCGCACGCCTGAATTTGAACCCGCGACCTTCGGATTCGTAGTCGGGAGCCTTACCCCTCGACCACGGAGGCCATCAATGCTTCATAATATTTGAAATCTAAATACATACCTACATGTATATTTTTAAATTTTTAACTATGAGAAACCGAATTTTTGCTATTGGTTTAGATTAAAGAAGATAAGAGATACTCAAAAGATTAATTATCCAACAGAATTCAACAGATCGATACATGTTTTATTTGTTCCAGGGTTGATCACTGATCAGTAAACAGGTCCTTCACACTATTCATTGGTGTTCATGAGCGCATCCACTATCCAGATCCAGTCAGTGGTCGGCACTAGGTAGGTGGCCGTCGCGACTTAATATTTTATTATGCAGTGTCCATAGACTCGGACGAAAACTGTATCAAGGTGAAGAAATTCAACCTGGTTACTGAGAAAAAATGGTACGGGTGTTCTGGATAAGTGATTCAACGGTATATTTATGTCGAGCGAGTGATTCAACGGATCACCTGCTGTGTACGATGAAACTTTTATTCACAGTTTGGAACTCCAATTGATTTAAAAAAAATGATAATGACATTATAACTTAAATACCGGTACTTCTTTTTCTGAGTTAGTTTTGCAATAAATTTTTTTATCGAAGTTTCAATTTTTCAAAGGACGCCAAAATGTTCCAAATTTATGGCCGGTTGGTTTTGAGGTTAGAAAGTCAAATGTCAAAACAAGGATGAGCTTTATCGTAGATAATTGTATATTATATTCATAGTAAACTATAACTAATCATAATTAATGAAAATATATATCTATTTAGAAACTGTAACTGAAAGAAATGATTTTTTTTAACACTAAGATTATCATAATATCCGCATTGATAATTTATTTGCTCAATGAATATTCTTATTTCTAAATTTTTAACAACACTTATAGTTAAAATCAAACGAACTTAGTTAAACGTCAGGAGTTCCGAATGCAATGGTACCAACATAAGAGAGTGTTTTGATGAGATGATTTTTTATTCACTTTTAAATAACGTTATATAAATTCTACATATAATTATATATAATAAAACTTACATATTCAGAATCGGCGTTTACTGATATCTACATTTACATTTAAGCGGTATTACTATATTTTTCACTAGAGTTTCTTATTCGGTATATCTGCCTCCACGATCTACGTTGCGTTTCTTACGCATCGGTACATCGCCCGTCACCATTAGTCGGCTGAAACTCTTCCCACGTACTTAGGTAGAATAAAATAAAAGTATAATTTTTCCCACATCTATATAACAGCAGAAAAAGTGTTTCGTTTGAGGTTCAATACTGCACATTAAGAATCCTTCTCAAGTATGCAAAAATGTCAATAATAAAACATTCGAAGCAAAATAAAAGCCATCTGTAGCAAATAGCTTGAAATTAACCAATATTTTTGGGAAAAAAAATTATAGATAAAATCAGTATGGCGATGGGTTGAAATATTGGAACGGATATGGAATAAAAACTTAAAATATAACTTGTATTAGGGATCAGTAGGTACACGATGCAGGAATGGTTATTTTATGAACAGTTAATTATTTATTAAAGTTTTGAATCTTTTCTCATTTGATAACACTGATTTATGCAAAAACAATAGTTAACCGACGTATACATATATATACATATATTTGATTAATAGTCATTGAGTATATAAATCAGCATAAAATATTACACTAAATGTCGCCCAAATCCCGACCGAGAAAGAACTCAACGGACGGCTGGCCGCTCGGAGCATTTGAGTCGCCGGTGCGCCACCTACAAGTGCTCGTTGAGTTTTTTAACACCAAAAAAGTCAATTAGCACGAATATTGATTATGGTAAAACTGATTACACATTGCTTTTACTATCTTTTTCAGAACGACATGTCCAGTCTTGTAGGTATTTTGCATTTATCATTGGAGATCCATATACTCGTATATATCCAGCAAGGGCTTGAAATCGACTGAAACCCGTGATATCGCTATGATATTGTTGCCCATATTTCGGACGATGGTGTTTACTTCATTTGTATACCTCATTGAAAAATATCATTGCTATACTTTCTACGTATTTTCTAAACCCATTAAACATACGACTATCCTGACAACCTCATTGATCATTTTTCTACATGACCCGAAAGCATGTTATTCTTAACATTTCGAAATAGTAAATTATTTCCATAAACAAAAGGCTAAAGCCTCTCTCCTTCCTAGCACACACATAAAGTTTTAGATTTGATAGGTACTTCATAGATCAGAATAAATTAACTTAAGCGCCACCATCTTTAATTTGGACAATTGAAACGTTAAAAGAATATTTTATAATGAATAATTGTTATCATTTACACCGCAATAATAAATAAATTATATTTTCGCTTTAGTACCTTCGATGATACGAAAAAATGAATCTCTGTATTTTAATACTTTTTTAGTGCAGGTCAATAATAAAACATTTCTTAATTACGAGAAAACTAACAATTTATTTAATGTGTATATATTACTTTGAACACATTAAATAATATGTAATGTAATAATACGTTAATAACTCAATCCAATTACAGTTTTCAAAAATGTTACATTCCACCATTAAGCATACATTACAATATCCGATTCAACGATTCACCCCCTCAACATTCAACAAACTGGCTCAACAGCCTCGACCGATACGAACGCCGGCCTATCATCTTACATCGACAGCTAGTACAACAGGCTTATCGGGCCATCGAGGATGGAGTATATAAGTTCCTACAGCATCCTTTGCGGCACAGTTTAACTTACAACAGTCCTGAGATACACATCTCTAGGAGGTTGATCAGTTGATTGATTTAACAAAGTTTCCAAGATGAAAGCCTTTGTGAGTACACTCCTTATCATATAATTTTAAAAAATATACATTTTTATTTTATTTTGAAATGTATTTATGTGATATAATGAAGAGTGATCTGGGATCTAGACTCTTTATTCTTTTTATAGAGTTCCTATTTATTTTGGGAATAATGAAGCAATTTAAGGTTATTTAAAAAAAAACTGAAACTTAAAATGTTTTTTTTTTCGTAAAAATAATCTAAAAAATCATGTTCCTACTAATCTCTTTTGCCAATAATTGAATAAAAATTCAACTCACCTTAATGCTTATTAAGTCAATAATTCATTGAAAAATCTAGTACATTGCACCTACTTTGGCATATTTTGAATGTTGTCAAAAATTTAAGATTGAAAAAAAATTGTTTTGGCAATAAAGTACAGAATTTTTTTTAACGAATAATTAGAAAGAAAAATAATATCTATATGTGCTAATATTTAAATATTCTAAAGCCTTTATACATACCCACAGAGCGTTAAAAAATATTCAATTAACACATCAACGTGAATAGGTCAGCACAGGTTCTCTTCGTGAGGTGTTCAAGACATATATAACATTTCATTCATAGTATCACCTTCTCAAACCTACCGTTTATTCCACATTCTAAAATGCCATACAAAGCACCTATCTAATAGGTACTATTAAAACATATTATGTAAAGGGGTACTATAATGTACACATATAATTGATCAAATAAATAAATAGAAACCTTTCGAACTTTGAGATTTTTAAGATTGGAATGACTATGACTTCACAAATAAATTCCCCTATAATTTTTAGGATCTCTTTTTAAAACCAATCAAATACCACGATGTAAGATTGCATGTACTGTGGCAGATCCGAAAACTCCACTCAAATATTCCTATTAGCTACTTATGTTTTCAGTAGAGAGGGTGTAAATATGAGAATATAAAAAAAGTTAATTTTTTAAAGCAATCTATTCCAGAATGTCCTTAGTACAACATTTCGATCATAAAACAATCACAACCTTACTATTTTTTATACCTACCATTAAGTAAAAACAAAAAGAAATTTATAAAATAAATTTAATAATTAATTTCTCAATTCGCCTCTGTAAAATAGCCACACCCTTGTAATCAGCAGAGCCCAGACAGGAATGGTAATGTTGTCAGTAATGTGTACGAGTAATATGCACGCTAAGATCCTCCGCCCAGCAGTTCTTGTCGCCGTAGGTCTGGACCCGGTCGTCCTTGCTTCTCGTTATCTGTTTTATTTTCCTATTCGCGCGAATCAGGACGCGAGCACGCATGCGTGCTCTAGTTTAATGATGTGACAACTTTTTCAAAAAAGGACCAATGTATTTATTTTTCAATGAGGTTCTCCAGTTTAATTTCTTTATATTATTCAACGACCAAAATATGCCAGAATTTTATAAGGAATTTTGTGATATACATCATAATTAGATTTTTTTAACAAAAAAGTACATCGTTATTTATTTTTACTTATTTTTCGGGAGGGCCTTTACATAAAAATACATACTTACTTAAATTACAGCCTTAAAATACAGACAACCGAAGATAAAAAGATTAAATTAGTTATTCTGTCAATATCTACCAAATTAACATTTGTATTAATAAAAATACTTTTTAAATTGTAGCTATAAATAATTTATATAGGTGCTTAGTAGATTACATATATTTAAAAAAAAAGTAAATTATATTTAAAAATGTTATTATTAAGATCTGAAAAAAAAAATATTTTTAAAATTTATTGTTGCAGTCGTTTCGGCGTTCAAATTTTCAAACTGTGGATAGGCCACATTGCGATGACGTGTTTATAATATGATTTAACTAAAAATTTATTAAAAAAATTAAATGGGGTTCTACCAAATAAACACTAACTAACTTACCATCACGCTGTTTCCCTGCAAGGGTAGGCAGAGAGGACGGACCGCCAAACAACTTGATCTTGGCATACACTTCTTGCTTCATTCACTTTCATACAACGTCTCATACATTCTCTTCTCCAAATAAACACAAAAACAATTAATATATAAGAATAGCTCGTTCATACGGTATTTAAAGTTTGCCAAATTAAAATTTTTGTTAAATACATCCATATCGTTTAAACATTTTGATACCAAGACTGTGTAAACTTTGTATTGGGGAATATAAACTATAGTTGGAACGATAAATATACATAAAATTTTAATGTTTATCTAGTCGTTGGTTTAGGTTGATGTTTAGATTTTTTTTATATGAATACCGCACAAGAATCCCAACTGCTCCCAACCGTTGGAACCAGTGAGACTATGGCATCCCCAATTGGGAAATGTTGTGAGGCTGAATGTATTTGGGAGGGGAAGGAGAACGTTTCAATTCTGAATGGTGGTCTTTCACCAGGGCGATACTGAGAATATACTCCACTCTGGAACGTGCGCAAATATATTACATATTATTTTTAAATGAATTAATTGTGAAACAAAACAAATTAATTAAATAAAATTTTCTTCAGCACACCGGGATTTGAATCAGCGACCTTCGGATTCGTAGTCGAGAGCCTTACCCCTCGACGATGGAGGCTGTCAAAGATTGATTAAATGCAGGAGTTCGAAACAATCAAATATAGAGTTTGATTATTTTAATAAGTTTAGGTCGTTTCTTATTCGTCCGTTTTCTAAAGTTGGAATACTTAAAATATTCATTAGCAATTAAAATTTATGAACCGTAGGAATTTTCTTTGAACTCTTTCTACATTATTAACCACCATGCCGTAGAATTATGTTCTATTCGGCTTTTCAATAGGGATGTGTACAACAATTTTATGACTTGTAACGATTCATTTTTTTTTTAATCATCTATATATAAAAAAAAAATCAATGTAAGTTTGTTTGTTTGTTTGTCCTCGATGTTCCCGAAAATCACTGAAACGGTTTCGCTGAAAACAGCACAGTTTGTTTTTATTAGTGCCGGGAAGGTTTAGAAAGTAGTTCGAATGAAATCCAATTTGTGAAACTGTTGCTATAACGTTTTAAAATGAGTATGAAAATCATTGAACCCGTCATGTTTTATTTAGGTTAGCCAATAAATGGAAAACACGAGTAGGTACCTACTTAACAACTTTATGATTTAGATATATTTTGAAAGAAAAAACGTTTGGAATGAAATAAAATATTCAAATCAATGTTTATTTATTAATTGATAAACTAAAGTTCTTAAAAACTTAAGACAAGATTTTTGTGCATAGTAACAATTATCGCTGTCAAATCAATTATGGCATTTCATTTTTGGAATATTGAGCAGTGTTGCGCTTGTTTCATTTTGTTGAGCCTACGTTTCTAACAGCTATGGAGTCTCTATTATGGGAACAGTCTAGAAAAATGATTTTTTAAGTGTTTAGAATCAACCCGTTACAAATTTGTACAAGACTAAGGTAAGGATCAGATATATTGTCACCTATTAATTGGTTAAGTCTGGACTTTTAAATTTCGTTCTCGATGGCGTTAAATTGTAATTATATGCAACTTCTGATTACAAACCAACTATTTAAGACGTTTGATACCTTTGGTCTAAATTACTCATGAATTTTTTTACGATTTCTTTCTGTCTGTGAAATATTGTAAAAAAAATTTTGAAGCTCATGAAACAGTATTATTTGTAGATATTTATTATTTTCGAAACACAAAATGTCATTACTATGGCAACACAAAGCTACTTACCTCGTCTTTGAAATGTGTTCA
This sequence comes from Halesus radiatus, assembly GCA_022606495.2. Lineage (NCBI taxonomy): Eukaryota > Metazoa > Arthropoda > Insecta > Trichoptera > Limnephilidae > Halesus > Halesus radiatus. Next base: position 39,924 of record JAHDVE020004345.1, read on the forward strand.
CGTTATCGCATTTGACAAACATTGTTTGGAAACAACGCTAAACATCACAATTAATTTATTCGTGTTTTTTCTTAATTTTGATTTGTGCTATTTTGTTTATTTTGTTTCATTTTACTTATCTAACATCTAATAAATGATTTTTTCGATAAATTATTTTCAAAAAGTCGAAAAAATAGTCTTCCCATGCAATTATCTTCCTTGCGAAGCGTTAAATATTGAAAAAAGGTTAAACATAAAAAAATGTCTTAGAATATGATGTAGAATCCCTTAGGAACGTACCTTTAATTTCAGAGCACCGTTTGGTTAAAGAAAAAATGCACATATTTATATACCGTTATGCTTTTTTTTTATAATTACAATCCTTTTCCAATGAGCCATCTTGGTGATATCATTTAAAACATTTTAAACGATCGCAGCGCCCCATTTTTTTGTCTACTATTAAATGTCAGACTGTACATTCGCTTATTTTTTACCACAGAAACCACAATGGTTCGAAATTGGATAAAAGTACTGAAAATAATAAGTGAGAAAATCTAAGTGTGTCACTAATTATTAAAATGACCATCTTCACGAATCAACAACTTCTCATACCCAGAATTATATTATAAATACCAGGGGTGGCCTCCCTTTTTTTATAGGAGTGACTAGTTGATAAAAAAAATGTGACGATAGACTTATATCGCCTGTATTTATATCATGTGTTTTGAAAATTTAGTCTTCTAGCCCATATTTTATATTATACGGAGACTTAAAAAGGGAACGTTCCACTCAAGAAAGAGTACTGACTTTTTTATAATGTCTTAATTTATTTACACCATTGTTAACAATAAGTTTTTAACGACTATATCTAAATACCAAAATATCCGCCTCGACACAGAATGGAAGTTATTGTTGATGGCTAGTTTGTACTAAAAGAGAGGAAGAATAATGATTTGAATTCCTTTTATAACATAGATTCCGCTTGTATCTGTACGAGAGGGGTTCAATATATTTATAATCAATACTGAGGCTGATGTCTGTGTTTTTGGTCTATAACTTACTGGTCTACTTTTATATAAAAAAAAGTTCCTAGTTGCTAGAATTTTTTACGTCATGAGATAACAATAAAAACTCGAATAATGTATATGTATTTAGAGAAAAAAAAATTGTATCCATATAAAAGAAAAACGGTACAAAAAATCATTACATTAATAAATATAATCATGTATTTCATTAGTAAAAAGAGAAGAGAAGGGAGCTAACAGATTTTAAGAGATCGAACGTCAAGTAGTTTTGACTCGTTTGAACAAGAAATAGTACAATACTCGTATATATAGGCTCGCGGTCGACCAAAAATTCCTTCGCGATCGACCAGTAGATTGCGATAGACGCACTGTCCATCCCTGATATATACAGATATGAATATCTACCTAATCATCCGTGCATGTACGATGTAGTTTGAACCATTTAACCAGATCAGTATTAGGTGATAAATATTCAATAAGGTGGTCTAGATTACCTTCGAATAGGTGTAATAAAGCTCTGCATTCCATCATTTGTTTGTGGTTTTTCGTTGGCGTACCTACCAACTTACCGGGCCCACGGGAATGTTTCTTATTCTGTGTTGCAAACGAATAAAAATGTATGTATTTACATTTTCCTAGACGTATTTCACACAATCAATTATATTAATCATAAAGCGACAAATTCAACAGAAACCTTCCGCCGCATGCGAACATTTTCAGATTCGTTCTTAGATCAATTATCGGCCGTTCTTCCCAACTTTTCGAATGATCAATCTGAGGCACCGATCAGCCAAGTGTTTTGTTAACCAACGCTCTGTTTGACCATTTCCAAGCATCTTTTATCGTTGAACATTCTAAATTGTCTATGAAGATGCCCGTCCACCTTCATAGACAATAAAATAGTGCCTGCCCAATTTTATAGACAATAAAATAACATCAAATGCCGCGAAAGTATATTTCGTTTCGTTCATTTGACGTTTCTCCTCCGTGAAAAACAAGACAAAACGTAGTTTATAATAATATAATAAGTTAGATTATTTTCATTTTTATTTAAAAGATGCAAAAAAAACTATTTTTGACATTCAAAAACGGAAAAAGATCTTTGTCGTTCAATCTTTGAATCGCGTAAAATAGATCGCGAACCAATATTGACATTTTACACTCCGGTGACATTTTTTTAGTTTGTTGACACTTTTTATCACAAGTACTATACTCTGTAGTTTTTATAGTATGTTGAGCGGAACTTAATAAAACAAAAATCGATATCCCAAATTGATCGTAAATTTGATCGGGAATTTAATTTTCAAACAGTATGATATTAAGCTATTATTATTACAATGAGGTTTTTAAAGTTCAATTTTAAAAATTTAATATTCTTTAGACTTTTAGTAAAAAGTCAATAGATATCTCATATAAATAAAAAATCGGATATTTATCCGAGACACTATCTAGTTTGCAATGGTGTTCGTGAAGAACTTTGTAATCATCATAAAGACAGCTGCTAATAATATGGGATTAAAAATGGAGATAATATTGACAAAGTCTTGAATTTGAGATATGATATCGATGAAGATTACATAAATTGAACTGGTCTCATTAGCTTAGTTGGTAAAGCGGTCGTCCCGGAAAGACAGAGGTCCTGGGTTCGAGTCCCAGATGCGCCTGATATCTTTTTTATTTTCTGTTGTTTTTTTCAGTTTTATGTTTCATTTAGGTTATGTTAATATTATCTTATTTAATGATTTAAGCTGCTATCGCATTTTAAAAAATGTTAAAGAATTTTGTGGCAGTTTTTGTAACCAGGTATATTATAATGGGTCTTTAAAATATTTTATTATATCATAGTAGGTATACATCAGGATAATATCCTTCTTAGAGTTCGCCTTGGATGTCTGCGACTAAATTTCCTGTTACATTTTACCCTGGTATTTTATTATGTGTTTCCTATTTACATTTATATGTTAGATACTATTAATGCATAAAGTTAGGTTACACTATAATGAATATATTAGAAGAGAGCCTTTTTCTCTAATTGGCTGTTAATCAAATATTTTTCCTCTACTTCGCTTATTAGTCTATTAATTTCTAATGAATCTAATTTTTTACCCTTATTGCACTCATGTAATAGTGTAGCATCTGTGTCCTTATGAAATGAATGGTGGTTTTCTAGTAGATGTTGCCACGTTCGACAGATCCTTTTTATTCTCCAATGTATTCTCTAATAAGTAGAAAAAAGTTACAAAGGTTTTTTAATTAAAAAAAAAAAAAAATCATGCTTATCACGCTTAAGGTAAATTTATTGAAATATAATAAAATATAATATAATTCTCGTTTAGTATAATAGAGATACTCGTATAGCAGAATATGATCAAATCTAAGGTTAAGCGAATAATAAAAAAAAATTGTTACTTTTTTCAAAACTCGATATGATTGTTTTTTTTACAAAACAGAGAAAATATTATCCATGAAAAAATTAAAGCCCCTGACTCCTTACTGATATCGCTACGCCCCTGCACACAGTAATACCTACATATTATAAAATCATTTATCATGAGATTTTGTATTGTGGTTAAGACCTCATTTGAATTGATGAATTGATCAGCTATAAGAGTGAAGCTGTACCGTTAAGTTCCCCAGTCTATCAATTTTATAACCAGTTGTCATAAATTTAGATATTATAACTGATTACGAGTAATTTGTAGTTAATCAAGAAGCCAGTGAATTTAATTAAATGTTTTACCAAGTAATTATTGTGAATCGTTTATGTGTTTATTGAAGGTGTTGTTATTACAAATAATAACGTATTATTATTACTTAATTTTTATCCTCCTTCACCTTCATCCCAAGGCGTAGGTATAAAATAATCTATATATATATATAAAAAAATAATGTTTGTCTGTCTGTCTGTCTGTCCTCGATTTTCTCGAAAACTAATCGACCGATTTCGCTGAGAATAGCGTAGTTTGTTCTTATTAGTGACGGGAAGGTTTAGAGAGTAGTTTGAATGAAATCAACTTATTATGAAAAACATTGAACCCGTCATGTTGAGGTTAGCTCATAGATATACCACTCTGGTTAGCCTATACATATTCAAAAGACGAAGGTTTGTTTGGGTAGAATATTTTCAAAATAAAAAACACAAGTAAAAACTATATTATTTAGATATGTTTTGAAAACCTAAATGTTTGGAATGAAATAATTTTTTTAAATTAATGGTTCTTTGTTTAGAGATAGTAATAGTCGTTACAAGGCATTAATGGTCCAAAAAAAATCCCGACGAAGGCCGGGTACATTAGCTATTATAAAATAAATTAATGTTATTGATATAACTGTTTTCACAAATTCACGAAATTTGAATGTCTATGAAAATCTATGTTAATTTACAATCTTTGTTTCTCTATATTCTCTGCTGTTATTAATTCGCCTTTTATGCAAATGCTTTATTCTCAATATATATATATTTTACTGTACCGTTATATTGTATGCCCAGCAAAACAGGGGCATGTGCCTAGAAAAAACAAGTAGTTTGTAACATCACAAAGAAAAGGGTTTTTTTTTAAGTCGGAAGTTGGATATCATAATATATGGATACCTGAACAGTTTAAAATTACCCTGGCCTTTTTATTACATGTTAAAATTAGCATCTTGTACATAGTGGTAGATCCTTTCAGTATCGCCCTGTTGAAAGTTCACCATTCAGACTCTAAACGTTTATTGAAATGGCTTTATCCATGTTTGGCGACCGGATATGAATAGCCAGGTATTTTTCAAACTTCCTTTGCTCAATCTCTTTTCTCTTTCCACTACCTACAATCTCACAACATACCCCAATAATTGGGGATGTTCCACCGGTTCCAGACGGTTATGAGCAGTTGAAATTCTTGTGCGGTATTCATATATCAAAAAGTTTCTCAGTGTGTCCTTTTCATTAGATTAAAAATGAACCCTTTTCAGTTTTCATTTAAAGAGTCTTTTCTGAAGTAGAATAACTTTATATTGTTTTATTTTTAAGTCATGTAACAATGTTGCACTCCCATGGGTTATCAATTCAACTCATCATGGGACTGTTCATTATTGCTGCATTAGGTTTTACAGAGTTTTCAAGGAAAATACCTTTAAAAATATAAAAAAAAAACAATAAATATATATACAGGAAAGTAACATAAATAAATGTACAGGCTCGAAACTTACAGATACAATAGAAATAAATAACAGCGTTTTAGAGGACGGCTATCAGAACACAGTTGTTACCCATAATGGTTTTCTAAACAGTATTTCACAAAATAAGATTTTAGAACATTATTTCGAGATTTGACCGACGGGCACACATGTCTAAATTTCTCAGGCAACTTGTAGCTGGTTTAGGCAATGTATTCCAATGATTTCAGCCCGCATTTTGTCGAGTGTATTTTTGATATGTGTAGTTTGTGATGTTGTCTTCTATCATGTTGGTGAAAGTCGTGATTATAGTTTAGTCTTATAATTGTGTGAATATGGCATTGAATCATTTAAAAAATACTGTTTGTTATTTCATGGTTAGGAATAATTTTAAACGATAATATTAGTGCTGTAAATATCTTTAAAAAAATTCGCAACCAGCTGCAATAAAAAAAATGCGTCTGCGCGAATACTGAGATGGATTAAACTCTGATTGCCATACTTATTATATCATTTTGTATTGCAAAAAAGCCCATTAAAATCGTCGCAAGTGACCTTCAAAACGCTTCCAGGCACTGGAAGATAATTCATTTGAAATCGAAAACCTGCCGTATCTTCAAGCCCATAAAGCAGTTGCAATTGATTTTTGCAGTGGCCTCCGCCCTTAAGATTAAATCTTCTTGCAGTATATCTGAGTACATTAAGAGACAATGTAACGAATATCGAAGAAAATTAATGTACTTTCAACCGGTTTGGTGATCACTGGCATTTCGAGATCAGCTTTTTATTTATGGTGCTTTTCAGATAATAAACTTATTAAATTGATGTTCATGTTTGTGCGGCAGAGATAACAACCAGCGATGTTTCTTTTATTAATTAAAATAAAATTTCCAAATATAACAGAATGCTGTTTTTATAATCATTTCATCACTCATCTTTATGCTCATAAAAGTGAGAACAACAAAATCATCACATTTAGAATTTTATGTGGTGTTGATAGCGGTCGAAAACAATTTTTTTTATTTTAAACATGGAAGATTACATTTACAAATGCCAAATGACATATGAAACAGAAAATAAAATGGTGATTGATCTGAGACTCGAACCCAGGGCCTTTCGGTATTTCCGGGCCCAGCACTCGATCTAGCTGAGCGAATGTCACCTTACTGCTTTCCATAATTTTTATCGATTACGTACGTTAATATCATCTTCAATTAATTCCTACATATTTTTTTGCTGCTATCTATCTATGATTTCAAGATTCTACCCTAATTCATTTGTAATCTAGATAGTGTCTCAAATGCTATCCCTATCAGATTTTTATTTATTTAAAAAACACTATTTTTCTTTTGTTGAGTATTTGAGATGCTTTTTACCGATGTTTTAACTTTGGACAATCGATATATTACATCATTATTTTATCGCTCGTAAATTTCTCAAAAAAGCGTTCTCAAAAATATCACTTGCGCCACACATAGCTGTCTCTATAATTCATTTATCAAGGGTATACAGGTAGGAATCGTGATGATACACACAATTTTTCTAGAAATTGCCATCCTGTTAATTATTCAAATGTTTAAAAAAAAAAATTGTTCTTGGAATAATGAATGGAGCATAAAATCATTGCGGAAAATTAATTAAAGAACGGAACAGAATATCAAAGTTTGCGGAAAATAAATTGATAAATAGAACAGAACATCAAAATTGTGCGCAAATTTAAATTGAAATATGGAACAGAACATCACAAGGTTGCCGTAAATTAAATTTAACGATACAAGTAGAATGGAACATAAAAAGGTTACGTAAAATAAATTTAAAAATAGAACAGAATTTCAAAAGGTTGCGGAACCTGTCCTTAACTCATCTTGATGATAATTAATGCGTTGCGAGACCTTGATCTCCTACAAAACAATTATTCTTTTAATGTCAGGCTCTGGACGGGCGTGGTAGGACGAACAACTTGTATTTAATTGGAAATTGGTTCTGAACTTGTTTTTTTTTATGGAGAAGTTCTCGATTGTTGTTGCGTGTATGGGTAGGAGTAGGCAGATGTTGCAAGAGCTACTACAGTAAGCGCAAGGATGCAGAACAATGGTTCACATTTTCAGTAGGTGGTGGAATAATTTCGACAATAGTAGTGGATTGTATTCTACCCGAACAGAACTTTGTAAACATCATAAAAATAGCTGCCAATAATATGAGATTAAAAATTGAAGATAATATTCACAAATCTTGAATTTGAGATGTGATATTGATGAATATGACACAAATTGAACTTGTCTCATTAGCTAAGTCGGTTGAGCGTTGCCCCGGATAGGCAGAGGACCTGGGTTCGAGTCCCAGATGCGACTGAAATATTTTTGGTTTCTGTCCTTTTTTCCGGTTTCATCTTTCATTTAGGTTATGTTAATATTATTTTCTTCAATGATTAATTTAAGCTAGTTTTAAGAACGCTAGTGAATCTCACGGATGTGTTGAAACCGGTAGCAAATAACTATCCATAATAAACTCCAAATAACTATCCATAAAACAAAATAATTACTGTGTTTATGCCACTGTTTTTAATATCTAAACATCAACATGTTGACGAACGTTTTATTTTTATTTGTTCAATAATTTTTAACATTTTTAAATAATGTCTTACCTACTTTCATAACTTATTGTAATTTTTTGATTTAATTTGTATTTGTGTATTCTTATATTGTTATTTTCTATGCTTGTCATTTGTCTACACTTGTCATTAATTTTATTTTGTCTATATCTGTCCAAATTATGTCATTCTTTCTTACGAGATTCTTCCATGATAAAAGGCGATCGTGCTATAGAGTTTTTGTCGTCTTTTGAGTAAATTTTATTGATATTTCCTGTGAAGCTATGCAGTAGCAAAGGAACCAACGTGTATTTATGGATTCATGTTACCTGTACGTCACTAGCATTTAATACATACAGGGAGTTCGGACTATATTAGTAATTTAGTCAAATGGCGAGTAATTTAGTAGTTAAATGTGTCTGAAAAACATTAATTTAGCAAGTGATTTTGTCGAGTCAACCCATGATGTTTTAGTTTTTCTGGGAAATAACATCCCCTACCATGCTTCTCTGCTCATAGTGGGTCTTCTACTAAATAAGTCACTGTTGTTTTAGCCGAGTTCATTTGCTGCCTCAAAAATGTCGTTTGAAAAAAAAATTCTGCATAGTATTCTTTGGGATCTTCTGATGCTATTTCCTTGAGAAGAGAATTTACCTCTTCTATTAATCCAATATTATATTAATATTTTCTTTACTTTCATCTCACTAATTTATTCTTCTACCTATTCTAAAGTAGACATTACAATAAGCTTTATTAGTGTATTTACTTTGTTGCGATATACCAAGTGGGAATGCATCATATAGTAGTGTAGAGTTGCCCCCTCTTATTTCTGAATAGCATATAATGTGTGTTTTTAATATTAAGATTAAGCTTATTAATTCTCAGCCAATTCTCAGCCAAATGAGCCAAATTTTTACAAATACTCGTACACCATTCACTAATGTACCATACACGACTGTAATGTGAACCCTTTTTGGTCAGTTCGTACACAAAGTACTCGCCACTCGACTAAATTACTAATATAGTCCGAGAAATAAGGTGAAGAGCTATGTGCACGCAAAGAGGTTTATTTGTTCTCAATTTATCAAATTAAAAGGAGAAGATTAATTATTATGCAAAATAAATTAATTGGAATTTGGTTATTGCGTATAAATATATATATTTATTTCACAAAGTTATATTTCTTACTATTTCAGATTGCAATTTGCTGCGTGTTGTCAGCAGCCCATGGATCCATAGTGGCAATCGTACCATCCGTCTCCCACTACCACTCGCAAGACGACTGGGGCCAGTACTCCTACGGCTACCATGGAGGTCCATCCGCCAAGCAGGAGACCAGAACCCTCGATGGAGTAACCTCAGGAGGCTACTCTTACATTGATGCCAACAACATCGTCCAGACCGTCAGCTACGTCAGTGACCCTGTCAACGGATTCAGAGTAGCTGCCACCAATATTCCTCAACAAGCTCCTCACATCATTGGTCCATTGGCTGCTCCTGCTCATCTCATTGCTCCTCTTGCCCCTGCACATTTCATTGCCCCAGCACACTTTCTTGCTCCCCAATTCATCGCTCCTGCACTTCTTGCTCCAATTGCTCCAGTTGCACCAATTGAACCGGAATCCCCTAAAGAAGAAGTTGATCTGATTAGTCCAGCACCAGTCAAAGAAGATGGAGCTGAAAAGAAGTCAATCCCCGAAGAAACACCCGAAGTAGTGGAAGCTAGAGCAGCACACTTTAAGGCTTTTGATCTCGCTAAAGCCGCTGCTGAAGCATCACCCGATGTAGAAGAGCCTTCAACAGAAGAACCTGCGTCAGAAGTTGAATCAGAAGAGAAATCTCGTAAGCGTCGTTCAGTTTACTTTGCTGCTCCACTTCCTTACTATTACTCTCCAATCTTTTCTAACCAGTACGAAGTAAAGGACCACTTTGGACAATACACCTACGGATACAATGACGGTCTTTCTGCAAAGGCTGAATCTCGTTCTTTCGATGGCACGACCAGCGGTGGTTACTCCTACCTTGATTCCAATGGTCTTGTACAAAACGTCAACTACATCGCTGATAGCAATGGTTTCAGGGTTGCCGCTTCCAATCTTCCAGAGCCAGTAAAAGCCATCGAATCTCCAGCTTTGGTAGCACCAGTCGCAGTAGAAGAGACGGAAGAAGTAGCGGCTGCTAGAGCTGCTCATCTTGCAGCCCACGATAAGCTTAAAGCCGAAGTCGTCACCGAAGCACCAGCTTTGGTAGGCCCAGTCCCCGTAGAAGACACTCCAGAGGTTGCTGCTGCGAGAACTGCCCACCTCGAAGCACACGAAAAGGCTAAATCAGGAATCGCCGCTTAAATTAAAAATATTTTTCACGAATTTTCTCACGAATCTTTTTTTTAAACTGTGATTTGACACTTTTGTAAATTAGCCCATTCATACTTGCGTTACCACGAATAAAAATGCGGAAATTGAAAAATATGCAATGAACTTTTATTATTTCACTCCTCAAACTTTAGTAAAACAGGTTTGATTAAGCGGTTTGCGTCTCCGATAAATTTTACATTGAACGCCTACCTACAGATGTCTCTCTTCGTTGTCATTTTTCTTCGTTGGAGGATTATGGGTTGTGAACTCAATGAAATTACTAAAAGGTATTATTAATGTAAATCTATATACGAGTATATATATACACTGAAGGCAATGTTCGTAGGTGTATCCTGCTATTTGTAGCGATAGAGGTAGGGGTAGGGGGTACACATCACAATGTCAAAGTTTCGCTCCAAACCAAACGTAACCCCGGGCAACGCCGGGTACTTCAACTAGTATGAAATAAATGGCTTCCTTACAACGAAAAGTGTCGTGATTCTCAAAGAATGAAAGGAGTGTATGGAGAATATATGACGAATGTGAATGGAAGAAGAAGTCGGGGACACCCTAGGAAGACATGGCACGATCAGGTCCTCTCTACCCACACCTGCGGGGAAACGACGTGATGGTTGTTTAGTTTTTTTTTAATTAGTTTTAAACTACCTGATTTTCAGATATGTTTGATGTTGACATGATGGGGTCATTGGGGTTCAGTAGAAACAGGTAACTTCGTTGAGTGTCAAGTATTTTATTAATTCACAATGTAAAATATATTCTTAACTGGTAGGTATTGTGGGTGTCACTTAATTACACGAACTGTTTTTACGGGTAATCTGCACACGGTCCAGTGGGTAGATTATCAGTCGTCTCGATGTTGGTGTTGAAGCAGGTGGTACTTCCGGTAGGGGGAGGTTTTGGTGCTGGGCGGACACGCGTTTCGGCTTTCACTTGACGACCGGTTTCAGACGGTTCAAGAGGATGATCAGCAGAATGCCAGAGGCGCTCGACTGCTGTCCGATGATGATTCCTGCGGTGGTGGATAGGTGCCTTGATGGGATCACGGCGCTGGAAGGCAGGAGGCGAAGGGCACTCGACTGCACTCGAACGGTGGGCGTTGGGGTTCGGCGGTTCCTGCCGAGTTTTCTCGCAGCGTCTCAGGCTGGGGATGCAAGCGGCCTGCTTGCTTTGTAGGAGACGGGAGTCTCGACTACGACCACTGGCCGGACGGTCTCTACTGACTCATCTCTGTCCACTACTGACTTTGCTTCGGCCAAAGTCCCCCTTTTTAATCACATCCGAACTATTCTTCGGGTTCCTTCGTAAACTACGAACTGTGGCTCGGTGGCTTTTAATTAGTTCGCCGTTAATCCCCGTAACTGCCTTTTTCTGGCGACTGCGAAATTCCCGGGATTTAAAGCCGGGCGTTTGTAAATTACCCTCAGGTAGACGGACCTCGGGTACCGTATTAGGGATTAGCATAAATCGGTGTTTCCCGCACTTATGGCTTGTATCAATCCACCCCGGTTTCTTGCGGTGAAACAGCGCTGCTTTTAATTTCCACCCCGGCTTCTTGATGTCTTTATAGAGTTCCTCGCTGGAACTTGGTGTTGTGTACTGTCGTATTTCCAATTTCTCTGATTTGCAGGATTCGATCGGCAATATCTCCGTCTGCTGTTTGTCGCTGGTTTCCATTATGATGCTGCTAGGTATTATTGTTTGCGGTACATCAGCCATTTTCACTTCTGCCGAGTGTACTATTTGGTATACCTCGGTAGGTCTCACTTCCATAGGGGACGCATCTTCTGCGTACTTGTTTTCAATGACGTCATGGGCCGGCGTCGCTACAGGCGAAGTTGATTGAGGCTCTATTTCTGATAATTCACTTTGGATAGGTGAATCTAACTCCGGTGAAGCGCCAACATTAGGAAATATGGCAGATTCCTCGTTATTGGCTGTCTCCGCCGCCGTGTTTATCTCCAGTTGACAAGGCGGTGAGGCAGTTTCTTCTTCTTCGATGATTTGTGGTGTTGCCTCTGCGGTATGCAGAAATTTTTCTAACGGAAAATTGCACCACCAATTAACCATCTCCCGGAACCTTTTCCAATCAAGTGGTCCTTTGCTTTCGATTATTTGACCCCACGCCATAGAAAATGCTAAATTCACGCCACGAAATTGACTTATCGCTATGTCACACTTCTCGCCTTCTGGAACTTTCCATGTTTCGAAATATATCTCGCACTTATTTGAAAATATTTTCCAATCGTCAATATCTTGTCTCGCGAATTCCGCTGTTAGTGGTGGTCTGATATCTTCGCTTGATGAGGGCGCCACAAGGTTTTCAGCCGAACCTTGAAACGGCCTGTAATTATAATCGTTCAGGCGTGATGGTGAGTTCGCTTCTTCGTATCGGGGTTCCTCGTAATAGCACGAGCGATGATCGTCCCTCTCAGATGATTCTCGATTATCTCCATCATCACACTCGCGATAATACGGTCGCTCTCTAGAAGGAGATCTATAGTGCTCCTTCTCTCTTGATGAACAATCCTCGCGTCCATATTGTGGTTCATCGTAATAGCGCGAGCGATGATCGTTCCTGTCAAATGGTTCTCGATAAACTCCATCTTCATACTCGCGATAATATGATCTCTCTCTTGAAGGAGATCTATAATGCTCCTTCTCTCTTGATGAACAATCCTCGCGTTCATATCGTGGTTCATCGCAATAGCGCGAGTGATGATCATCCCTCTCAGATGATTCTCGATAATCTCCATCCTCATACTCGCGATAATATGATCTCTCTCTTGAAGGAGATCTATGATGCTCCTTCTCTCTTGATGAATAATCCTCGCGTCCATATCGTGGTTCATCGTAATAGCGCGAGCGATGATCGTCCTTCTCAGATGATTCTCGATAATCTCCATCCTCATAATCGCGATAATGTGAACGCACTATTGAAGGAGATCCATAATATTCTTTCTTTCTTGAAGTATCATTCCCGCGTCTGTATCGTGGCTCATCGTATTCACGATGATATGATCGCTCTCTTGAAGGGGATCCATAATATTCCTTCTCTCCCGACGTATAATCTCCGCGTGCTGGCGACCTCCATTTATCATCATCCCTGCTGGAGCGTTGGCTTATGCTTGACGGTGAGCGGCGGCGTGAACTATGACTAGACCTGACATGCGGTTTAGCATCGTTATTCTTGTTGGAGAAATAACTCTGCCAGAGATGGCTGAATTTAGATCTCGGCGGAGACCAAGCATCGAAATATCGGTCTATTTTTCTTCTGGGCGAGACGCGCTTAGGCGACGTGTAATGTTTTCTTGCTCTAGAACGCTGGTTTTTGGGGGCGACATGGTCCGTATGTCGGCTGCTTTGTTTACCTGAGGCCGAGGGTTTGTCCCGGCTCTTGTAAACGGTACGGCTCGAGTCACTTTCACTTTTACGCGGCATTTTTATGATCACTGAAATTTAAATTTTGAGTCTGAAATTACACTGCACTTTTGAATTTACTGAACCCGATCTCAGGGTGTAGGTACGAATTCAAATCTGTCCCATAGGGCAGTTTTTTCAAACACGAAATGAATCCACGTTGGCGCCAATTGACATGATGGGGTCATTGGGGTTCAGTAGAAACAGGTAACTTCGTTGAGTGTCAAGTATTTTATTTATTCACAATCTAAAATACATTCTTAACTGGTAGGTATTGTGGGTGTCACTTAATTACACGAACTGTTTTTACGGGTAATCTGCACACGGTCCAGTGGGTAGATTATCAGTCGTCTCGATGTTGGTGTTGAAGCAGGTGGTACTTCCGGTAGGGGGAGGTTTTGGTGCTGGGCGGACACGC
>JAHDVE020004346.1:0-21723 GCA_022606495.2 Halesus radiatus
AAGAATGTGACAATTCTACTGAAATTAACTCAATTGTTAATGATACCAACTTCACCATCTTGAACAAGAATATTATAAGTATCCGTAAATACTTTGATGAATTCTGTATCCTTTTAAATACATTATCTTTCCAGCTAGACCTAATAATACTAACTGAAACTCAATTGAGAGAATGTGTTCTTTCAGCATATCTAATTTTAATACCTTCTCAATACCCTCAAGGCATACTTCACACGATAGCTTAACCCTTTTTTATAATACTCACTCAATTTTTAATATTAACATAAATCCGCTCAAACTTAAATATTCAAATGCTGCCCATGTAACTTTTACCTCTAAGGGGAAAAAATATTCTGTTTTGGCCGTATATCGATCTCCCTCCTTCTCCACCACTCTATTCGTTCTCGAAATTGAAACCTTTATAATGGGAAACAATATGAACCAATTCGATTTTTCCTTTATTGTAGGAGATTTCAACATAAATATACAAAACTCATTATTAAATCCAATTGCAAATGAATAGTTAAACTTGCTGTACACCAGGGGTTACCTTTCATACATAAACAGTACCACTAGACCCAATTATCCCAACGATTCATGTCTAGATCACATATTTCTGAAATCCAATAAAACTTACCTGCACAGAACTGCCACTTTAAAAATTGACTTACCAGACCACTATCCCACCTTCTATGGTCATTGTACTGTAAAATCACCTATAACCACAGAGCCGAATAACTGTCAACAAATCAACACTAAAATTAATTACCTAACTCTAGACATCTCACTGACAAATGAAACATGGATCTCAGTGCTCTCTAATGATGATCCAAATTTATCTCTAAATAACTTTTACGAGACAATTCAAAAACATATTGAAAAGAGTTATGAATCAAAACCATTGCCAAAAAGTAAACATAGACACATAAACCGTGGATTACACGTGGACTAATAATCTAAATTCAACATAGAACTAAATTGTTCAAATACTATAAAAATTACGATCTTATAAATCTTTGCATAACCAACAAAATAACACAAAATCAAAGCAAGCGTAACCAATATATAATATATAGAAATTACCTAAACACTCTAATAAAGAAGTGCAAACAGTACTAGTCGCAACAACTACAAAAAGCACACTATGACCCACAAAAAACATGGAACATCATAAATGAAATGTCAAACAGAAATTAAAAGGAGAGCAAAATTCCCCAAAAAATTGTAACCGAAAATAATATAACCATTGAGAATGCTGAGGATATCGCAAACAATTTCAATCACTTTTTCACAAACATCGCATCGACTCTAATAGAAAATAATCCCTCTCTTAGCTTACACTCGCGGCAAGTACCCTCTGATATATTAAATACTAATAATACTACCTCTGAATTATCTGATTTCACCCAAATAACAGAACTTGAAATCTCAAACCACATTGATAGTCTAAGCGTTAGGTTTGCTAATGGCCCTGATAACTTAATCAAAGCCACAATCAAATCTATTAAAAAACATATAATCATCCACTTGCACCAGAAATAGTACTTTTCCGAATAAATTTAAATTGGTTAACAACGTTCCAAAACATAAATCAGGATCTCTATCAAAAAACAGATAACTACAGACCAATCACACTAACTTCACAACTGTCTAAAATCTTCGAAAAATGTCTAAAAAAACAATTATTGATTTTCTGGAATCAAACGCACTCCTATCAGCCAATCAATACGGGTTTAGAAATAAACTTAGTACTGATGATGCTTTATTTAATTTAACCAAAACCATATATTCTAACTTAGGTGCAAACATCAAAACTCTAACAATTTTTCTGGACTTAAAAAAGGCCTTTGACACCGTTAATCATAGAACTCTCTTAAAGAAACTATCCAACATTGGAATTAAAGATAATTGTCTCATATTATTACAAAACTACACACTGAATCGTCAACAATGCACACAAATTGGAGCATGCTTGAGCAATTTTGATCTTGTTAAACATGGTGTGCCACAAGGAACTGTATTAGGGTCTCTACTCTTTCTGGTATATATAAATGACCTATGTAACATTGATATACCTGGTAAAATTTTCTCGTTTGCTGACGATACTGCAATAACGGTTCAAGGAAAAACATGGGAAGATACAACCAATTAAAGCTAACAAATGTATTGCTATTATCAAAGAGTGGCTAGATAGAAACCTTCTTACCTTAAATTATGATAAAACTCTTTTCATACCTTTTTATAATACTCAAAAGTCAGCTCCTAAAACTAACCTTAATTTGAAGTTTCATAATGTTAAATGTAACCCGACCACATGCTCAAGCTGTGAGGAGATGAAATCAGGAAAATTCATTAAGTACTTAGGTGTAAATATAGATTGTCAACATAAATGGACCAACCATTTAGAAAAAATAGTAAATAAACTAAGATTCTTAACTTATATATTTAAACGAATGAGTAACTTATTAAATGTGAAAACCATGAAACTTGTTTACAATGCACTAGTTCACTCATCTCTTTCCTACGGAATAATTGGTTGGGGTGGAACTTACAATAATCACATAAAACCTCTGGAAATTGTACAAAAATCAATTATCAAGAGTATGTACCAGAAAGTCAAAACCTATCCCTCCAAACAATTGTTCCTAGAAAGTGATATTTTGAACCTAAGACAGACCTATAGTTTTCAATGTCTAAAATTTATTTACATGCGTCCAAACAACTTCACAAAAACTTCAAATCATTCTAGCCAAAGACATGGTAACTCTATATATGCAGTACCCCATTACAAAACCAGGTTGGCCAAGAGGTATATTAGTTTTATTGCGCCAAAAATGTATAATTCACTTTTCATAACCTTTGAAGAGACCGTGTTATGTCAAAACATTAACTCTTATAAAAAATATATTAAATCTTGGATAAAAAAACACTGAAACAGATAATTTTTTCTTATAAGTCTTAACAGTCGTCTATAGTGTGTTCCTTTAGACAGAATTCTAGCTTGTTCTCTTTTGTTTAAATTCAACTCAATTTTTCACCTGTTGCTGGTACCAACAATGTATTATACTGTTCAATGCCTTATTTTATGTTATCATTTTTTAATACACCAATACATATACATTTTTATAAAACCTACTTTCAAAACATTAGTATCGTACTTGTGTGTGATTTTAAAACGCCCGCTAAAATCTTATTATACATATGTACATATATGTGATAATAACAGTAAATTCTGTTTACTGTCACAACTAATGAAATGTTTTTTGTTTGTTTCTTATTATCACTTTATGTCATATTTTATCATTCTTATTTTTGCTAGCACTTTTAAGAAAATGATTAACTTATTTTTTGTTTAAAATGAAAACTTTCACATAAGCCATAGAAATGTGTTAAAAAACTATTATAATACCCACACACAGGCTTTGCCTTTGCGGGATTTTTTTGTTTACATATTTAATTTTTATCATATTTTCGTGTATTTTCAAACTGTTTCAAAATGTAATTATGTAACAAAAATTTTCAATCAAAAAATTTAAAAAATTGAAAAAAAATCTTATGACATCAGACTTGGTGGAAGTTGATGACATTGTTGACAGTCATTTAACACCAGCAGACTTTTCTGCTGAAGAACTGTCCGATGAAGAATTGGTTGATATTCCAACAAAAGAAGAAGCAATGAAGTTCATCGAGAGTTTAAAAACGTACTTTACAAGCATTGGTGATATTCAAGATGACACTTTTAAATGTTTATATAGTATTGAAAGAGAATTACGTAATAAAAAAACAAAAATGCAACAAACATGCATGATTTTTTTAATAAAAATTTTTTAAAAAAATTTTAAAAATTTCAATAAAAATTTAAATTGAATGTTGTTTTTTAATAAAACGTTATTTTTTCAGAAAGATAAAATTAAAATGTTCTTTTTTTTTCCCTCAAATTAGGTTTTTTTTGAGTCCCTTAAAAAACGTAAAATAGGGGTTATACTGTACATTTATTTTTTAAGTCGTAATATTTTTCGGTGTTCCTTATTTACTCTACATTACTATTTACCTTGGCCATGTGACCATTTCTGTGTTTCTTGGCCAGCTTGGCGAGGCGTTGCATCTGCTCACGACCGCGGTCCTTTGCCTTTCCCGGGGTGTCCTCACCACCCTCCACGCCTGGCCACACTCGCAAGTCGAACATGCCCTAAACAAAACAACAAAATAAAACAATCAACTACTAGTAATTATTAAATTTCTGGTGTACCCCACACAAGTGTACCAAATGCCTGAAGCCGGTGAGACTATGGCATCCCTAATAGGCGTACGTGAGGCTGAAGAGAGTCGGGAAGGGAACGAGATGGGAAGGGGAAGATTGGGAATTGTCTGGCTATTATGGCTGTAGATCTAATCACTAAACACGGCTTATGCCATTTCAAGCAACATTTTGATTCTGAATGGTCATCTTTCACCAGGGCGATACTGAGAATGTTTACGACTATGAACCTAGTTAATCTTCGACAAATATTATATATTACATACTGAACACTTTTCTAAACCTCCTGTTGCTAGAAAACATCAGATTTCATTATGTAAATTCTAAACAAAAAAATTATATTATGTATATAATTAATATTACGTATATAATTAATATTACGTATATAATTAATATTATGTATATGATCAATATTATGTATATAATTAATATTACGTATATAATTAATATTACGTATATAATTAATATTATGTATATGATCAATA
The DNA here is from genome assembly GCA_022606495.2 of Halesus radiatus. Classification (NCBI taxonomy): domain Eukaryota; kingdom Metazoa; phylum Arthropoda; class Insecta; order Trichoptera; family Limnephilidae; genus Halesus; species Halesus radiatus. Next base: position 4,744 of record JAHDVE020004346.1, read on the forward strand.
TTATGTATATAATTAATAATATGTATATAATTAATATTATATATATAATATTATGTATATTATTAATATTATGTATATAATTAATATTACGTATATAATTAATATTACGTATATGATTAATATTATGTATAAAATTAATATTATGTATATAATTAATATTATGTTTATAATTAAAATTATGTATATAATTAATATTATGTATATAATTAATATTATGTATATAATTAATATTATGTATATAATTAATATTATGTATATAATTAATATTATGTATATAATTAATATTATGTATATAATTAATATTATGTATATAATTAATATTATGTATATAATTAATATTATGTATATAATTAATATTATGTATATAATTAATATTATGTAAATAATTGATTAAAAGAACAATTTTAATGACTCTGCAATGCCTATCTGAATACCAAATTGCCCCTTGGAATTTCTATAGTAATTAATTGTACTTGTCAATAATGAGAAATAAATCAAACCAGAAATGTCAACTCGTTGGTAGCACACAAGAGCAACTATGTAATATGACCCACAATAAGCCATTATCTGTTAGAAAAACCAACAGTATCTTAATTTAAGCTTGAAGAGATGTGTATATATGTAGTTCTGGTGGGAGGGTTTTTGGGATATTGTGCCGTGTTGCGCCTCCTCCTCCTTTAGCCAACATTTCAGACAGCATTAGTGTCCATCATCAGGGCAGATGTGTAGATTGTGGTGTAGTGTGTATTTATGTATGTCAAAATAATGCCTTGTTACGCACATCAACCGTCTTAGGGCCAGTATTTCAAAATAATAATTATAATTATTGCTAGTATCCTTAGTGTGATTTTCGGTGTTGAGTATTTGTGTAACCGTCAAGTACTGGATACCAAGAACTATTAAGTCTAACTCAGTCGTCCCTGGGGGGGATTAATGGGGTTTTTGTGGGTTTCAAATGCTTCCGTAATTAGGCGCGCTTGATAAAACTTTGATCTTCCCAATATTTCATAAATACATGTAGATAAATACACATTACACCACAATCTACACATCTGCCCTGATGATGAACACTGTAAAGCTGTCCGAAACGTAGGATAAAGGAGAAGGAAGTGCAACACAGCACAATATCCTAAAAACTATCCAAGAGGATATGGAACTACTTATTTTTCCAGTTACTTTTGGAAGCGAATTTTTGCATCTGTAATCTAGGTCAAAACAGTACATGGCGCATTGATCGATCGATCAAAGATTGAATCCTTTTGACTCGATTACTTCACCAGTGGGTCGTGTCAAATAATCAATCCACCCGGGAATATGTATAATAATTTTGTTGTTGAACAGAATCTATTATACGCCATATTTCATAAATCTCGTTGTATAATATTTATTTACTAGTATTTATTTACATTAATGGAATTTATTTAAAAACACCTTAAAAATTCAATATTTTTAAAAGAATAAATAAATGAAATGTAATTTGTTTAATAAAAATAAAACAATAACTTTGTTTATAACCGCGAGAATTTTATTAGAACCGACCGGTTTCGCTTAACATAAGCATCGTCAGGGTACAAAATGACGATGCTTATGTTAAGCGAAACCAGTCGGTCCTAATAAAATAAAATAAAATTCTCGTGGTTATAAACAAAGTTATTGTTTTATTTTTATTAAATGTGTCTAACCAAGTGACTGCTTGCTATCAAAATATGTAATTTGTTTATTTATTTTATTTTAAATGTACATATACAGAAATATTCCAATGACAAGAGTACATTACATTATAGTTTGTTAACAATATGTGTTACACACTTATCAGAATTTTGAATTTAACAATATTAACGTGGAAAATGTCGACATCAGACGTTAACCCATTTAAGAACATGATCATTCTTCCGATGGGCATTACTAATGGAAGATTAGTTCTGCATCTCGGTACATGGAAAGATCTGTGCACACGCGCTCTTGTAAAATTGTCAGGGACATAATGGAACTTCTGGATTACTGATATGACCGTTTAAGAGGTTATAGGCCATTATAGGCAAAGCAGTTTTAAATCTGTTGGCAAGGCTACTAATTAATACCCAGCATCCCCGATAAGAAGGCTGATGGATACAACCAGGGATAGTACCCAAAGTCTCTAAAATATAAATATCTTAGAAAAGTCTTTTGTACTTTTTCCACCATCAAAGAGTGGGTAACATCCTCTGGTCCCCATATTACAGAGCCACTTTCTAAAATATTGCGTACCAAGCTATAGTATAGTAAGCGACCACAGCAGAGTCAGAAAACTGCAATTGTGTACGACATTATACATTCTGTAGAGGAGAATGTTCTATACTAAGTTGCTGAGAGCTAATTTCTAAGAATTAAGTACCCTCAGCCAATGTGGTGAGGTTTAATCTGTGTTGACTGCAAACATTTATTTTATGATAAAAGGAAGAACAGATTTGATGATACAATATACAATAATATTTTGAGTCTGTAATTGGACACTATATGACTAATTTAAGAATTTAAAGCAGGCCAACTTTAGAATGCTCCAATCCAACATTAAAATAACCGCTCAAGATTGGCTCCTGCTTTGCTTCAAGTAAATCAAGTAATATTTAAAATACCAATGTTCAAAATTTTTGTCCTGTTAACTGGTTCGCTGCAACCGTCACATTCCGGTTATACTCGATTACGTCCTCAAAATTTAGTGGCAACGAACCTGTTAATAGTCTTACTAACCCTTGGTGAGATTCTATATATACTAAAGAATTGCCTGGCTCTTTCGGGACTCAAACTGCCTGAGAGCAGTTTGGATTACTACTCGGTACATAGTAAATATGAACAAAATTGAATAAATTCAATCTCGTGGCGCACTCAATCTGATTCTTAATTTAACACGGAATTAATTCTTCTTAGTCTTGCAACCCTGCGATTTTTTTAAGACGCGGCATCATAATTACAGCACGGATGCTATGGGGATTATTGCAAAGTCGCCGGAAATATTTTGCAAGGTGCAGGACTACATCTAACGTATAGCATCCCGCGCCGCAATCCGTAAAAACCTCTAATCAACCAGTCAGTAATTCCGAGCACCTCAGTCAGCATTGAATAATTCAAGGAAACAAAAGTCAAAAGTTCCTAATTCATTCTTCAATGCCCGCGGCCATTCGGTTTGTGTTAGTTCCAGCGCGCCCGAGCCATCAGTTTCACTGGTCGGGTGGAAATTTCGTATTATTTATTATTGATATTGGAATGAATTAAATTAATAAATTCACAAGATTGGGTGAATCAGACTGAATTGATTCACTACTGCAAATGAATCTGACCATGTCTAGTACATAGTGTTCTCTTCACATTTCCTACAGCTATTAGTGCTTTCCACCTCCAACACCTGCATGTATTTCCTGAGGTGGTAGCATCCTTTTAGTAGTATTACTAGCTTCCTAAGTAAATTTCTACACACACTGACTAGTTACCTGACATCTATGGGCACTTTGCATTGTTAACATAGTATTGTGACAGCTGTTTACCTGACGGAACATCCCGTGCTTGCCGAAGAGAGAGATGGTGGTGCCCCCGACCACCATGAGGCGGCCCGGCCCCGCGCAGTCCAGGATGGTCATGGCCAGCACGGCATCCCGGGGCAGATCGCTGTACGCTATGGGCAGGGTCACCCATTCGTTCCAGCTGCAATACAATACAATGTATTATATCGATCAAATATGGTCCTACCACTGAGAGCTTTTGGTGCATGCTCCGTTTAAGTGTGAGAAAGGGAGAGGTTACAGCGGATTTATAAATTTATAAGTATGCCAAGCCACACCTTGAGTTTCATCATTCATAAAAGTATTAAGGAAAGGAAGGAGTGAAGCATGATATAGGAGAGAGGTAACACAAATGCCGGAAAATCATTCCAAAGTCAAGGTGTTTACGAGGCATAAGAATGGCTCATAAAAACGGGCAGTAGGTACTCATGTGGAAAATATCAAAGGTGTACAGGTATTGGGCATGCATTTTGCGTGTCTTCTAGGTAGGCACCGGTGCGAATAGGATCAATGACACTAGTTCTTTGTAACATATTCCATTAGAATACTGTGGAAGAAATACAGCATTCCCACCTGATTGCCTAATTTAAAAAAATCATTATTCTTATTTAATTTCTTCAAAAGATTGGTATTCACTTTGTGGCGACATTATTAATAAATGAATTAAAAATTACTTTTGTATTCACCACTTTATTAATACACATAATATTAAAATAGACAAATGACAAACAATATATTGTGTTCTATGTTTATCATTTGTCTATACTTGACATTATTATTTTTTAGTGTTCTATATATTCCTGATGATATGTGTATAATAATAAGTGGTGAATACAGAAGTAATTTTTAATTCATTATTATTAGTTCTGACATCAATAAATGTAAAAAATATTGTAGTGCTTTATTAACCTTGCTAGTATACAAGTACAAGATCCCAGTTTTATTGTTTGCAGAATACAAAGATAACAGTAACTTGTAAACAGTGACATTGTGCTAATGTGGATAAGACCGGTATCTTGTTATTTGCTTGGAAATGCATGAGGAGAAATTACAGGAATGAAGAGACCGTTAAAACCTCTGAAACAATGCGTTCTATGACAATTTAACATGCGTATTAATTGGCACACTTTGTAAAAGTGATATATGGTCATTAAAAAGTACAAAAAATAAATAAAAAAAGTAGGCCTAAACCTAATCTAACCTAACATAATTAAGCTTTTTGTTTAATTTTAAAAAGAAATGGTTAATTAGGAAAGGATAGATTAGGTTTTCAGGTGTTTTTTTTTCTTCTTATTTGACTTTATATCACTTTCAAAAAGTGTGCGGATTCATGAATGTGTTGAATTATCAGTCACCGAAACAATGAAGTATATATATATATTTTTTTTTAATTTGAAACACACATTATTAAACAATAAAATGTAAGAAAGCTTTCACTGTCCAACTGGGAACAAATTCCATTTTAGGGCAGTCAAATGACAGTCAGTTTGAAATAACTTTTTAGAATAAATTATTTGTTTTAGAATACAACCAATTTATGGCAACACAAAAATGCAAGAATATTATGACAATATTGAACCACATAAAAAAATCATTAAATTGATGTAAAATTTTAAGAAAGAATAATATGTATAGTTTAATATGAGGAATGCAACAAAATTAATATCAATATTGATGTTAATGTATTCTAGTGGAAAAAAAACAATGCAAATTTCACAGGAAACATTTATTTACTAATTAGATCACCTTGAGAGTGAATTAGAAATGCGGAAATTTAATTTACATTGAACAACACGTTTATGCACTATCCCATCGAAATAATCTGGTGACCTATTCTTCTCGTAATGTAACAGTCAAATCAATAAAAAAATATAAATAAATAATAACAGGAAACGAAATGTAATAAGTTTGTCACTGCAACAGGAGAAAACAAATAAGAATGTTAATAGTTTAATCAAATGATTGTCTTACTTCCAGCGGGTTGTGAAAGGTTTATACGAGGTGGTGACAGGCAGACTGAGTGGGGTGCCGTGGTGCAGCACTGTGAGACTGACGTAAAGGTCGGAGCACCCATCTTGGTATAGTCCAGAAAACTTCAACATCGGCTCCTGCAGCAGCTTGTCATACTCGGGCTTGGGTCGCGTTCCCTCTAGAGTTCCGCTATAATATTCAATGTTTACATTATAGCAGCAGTTACTAATAAATAATAACATTATCTTTTTGTTACTTTCAATGACCATGTTTGTAACTTACATCTTTATCTGTACTCGATGTTCTAAGGAAGAACTATAGACGTAGTAGAATTTATTGTCCAATTCGTCCATTGTCGAGTCCATTAAAAAACGCAATAATTGGTCAATACGCGATAGAACTTATAACATATTCTTGTATCAAATAGCTGTCACCATAGATATACCACTCTCGCTGTCACTTGACTGTTGAGTCCATAGATCTCCACTCTAGTTGAGTTGTTGACTTGACGTGCGACGTGCATACTCAGTGCATACTGCATAACAACAGACAGCTGTTGTGAATATGGCGATCAGTGTGGCAAGTATCTCTCCAGCCAGGGTGCAGAGGTGCCTACCGTCGGTAATTATTATTTTGTTTTTGCAGAAAGCAATTTTGTGGTTTGACATACATATTTATTTATAATTTATCACTAACCGGTTTCGCTTATCCCAAGCTTCGTCAGGGTAAAATAAAAATTACAAAATAAAAAGAATAAATAAAATTAAGTTAAAATACATAGGATGAGCACCTTATACGAGTATATAGGATATAGGTGACTAAGGTGATACATAAATACAAAATATAATAAGAGGGAGACAAAATATGAAACGATACAATGTAACAGTGAGACATAGATATGCTTACATGTAATATAATGGGACAATATATAAAACCACATGGATGGCACTTTGCCGTAGCTTTCCTGTAACGACACGATTACACGTCACCTATCGGAAATAAAGAAATATAGTTCAGATATGTTTTCAGATTTTCACTGCCAAAAGTATTTTCTTGGTTAGTTTTTGGGATATTTGCCGTGTTTAAAGTTATTTATAGCTGTTTCAGCAAGAGGTAGGAGTTGCAATAGACAGTCCGTTATCACCAGTACCTATTAGAGAATTTTTTTATGGAGAAGTTTATAGAAGTGTGTCTCGACACAGCTTTGACTGTTCCTAAAGTATGGTGGCGCTACGTCGATAATGTTTTCACCATTTGGCCTCATAGAGCAGAGAAGCTGGGCGAGTTCCTGGAACACCTCAGTTCACTTCACGCTATAATTGAGTTCACAATGGAGCTGGAAAACCAAGACAAAATCCTGCCTAATCGCGACGTAGAGGTGATGCGAGAAGATGGTAGCCTGGGGCACACTGTGTATAGAAAACTAAATCATACAAATCGGTATCTACATGCTGAATCGCATCACCATCTAGCATATAAAAGAGTACTAATCAATACGTTAGTGACCCGAGCGACCAGAATATGTGAAGAACTAAAATCGGAACAGAGCTTAGAACCTCAACGAATGCATTAGAGCGATACGGTTACCTCGCAAAACAGGTTAAGCAGATCAGAAGAGACCGATCTACCCCAAACGAATATAGACTTGAACAAGAGTAAAAAATCTGCGCTTTCTTACCTAATGTTCACAATGTTACTGGCGGAATTGCCAATATACTGAGGAAAGAAAGCATCAAGACTGTCTTCGGAACAACAACTAAAATCCAAGATTTTCTGAAATCTGCAAAAGCTAAGTTTCCTCTTGAGACAGATGGAGTTTAAAAACTGTTCGGAATGTAACAAGGTGTATGTAGGTGAGATAGAACGGAGCATTTAAAAAAGGATCCCAGAACACTTTTAAGCTTGTAAACTCGTCTTGCAATCGTCTAATTGAAAGCGGCCATTACTTCAGATTTGTTCCTGAAGTGCTGGAAAGACCTAAAGCGCGTCGATTGCGCCTCATTAGTGAAGCAATTGAAATCTACAAAAAATCATTAATATTACTGTGAACGACGGAGCTAGACGTAATAGTTCTTGGATCCGGTATTTGACGGTTACACTAAAACTAAACACCGAGAGCCACATCAAACATACTGATAATGATAATTATTATTATCATACTGAAATACCGGCCCTAAGAAGATTAACGCGTGCAATACTGTATCACTTCTACATAATACACACTTCTCCACAATATACACATTTGCCCTGATGATGGACACTGTAACGCTCTCCGAAACGTTGACTAAAGGAGGAGGAAACGCAACATGGCATAATATTCCAAAAACTAATCAAGAAAAATATATGTTCAGTCCAATTTGCGTTTTTCCCTTGTATTGGTAAAGCGGATGCTTGCGGGCTGCACGCTTATTTTTTACTGGTATAAAATTAATTAATAGTTTTTTAAGGGTATCCATGCTCATTATCTGTTAATAAGTAATATCAATAATAGTTTTTATTCGTAAATTGTGCAGTGAAGAAAATGTGCGTTCATTAAAAATCATACAAATAATTCGTAATAATAATAATAATTGTATAATTTGTGAAGATGGTGGTGTTGGTGAAAAATCACCTCAAGGCGCTGTACAAATATTACTCCCTATTCTGTATATAATTATATACAGAAAAATAAACTTACCTGGCAGGTCACTCCAGATAAACAGAGATTTATTAGAAAATTTAAGCTTGGAGAAGATATGGTTTTTACTATCCTTCTTTACTATTGATATTACATTTATTGGAAGTTAGTGGCAAAAGAAGAGTTGGTATTTTTTTGAAATTTGTATATTTTTATTGTTCGTTTTTGGATTGGAGAATATTAATGAAATGATCGTAAAGCTCAAGAATTCTACTTAGGTTTATGTACGAAATTTTCAATGGACATTTACATTTTTTACACATTTTCGGTTATTTACAATGTCGCGGACAGAAAAGTTTCTGAATTTTTGAATAGCTGTAGCCCGACGCACTTGCGCACCAGTGAATGTTTGATTTTATCAGTTTTCTTAGAGAATCGAGACCTTCCTTCAAACATCTTCAAAGATAGGTCCGTAAAGGGACCGACCTAATTAGTTGAACTTTAAGTGGTGAGTCTTTTAATTATTGCACGATGTATGGGATTTTAGACTTTTTTTATAAAGATTTTCTCCATACTAAAGATTTTCAGGAGTATGTTTCAACCACGGAATTTTCATAATTCTCGGCTGTTGGGTGGTATATATTTTTTTCTTTTACACCGATCTATGCTTTTCATTTAGAAGATTTTTTAAAAATAATTTGCTTTACTGGTATTTTGAAAACATCCCAACCTGATCTGAGGTTTCTCTATAGTCCATAGTGTATCAGAGATAATTGTTACAGTACAAATAATATAAACCCTAGCAAGTAATATTTGTACAGGGCCCTTGAAGTGATTTTTTATAAAAATGACCATTTGCAAATTATCCATTTGTCATTATTATTATTACTTATTTTTCACTGCTCTCATTTGTCGTGTTTAGTTCTGTCTTGTTCTATTCGTGTTTTGTGTGATAAGTTTACCCGTTACCCTATCCAGCCAGAGCGCTAAGGTGCCTACCGTTATAATGATCGCGTATAATGGACTAAAACAAGAAGTTAGCGCTGTGGCCACACTGAGTGGTTCGCTGAGAGTTCGACGGGTCGTGTCGAGTCTCCGCTCGTTTTTTTGTCCGCAGCCATCTTACTTGGGAGTGAATGGGAGTAGTGCGTCGTGTATTTTCTAAAAAAATATTTGTTCTCTGGTGCCAGGAAATCATAGTGGTTCCTTCATACCTCGATGGCTTGCCTGAATACTTTAAAATTAGAAATAAAGACTCTGGAGCAAGTTTTCCCCAAAAATCATGAAAGGTTTCAGATAATGTCAGCCAGTGTCGATGAGCTCAGTTGTAGATTCGTAGGCAAAAACGGCAAAAAATATGAAATACACGCGAATATTACAGTAAGTATTAGCGTTAATTCTGATATTAACGCGATTCGTACGATGTCCTTTCATGTTATCGTCGATTGTAAGAGCAACAACCTCTGTAAATGCAGACAAAGACAGTTATTTATTATTGGTTTCAGATTGACAACACAACCTACTAAACAATGCATTCCCGTTTCGATAACAAGCTCCTTACAAAAAACCTTATTCCCGCACAATCTTGGAAGTATGACTCGTTATTAATATAGGGTAACGTGCATTTCCTTAATTTAATCACATTAGCATGTCATTACAATTAATATAGAGTTTTTCGTGCGTGAGCGTACCTTCGATAATGTGAAAGTTGGGAGTTTTTTTCGACCAAAATTTTCAATGCTTTTCGTTTTTCCTGTAGTTCCTTACGAACGCGTTGAAATGTTACAGTTTTGTTTATTTATTCCACATACTCACGAGCATATGTTCAGCTGGTCGGGAATATGCACGTAATATTTACACCTGGCTGATCGTAAAATAGTGTACGATTATTCACAGCAGGAAATGCACATTTTAAAATAGATTATCCTTTGTTATTGTCGTTATCATGTTGAACTCCAATATTAATTACATTATGGCAGTGGTGAAGGAATCTCAATATTTGTGTACATGACTTTGTGCAATGTCCTTGGCCAGGATGTGCTCCTTCGAGGACAAGACCTCCCTGCAATGTCCCTCCCTACTATCTCGAGGTTTTGGGAGTGGGTTCTCTCCGATGTCAAGTGTTAAAGTTTTACTAATGTGCAATACCTACGGGGAATATACCTCAATCCTTGGAAAGTGCATTCATTCTTATTTTTTTAAATCTAAACAAACCATGTAGGTTTAAAAGAAATACTGCTGTCAGTTAAAAACTTTGTGACACAAAATAAAAATATTAGTGAAAAAATAATCTAAGACTCTTTTCAAAGTACAATGACAAGTTCAAACGTATGCAAAACAAATAACCAATACTTTTATAGTTTCTGGAATTCCTAAATTTCATTTTGATGACTCGAATGATTAGCCGTAGCTCGAGCCGATTCAGTGTTTTTTTTGTAAATCCAGCAGTAAAATCCTTTTTTTTTTTTAAATATAATACATACCGTCCCTGTTGAATATCCTACTAATATTACTAATAACACCTGCCATAAGACAAATTGTTAACCCTCATGAGATTTGTCCTCATTTGGGGACAGCTATCAATTTACACAATTGAAACTACTTTAAAACCCAAACTGTGAACCTAAGAAATAGCCTATAGGTTCCACGAAGGGTATTGGGGTCATGGGGTTAGTAAACAGCACCTACGCCCATATTAAAAAAAATAATTTAAACCCAAACTATGAATCTTAGAACCTATTTTATAGGTTCTTATAACTTGACCACAAGCAAAAGACCATACGCAGACGCAGGTCTCTTCCCACACGCAGAATCGCCGGGACTTATTAGTATTTGGCTAGCTCTCGTAGGTGACAGTTCTGTACTGGAACATGAAAAAGCCCGCTTTACACATACTACTGTACGTGAACACTTAGCAATCATAAAGTGATGGAACGGCTAATAGGGATATTGAAAGAAGGGTGAATGCAGGAAACTCCATAAATGGAAGACAAAGCAGTTGGCACTAACTATTTTTTTTAAAGAAGCAAAGCTAGCACTCCACAAGGAGTGCTGATACCAACCCTGATGTGGGTAGTGAGGCTGGAACTGGCAGAGGAAGGATGGAAGTAGACTGAATGCTGTAGATGCGAGATCCCTGAAGCGTATGTGTGGCAAAACCATGTATGATGGTGTGAGAAATGTTGAGATTCGCAAAGAATGCAAGGCTTATGTGAGCGTAATGAGTAAGTTTAAGAAAGGGACACTTAGATGGTTTGGGCATGTAGAGCGGATGAACGAAGAAAGGAGTGTAAGGAGAATATATGATGTGAATGGAGGAAGAAGCTGAGGATGCCCGAGGAAGACATAACACGATCAAGTGAACCAAATACTTGTTGGGCCATGCCACAAATCAGAATAATAAAATAGTATGTATTAATGTGAATGAAGCAAAGAGTGTGTGCCAGGACTGAGTTCTTTAGCGGTCTGTCCTCTGCCTACCCCTGCAGTGAAACAACGTGATGAGTTAACTATCAATACAGTATAAAATACTTTTTTTTAATATACAACATCCTTGAGATGATTTTCTCACGAAAACGGCGCTATAGAAATAATCCATTTATTTTTATTATTATCGAGCTTGGTTATAATGATCACGGATATAGCCAGTTCACGGCTATAATGAGCAATTAATTACCCAATGATATTTTTCTTCAGGCTTATTTTCATACTAATCTAATTAAACATCTAATCGTTGGCGGATAAACGAGGATGCTTCACTGACACACTGTAGAAAGAATTTTCTCCACACAATTTCTAAATCATTAAGTCTGAAAAAAAAAAATTCCGAAGTAACAGACAGCAGTGGTGTAAAAATGTACGAATACCTACATAGGGTAAGTTTGTAACAGTGATGCACTAGTTTTTTTTAGCACAGAAGCCGTTTTACATATTTATCAAACACGGCTCGCCACTGACAATTTTTAATTTTTTGAGTAGGGAGAGTGAAATTCATGATTTCACATTTCTGGGAATTTTTTGATTATCATGTTGTGCCACGATTCTTAGAATTTTGTTCCATTTGGGATATGCAGTATGGATTAACAAAAATTCTATAAAAAAACAGGTTTTCAAGAATTACAACAAACATTTAGAATTTTCTCTATAGTCAAGTGGGCGGTACGAAATTGACATGCTGTACATCACTTGTTTGTGACGAGTCAAATTTTATAAGTGAAACCAATAACAATAGCATATGCTAGTGATTTACAATAAGGGAGGTTTACAACCGAAACAATACAATAACAATAGCGCATGCTAGTGATTTACAATAAGGGAGGGTTTACAACCGAAACAATACAATAGCGCATGCTAGTGATTTTCAATAAGGGAGGGTTTACAACCGAAACAATACAATAACAATAGCGCATGCTAGTGATTTACAATAAGGGAGGGTTTACAACCGAAACAATACAATAACAATAGCGCATGCTAGTGATTTACAATAAGGGAGGGTTTACAACCGAAACAATACAATAAAGTAGTAGACAATTTAGTGATATTTTTCTTGGAAACCTCGAACCAGCTGATTTATAATGCGTTGAGTGTTTTGAGGGGGGAAATAGATAAGCAAGTGAAATCTTTAAAACATTTGTTACGTATAAATCTTATGAACCACTTCATGCTTTTGAACGAGTCACGCTCGCGTGCTAAATGCGTTCCAATTTCTGCTAGCCCGAGTGACGCTCGCCTGTTTTGACTCGCAGCGTTCTATTTTTAGCTAACACGAGTAACGCCTGTCAAGGTTAGCGATGTATTTTACGCAGTTTGAATTTGCCTGCAGTTGAGATTGGTTGTGTTTTTGAGCTGCTTATTGCTTTTATTATATTGTCTTCACATGCATCGTGTATGCATGAATGCATCGTTTTATTAATAAAAATATATTTATTATATCCTATCAATTTGAATTTTTTATTTTTTTTCAAATAAGATCCCAAATGGAGAGTGATATCGTCGGGAAAGTCGATACTATTGTCCTGATTGAAATGTGGGTCTATGTTTAACACTGCTTTAAAATCTATCACTCTATATTGAATTATTAATTTTTCTTCATTTTTAAAAATGAAATCTGCTTAAATCGTTACATTTTAATTGAAAAGTGTATAAACTTTGAATAAAGTGTTTAAAAAAACCTGATGTTTTTTTAAACACTTTATAAAAAAACCCTAGCATTAATTGATTAATAAAGGTGAATATTTTTATTTAGTCAGTAATATTCGTATTTTGGAAATATATTACACAATGGTGAATATATTGATAATCGGGGTAGGTAGGTAGGTACGTACACACGATTTTTATGAAACCTACTTCGGATATAACGAGTGATGGCTATAAGAAGCAGCTTATTCGGTCCCCTGGTGCTCCTTTTAACAAAGTCTGACTATCATGTTTCCCAATATTTTCTTTGTATTGCTTTAATTGATAAAGTCCTCATAATATAGAATGTGTGCGACTGCACTAACCTCCCCAAATACCGGAATAATTACTTGTTATTATTATAAAAGGAATTTTTTTTTCTGAAGTATGGTACAAAAAAATTACCAAATTTAAAACATTTAGAATACATATTTCTCAAAAAAATCTTTGTTTTATGTTCTTCATAATTTGTCCCCGAGAGGGTTAAATAAATAAAATTGCAAGTGCTCCACAAAATATTTTTTTTTATTTTATCTCCACACAGGAATCCCTGAGGAAAATAATTTCCCTCAGTGCATATGTCTTCTTTGAGTATGCTGTGTGTAGGGTCTTTTTGAAGAGAGGTAGGAGTGAACATGGGTTTTGAAGAGACCCATGTTGTTGGAGGGAGGGAACACAGAGGCCGGCAAATCGTTCCACACTCAGGCTGTTGAACTCAAGAACGAGTCGTAGAAACGACCCTCATGTCAAAAATATCAACCGTGTAAAAATGTTGGGCGTGCATTTGGCATGTTTTCTGACTATGCACCTGTGGCGAAGGGATCAATGATTCTAGTTCCTCCGAGCAGCTTCCATTGAAGTACCGGTAGAACAAGGATAGCATTCCCACCTAACGCCTGTACTCTAAAGATTGTAATCCGTTGGTTAAGGTAGGGGAATCTCTCAAACGGACCGCTCGTTTCTGCATAGAGTCGAGAGTTTTTCTCATGTAAAGGGTGTTTCAGAAGGTTCGTTTTTGATAGTTAAAAATAAAAGACCAGAATTGGTTGAAACTTGTTATAATTACTGTTAAATTAAAGAGCAGGTTTCAAAATTTTATTTATGAAAAATAACCGTTTGTAAGTGCGCACCATCCACTTGTTGACACTCATTTAGCCTGCCACTAAAATTTTCAATCAATCGCTCTCGGAATAGCATTGATTTCCTCTGTGATTCTTTGCTTTAAAACATCCTGGTTGGGTGGCAATGGGTTGTAAACTTTACTTTTTAAGCAGCCCCATAGGAAACAATCAGCAGGCATTAAATCCGGGCTCCGCGGTGGCTGGCAGATCTCTCGGCGGCTTATTACTCTTTCAGGGAATAATTCGCGAAGAGCAGCTCGCGAGTAATTTGTAACATGACAAGTGGCTCCATATCGTTGGAAACATGTGTTGGTTGCGGTTGTAGCCCATCTGCTGTTGCATTTCTGTAGCTAGAAGAAGTCCTGATCATATGGCAATATCCGTCAGATGATCCGGCATTGTGTTCCCTGTCTGTTCAACTTGCGCACCCAATGCTTGATTAAATTCGCACCTGGCGCATTTCTCATAGTGGTTCAATGAAAATGTGTCCTGTAGAGACGTCCAACAATAGTGTACGAATCGTTGTTTTTATAAAACGCTTGCACGCAAAATGCGCGCTGCGGTCCCGTGAAGCGATCCATTACTACTAAACAAGCCCGCCGAGCGTTTGAGACCACTCCTCTCCCCCCGCTATCTGTGTTTGGCGCGTAACGGTCAAACAAAAACCGAAAAACAATATGAGACACCCTGTAGTTTGGGGCTCAAGACCAGAGGTGGCTGGCCCTTTGTGTTAGCAATATGCTTCCTGCTAAAATTATTATCTCTTATTATGTGTTTGGTTATCGTGTGCATTAAATTAAGCAGCCTTTTCCAGAATACTAATTTTAGATTGTCATTGGAAATTATTTGTTTCAGGAAACATACCCATCAACTCCCCCAGTGTGGTTTGCGGAGAGTGAAGAGACCAGTGTAACCAACGCAGTTCAGATCCTTAGCAACACACAAGGATTAGATAACCACATTATCAACCAAGTGAGTGCAGCCATCCTCCGATTTGTATATATTTATTTGATTATAATCAGACGTATACGATACGCTCATCTGGGCTATTACATGGATTTTACAAAATAATATAAACATAAAAGGTATCAACATTTACAAGTACATGGAGATTCTAAACCATAAAGTAATGAACAATCTTTTTCAAATGTTTAACAGTGACATAAAATAGAAAATCAAAACATTACCCACGCCACAATACCACATATTGTAGGATTCATCAAAGTGCTGGTATAGATGACGTTTTACTGTATAAATAGAGTCAGCAAATACATCAACAATACCTCCAAACCTGTTGCCCAAATCATGCATCCTATTGGTTAATGAAAGATACCAATAGTTGGTTGTGTAAGTGTTGCAGTAAAATGTTACAGTTTGTCTTGTATTCCTCGTCGGTACATTTAATTTAATAGTGGCGAGGATGACAGGGCTCCCAAAATTAGGTTGTTAATGATTCTATATAACACAACTAGGTCTGACATAACTCTCCTCTCAGACAGAATTTACCTGTACCTTTAGGGTGTACTTAGCCCTCCAGTAGCTGGAGTGTTGTCCTAATTGTTAACTTTCCTAGCGGCCTGAAGAGAAACTAAACTGTTATTCAGATGTCAAAATATTTTCAAATGAGTTTCTTTCAAATTTTATTGTTTTTGATCTCATGATACAATGTGATACAAATGGGAAAATCTATGAAAAGTGATTTGTGATACATTATTTGGTAAATACGCAGATAAGAACCTAAAAACCTATTTTATGTATAAAACAATATATTAATTATGTACAATAAATAAAGGTTTTAGGTTCTTAGTTTGGTTCGTTTTTTTAAATTAAAAAAAAACCAACCTGAATACTCAATTTTACCAAGCTTTAAATGAATTACCAATACATTATTTTGCTTATCCGACGACTGAAAAGTTGTTCCGCATTGAAATTAAACTGATAAAAGTTGTTGTTTTTTTTAATTTAAGTTTATTAAGGTTAAACGAAATGTGATACCCACTCACAGATGGCGCAAATTCAAAATACGCTTTTAGCACTTATTGCTTTTAAATAATGAGATGAATTGTTTGTTGGCGGGTGTACATACGGAATATGAAATGGAATAAATTGTTAGTGTAGATTGATTGAGAGCTCAGGTCCTTGAAGAAATTTTTTTTCTAAAATATTTAAATTAGCGCCATATGTGAGGGCGTATTACGTTTTATTTAGCCTTAAGGATGAGAATCAACTCATTTGAAATCCTGTAAAAAGGCCCAATAATTCTGCTACCAGTTTAGGTTGTGTGGTCAGCTTCCTGGAAAATAATTCCCCATTGATTTGGTTATTTACTTAATAAATTTTTTTATACTGATGGTGTGCAATGAATGTTTTAATTATATTTGTTATTTTATACTGATGGTTTGCAATGGATGTTTTAATTATATTAGTTATTTTATACTGATGGTTTGCAATGAATGTTTTAATTATAATTGTTATTTTATACTGATGGTGAGCAATGAATGTTTTAATTATTTTTGTTATTTTATACTGATGGTGTGCAATGAATGTTTTAATTATATTT
>JAHDVE020004347.1:0-15021 GCA_022606495.2 Halesus radiatus
TTGAACCGGGTATATTATGTTGTTTTGCCTTGCTTCTTTAAACATATCAAAATTACACATTTTCAGAAAACGAAAAAAAAAGAGTTGTGTGGTTTTTCTTTTGGACGTTGATGTTTGTTTACAACGAATTGTCAAACTCGAATGTGAAGCATAACCTCAAATCTAAATGTAATCAAAAATATTGTTCAAGTTCGTACGAAATCTATCTATTTATATTAAGAAGAGTTTCTGTTTTTTTATACAAATCTCCAGTTTATTCCGAGCCTGATGAAATTTTGCACACTCAACCTTCAAAGCAAGAGGAAGGGCACTGCACTGCCTGCATAAGATTTCTAAAAACCACCCTATCCCCTTTTCCCAACCCTTAAAGTAGAATTTTGTACTCCTTGATGAAATTTTGCACACTTGACGTTTTAAATAAGAAGAAAATTACTTGGTAGGGGTAACATATCACAACTTCAAACCATTCATAACCCCGGGATACTTCAGCTAGTTAATTATATTTGTTAACAGCCCCCTTGAGGTGATTTTTCATAAAAACGGCGCTATACAAATCATCCAATTATTATTATTAACAGACCATAACTACATACCAGTCATTTCAGCAGTTCGTCTGTAGACATCTTCTAAATTAGAGAGGAGCTTCCTCGCTCGAAATTCTGCTAAAAAGCGCTCAAACCCGCGTTCCACCGTGTGTTATATTGGTTTATTCGTTTTAAATAAATTGAAACAATGAATAAATAAATAAATTAATAATTTTTGGTCGGAAAATACTTCTAGGCGGATTTCTGGCAACAAATAAGAAACCTCAAAGGAACGTGAGGAGTTTGGTTTTACCATAGTAATGTTTTTTTTTTTTTTTAAATTTCTGGATTATTTTTCCTCGCTTATTTCGTTTAGTAAGAATTCTGTACTTACCGCCCACTGACGAGGATGTATTATTATTATTTTTTTTTGTTTTTGCTTTATTCAGTAAAATAAATTATTAAAGTTTTTTTTAATCTTTTGCTAACATCGGACTAGGCACACGCAGTGATGGGTAGATTCCCGGGAATTTATTTTTGGGGAATATTACATGTAATTTCCACAAAGGGGAAAATTGCGGGAATTTTCACCTGTAGCTTGCAATAGGACATTGGTGATCGCCAGCTTGGTGGTGCCTGTCTCCAATTATATTAATGTTCAAGTCTCCAACTATGATGCAGTTTATAAATTTATTGAAGATATTTTATTTATTTAAGATATACTATTTATTGAACATATCTGAAGATTTTCGTTCAAAGAGATTAGGAACTGCGATATGTCATTATATGATGGAGACCGGTAGATGGGGATGATGACAACTGAATCGAGATGTTGTATATTTACACCGTTTGCTTCTATTATAGCAGTGGATATAGCTGAACCAGAAATATAATCTTTTTTGTGTATGCTATCCCTCCTGCACTATGGTTTTTTTGTGTGTGCTTTTAATATTATTTTTTAAAATGAAAAACATTGTAGCCTTGTATGCTGGGCGCAATAAAGTCCTTATCCAACATTCGGTAAGGATGATAACATAAACATTTATTTTTTTGTAAAAAGCATTAACTTTGTGGCTCGCCATAATTTATATATTTATATGTCTTGTCAATATTCTATACAATGAAACTAACAAATTATCAACACTTTTGGCAACACTTTTGATTAATTTTTTTTAAGCAGTAATTTCCTTTAAAATGTTGATTGCTTTTGAAGAATCGAGAATATTTAATGTAGATATGTCAATAATGTTTTGTATTTCATCTTCAATGAATGCCATATCGATTTATCTATTTAAAAGTAGATAGTATAGCATGTTATATGGTAAATACATTTCCAGTTCGGATAGAGTATTTTGCATCGATTGAGTTCCAATTAATTATTCTGGTAGTTTCAATTTTTTAATATGTTTTTTAAACTGATCCCCTGTTTTAAAATCCAAGTTTTCGACCTTAGTGCGCCTGTGCGTGCGCCGCCATCTTTAAAAAAACAGCGAAAATCGCGGCAAAATATAGTTTTTCCCAAATATCACCTTTCCAATGCAAATTTTGACTAATATAGCTATAAAAAAATTTGTACTTACATAAAATTTCCTATAACTTATCTGGCAACAATTTTCTTCTATCTCTAATAGATACCGAGATATAAAGTCTTAAAAATGCATAAACTTTTTAAAAACAAGCAAAAATCACGACCATGTCTGGTTTTTCCGAGAGTATTTCGTTTCCAGTGCAATTTTGTGAAAAAATTACTGATACCAGTTTAATAGAACATAATTTATTTATTTTTAATTTATCTTTATAAAACATAACACATACGGGATTGACCGATGTCTGTCTTTACACGTTAAATTAAAAAATATATTTAATGCAGAATTCACGGAGCAAACATTCACACCCGTCTAATTTAAATTGACGCGCCCTTGATGGTAGATTATCACGATGGATATTACGCATTTTCTAAATATAACTAACAAGTCCAAACGATCCCAATGAACTTCATCGCATACGTACAGCCAGTGAAGAAAATCACCACCAGACAAATCTCTGTTCTCTTCTTTTTCTACTTTTCATTTCGATGTTTTGTTTACATTTTTTACACCATTATTAATTCAGTTATAATTATTATTTGTTCCATTGTTAATACATGTAGTTACTAAATTTCAGTCCCCACTTTCTGTAATCAGAACTTTGGCCCCTGCAGTTACTTCTATCGAAGAAACCCTTTTAAAAAAATAGTTTGCCTAAGAATTATGGCGAGCATGTTGTCTAAAAACATTTTTTTTTCAATTGTGAGTTTGTAGGTACGTACCTATGTGAACTTTTGACGCATTCCATAATATTATTTATTTATTTATTTACACCCTTAGGGCTTTTACATAAAACAAGTTACAACAGTGCAATACAATTATGTAACATAGAAATAATAACAATAATATTGTGTATTTTCGATATTTACCACGAGCGAAAATTTTTGCCGCATGATACATAGTATTAACAATAATTTTAAGAAGAAAAATACAGAATATATATATATATATATAGTATATATATATATATATATATATATATATATATATATATATATATATATATATATATATATATATATATATATATACATAAGTATAATAAACATAAAAGTGAAAAGTACAGGGAAAGTGGATAACAGTAACTAAGGTTTTTATGACACAAAATTATAATTTAAAAAAAACAGCTATTGTGGTATCTACATAGAGTACAATGAGTAGGTTATTATGTTTTAGTTTAAGATAACCTTAAAATTTAGGTTAGTTTAGGTTATTAGGATTGTGAGTGTTTTCTTTTTTATACCTGACTTGTTACGCACAAGCCTCTCCTGTTCCTCTATGTATCATATTTTCTTGTAATAACAGTTATCGTGGGATTTCAGTCTTCTTTATTGATTATTTGAGTTTTTTTTGTTTATTTTTTCCATAAAGTTCATGGACATTTTCTTTTATCTTCCCATATTTCTTTCACCCTTTCTCCGTTTATTCTGTCATTATTTAGTCGACATTGCAATTGAAATATTTCTATTTCGAAAAATGGACACTTTTCTAGTAGGCGTTTGCTGTTTTGTTTCGTCTCCATGGAATGGGCACGTTTCGTCATCCATTATCATAAACCTTTTTAGATATGCCTTAAAAAATCCGTGTTCAGCATTTGAGTTGCATTAATGTTGTTTGTTGGATGTTTGATAAGAACGACTTAGTTTTTTCTCCTTTGGAATCTTTGACATATATTTCATTCCATTTTCTTACTCTTTCTTCTTTTAATATTATTTTCGTGTGGATTATAGTTCGACCACAAACAAAAATCCGTGTTAAATCGTACAATTATCTAATTAATTAATTAATTATGCATTCATAATATCTAACACACGAAATAGGAAATACATAATAAAATAGCTGAGTAAAATGTAACTGGGAATTTTGTCGCAGACATCTAAGACGAACTCTAAGAAGGATATTGCCCTGATGTGTACCTATTATAACTTAATTACTATTATTTTACAAATCGACCCATCAAAATTTACCTGGTTACCCGTAGTTCATGTAACTACAGGACAAAAAGTGCTGTAAAACTCATTTTAGTAAACAAGACGGAAATCATGGGGAAAAACAAAACCAGAAATAACCATAAGAAAGCTGACACTATGGACATTATATAATTTTTTAAACCCCATATTCAGTAAACAAACACGATGTAATCCGTCTTTCAGAAGGTACTAAACCAACCCGAAAGTAGTTGTAAACATAATTGTAAAGCCGTACCCCCAGCAATAAAACAAATTTCAAGTCATAAATGTACAATATTAGAAAGCAATGGAACTCACTCCTGACATAGATGCTATATATACACCATAGATTTAGTTTTAATTGTGCCAGTCTGAAGATGCCCGTTATAGGGTGAAACCGCATTTTTTACAGTAACTTCAATTAAATCATCACGAAGTTTGACAATTTTCTCCAGGAATTCAATATCAGTTGTTGCCTTCTTAAAATGCATAGTTGGATTCTATCCTGTATAACCGGGAAACCAGAATTCGGATTTTCGACCCAGCTTAATGTATAATGTGTCGAAATCAAAGGGCTTTATAATGCTTTTGTAATGATACATAATGTATTTTTGTTAGATAACTCCTTGCTTGATTTGTTCATTGACGTATGATTTATCTAAGGGGATCGTTTCTGTGTCACTCCGAAAACATATAATAGATTTAAACATTTTACTCCAAATTAGAATCGAAATCGAATCCCTCTATCTCCAACCTCGGCCACTGGACCCACAGCGTTGAACCCCTCCGTCTCCGCCCAAATTCCATCTTATACCCTCCATTACCTTTGTGAGCGGGCTTAAATATAAGATTGCCATCAGCAAGTGCCGCTAGCACATAAAACACAATTTACAATTATTTGAAATAAAAATAAATAAAAGCCCTACAGTAGCAATAGGCAGCCCGCTCACTGGGTAGAGAAAATTATCTCCACATTTATGCACCTCTAACCACAGTTGACACAGGAAGAGGGAGAAATGTTCCCTGGCAAAAAAAATTACAATACGATATATAGAGCAGTGTGTTTAGGCTCTCTGTGTCAATTTTTAAAGATGCACTTTGCGAAACATCGGCAGCCAATGATTTTTTTCAAGGATCATTAGGTAAAATAAATAAAACTAATTTTAATCAGAATTTTTCTTAACGTCACCAACAATTAAGTGATGATGACATTTCAGAAAGCATCCTAAGCAAGGATGAAGGAGTTCAGCATCTATGCTTAACTATTTTCCGTGAGCCGAAACATGTGAGTTGCCTAATTTTATTTAAAATTGCAATGTATGTCAAATGAAATCATTTCACCCGCGTTATACCATATAGCTCACGCATTGTGCGTATTTAAATGCTACATATAGCGTGACTTCTTCTCTGACCCCATTGATATTCCTAGTTTGCCTCATATCCATATTACGCCGTTGGCTCTTTTGAATCACAATCGTGAATTATTATTGCAATCGTTTAACTAAGCAATTAATACACCCGTCCACTACATTCTATGATAGAGTTTAACTATAGATAGTCTATTTATTAGAAAGGTAACATGGCTTTTCTAGTCTTTTTTCCTGCATAATTATTGTATCGGACGCTTTGCCGCGCATTTTTATATTTTGTGAATAATTGTAACTTGTAAGGGAATCGGGTCGTGTGGAAAATAAATGTTGCTTCACTGTTCGCACAAAGGCCCGATTCCCGATATTTTTGTACATGTCGGGTGGTCTGGGGATGAGCATGTTCCCCCAGACCACTCGAACTTAGACTGAATAAAGATGACAGAGCGAGATGACGCGGTGGGAGGGAGACGGTGATGTCGGGTAAAAAAATTTTGTGCAAAAGGCAAAGTGATACAGAAATCGTCGTCGTTCCCTCTTGCAAAAGGGAACGATAGGTCGCCACCCCCCCCCCCCCCTCCAGACCGCTTCGTAGATTGGGATCAGCACTAGAGGTGAGTAAAAAAACGTAAAACCGTTTTTATGAAAGCGTTTAAGTTAGGAAACGGTTGCAACCGTTTCGAGGATTTTAGAAAAACCGTTTTAAAAAATCTGTAACTACGTCTCCAATAAACCCGCGCGAAATGATTCCAGTAGAGGAGTAGAGGATAATTCGCTTCAGAATTACGCACGAAACATTTAAAACAGCTCCCCGCAACATTTACTAAACTCGTAACCGTCGTAAACCGTTTGAAAACGAACGCTTTCGCGTGAAACGCTTTTTCCCGACACCCCGTTTCTGACCGTTGCGGCAAAACGCTTTAAAAAATGTAACGCCCTCCCGCAACGCCCGCCCGCAACGCTAAACGCGAAATGCCGTAACGCTTTCTTGTAAAACGCTTTCTCGTGAAACGCTTATTCGAAAAACGGCTTCGAAAAACGGCTTCGAAAAACGGCTTCGATAAAATTAAACGCCCGACTGCAACGCCATGCGATATTTGCCGTGACCCGTTTCAAACAAACGCTTTCGCCGCATCGTTCACCGCGAAATGTTGTGGTTTAATAATCACGATTCCAACGTTTTCGAGTTTGGGAGCTACTTTTTACCTTAATTTTTCGTAAAAATAATTTTATAAGGATTTTAGCTGTTTTTTTTTGTTGTTTTAGTATTTCAGAACTGCAGATAAGTACGAATCTAGCAAAATCAATTTGTCCTACAACCATGGTATTATTTTTATCTTTCATGGTTATGAATTTAAATTATGGGAATGATAACTATTTTCTTCGTAATTGTTAAGATTGAGAAAGGACTCTTAGATGTTTTGGGCACGTTGAACGGATGACCGAAGAGAGGTATAAAGAGAATATATGGCGTGGAAGATAATGGTATAAGAAGTCGGGGACACCCGAAGAATATATGACATAATCAAGTGAAGCAAATACATACTGGAGTAGGTTATAATACGATATATGAATGTGAATGAAGCAAGGAGTCTATACCGAGACAGAGTTGTGTGGCGGTCTATCCTCTCTGCCTATCCCTGCTGAGAAAAAGCATGATGGTTAATTAGTTAGCGTAGTAATAAATGCCGTATATTCGCGTATAATATCAGCCGGGGTATCTCGACTTGAAAGAAGAATGTAAGTGTTTTTTAGAGTAGAAGAAAAAAAAATTGTAATGATTGTAATGTACAGAAACGGCAGACCTACTAGTGATAAAAAAAATATATTCTCAAGCAAACACGGTTCCTTTTGATGCGATATCTTTTCCTTTCGTGGGTACGTACTTCATCGAGTGCAATCCATTTCTGAAGTAAAAAGAGACTGTTCATGAAATACAATATAATGAACCACCACCAGCTAATGTTAGTAACGTAGAAAAAAGGTTAAACTATTTACCGTAGTGAATTGTGGCTCATTAAACAAAACGTTCTAATTTTTACTATTCGCCTTTACTTAATCTGGCTAGGTAATTCAAACCTGAATGTTTACAAAAAAGCCGACAGATCTGTTTATGGCGTGTCTCAAGTAAGTAATAATAATAAAATGTTGCAGATAATCAATATTATCTTTCCAAAAAGGGCCAGAGCATTTTGGTAATATCAAATATGGCACCGGGAAAATAAAAATCTTCGATTGTTCAGTGCCACATTTTAGGTGATATCGGAATACGCAAGAACAAGAATTGCTTATTATTGTTTCGATTTTTAGATCATTCTGGAAGATTCCCTTTTCAATCCATACATGCAGTCATAAAGTATATTATTTGGGGAGATTTAATATTTGAACATTTTGTCAGTTTAGTATGCGAAAAATTGTATTAACGCGAACATTGACAAGTGCCGTCGTTCAGTTTTATAATTTTTTGTTATTATTATATCAAGACTATTTTACCTACTTCTATGATGTCGTCGCATAAACGCAGAAAGGTTAGTGTTCTATGGACACATTTCGAAACTGTTGGGGATGATTTTGCCTAGTATAATATATGTAAGACGCGCATTTCATTTAAATCTACTGTGTCTAATTTGAAAATACACCTAAAGAGAAAACATCCCCTAGTACATTTAACTTTGTTCAATTCGGAAATCTCCGGTCGGCAAAATGTGATTCTTCCGCTGGCTAGAGTGGCTAGTCAAACTATAACCGAAAGTGATCAAACAAGTGTGAGTGTGAGTGCTTCTGAATTATCAGCTCAGCCAGTTGAAAAATCACAGGTCATAGCCAGCACTTCAGGTTTTTCTCTTTGAAAAACGACACAGCAAAATATTATGCCTTTTATTCCAAAAAACATTAGTTCGCAGGAAAAAAAAACAAATTGACGATTTGGTTATGGGCCACTTTATAGAAGATCTTCAACCCTTCAGCATGGTTGAAGATAGCGGTTTCGTCAAATTGATAGCTGGTGTAATTCCATCATACACTTTACCCAGCAGAAAATATGTGTCAAATAATTTGTTGTCATTGCATTACGATAAATGTGTTCTTAAAGTTGTAGACTTGTTAAAAACTGAGGC
Source organism: Halesus radiatus (assembly GCA_022606495.2). NCBI lineage: Eukaryota > Metazoa > Arthropoda > Insecta > Trichoptera > Limnephilidae > Halesus > Halesus radiatus. The sequence continues at coordinate 8,543 of JAHDVE020004347.1, forward strand.
AACGAGTGTTTGTTTAACTAAAGATCTTTGGTCTTCTTCCACGACCGAGAGCTACATGGCTATAACGGCACACTTTTTACTTGGTTTTTCAAACCGTTTTACTTGGTTGTGCCTCTTTTAGCGGGCCCCACACAAGTGTAGAGTTGGCTAAAGAATTAAAAAGGATCTTGGAAAAGTGGGAGTTAGGTGGAAAGGTGCTAGTTGTTGTGTCCGATAATGCATCTAACATCAAGGGTACTATAAATGACATTCTCAAGTGGAAACACTTTGGCTTTTATGCACATAAAATAAACTTAATTGTTCAAGATGCGTTAAAAATTGTTTCAGATACAACCAATAAATTTAAAACAATCGTTAGACATTTCAAAAAAAGTAACCTGTCTACTGAAAAATTATTAAAATATCAATTAAATTCGGGAGTTGTACAACCAAAGAAGTTACTGCAAGAAGTTCCGACACGATGGAATTCAACATATTATATGTTAAAACGCTTATCGGAGCTTCAAGAACCTGTACAATGTACGATAGCGGTAATTAACAAAAATCTACCGTGTCTTGCATCTGAAGATTGGGAACTGTGCAAGCAATTAATCGAGATTTTGGAACCGTTTGAGCAGGTTACGAAAAACATCAGCGGGGAAAAATACATGACTGCCAGTCTTGTTATTGTTTTAACATCGGGCCTATTGAAAGTTTGTGGAATTTTATAGAAAGAAATTTTAGGTGCACAAGCAAAACAAGTCCTGGCAAAATTAATATTAGGAATAAATGATAGATTCGACGACATTGATCAAAATGAATCCTTAGCATTGTGCACATTATTGGATCCGAGATTCAAAGCGCGTGCATTTAAAAGAACGTCAGAGGCTGAGAATGCTAAGATGAAAGCTATCGATTTAGTCATTGAACTCTTAGATGCAGAAGCGGGAGAAGTTTAGATAATACCACAATGGGTTAATATTACCCCCACAAAACGTCACGAACTGTGAATTCTATTTGACTTTGATACTGATTGTGAACACCATAGCATCGCCAGTTCCTCGTATTCCAGATCATCATGAGAAGTGATAATGTTTTTGGAAGAGCCCGTATTGCCACGACAAAATAACCCATTAGAATGGTGGAGACAAAATCAATATGTGTACCCCAATCTATCCAAAATATTCCGCAACAAATGTAACTTCTTGGCGACGTCAGTTCCCTGTGAGCGAATGTTTTCAAAGACAGGATTAATTTTAAGTGACAGAAGAACAAGATTAAAATCTAAAAAAGTCGAGCAACTGATGTTCTTGAATATTAATAAATTTTGAATCTTTTAAAACTCATAGAAATAGTTAACTTAAAATATTTAACCCAAAAATAAAGTGATGTAATAATAATATAAATGAATGCTGTAGTACTAATATTGAATCTCAGTTGGCCGTTATTATAATTGAAGTATATAATATTATCAGAGTGTGTGCATACTTTTGTGGCCTTATTTGTGATTGACTTTGTTTTAAATTATCGCTAAAGTTGACCCCAACCCCGTCCTCACATTTTGGTAAGTTCATATATATATTTTTAATAGGAAGCCATGAAGCCTATGATTTATATTATCTAAACAACCTACATATATTACTTTTTATCATTCAACGTAATTATAACAGACGATAACTTTTATTTATTTTATATTTATGTATATGAAAAAAAAATTACGTTATTTTTAAACGGTTTCTAGAAACCGTTTATTTTGAGAAACCGAAACGGTTTCGGTTATTTTGAAAATGAAACTGAAACGCCCACCTCTAATCAGCACGCCTTTACAGTTCGCTTGTGTTCCAGGACACGTCTGGTACAATTATATTAACTTATTATTATTATGAAGGAAAAAATAAAATTTAAACTTTAAATTAAAATTTCGGTCAGTGGCTGAGTTGACATCGTGTATGGGTCCCACTCAGGCGCCGTCAGTTCAATTTCTCGGCTGGCTAAGTCGTCCATTACGACACAAGCAACATCTTCCTTTTACTGTGATGGTAGTAGGAGTATTTCAAATATTGTCAGGTTATTTGTAACCCGGGAATATTTTGTCTTTCTTTTAACAAAAAAAATATATTTATATCTGAATATGACGTGTGCGCCATTTTGCATACTTAGTTCGCGCCTTTGACACCTTTTTAGTAATGCGTTCGGTGTGGCGCGCACCACGCTCGATTTTTAGTTAATATTTCGCACGTAATAATTTTAGTATTATTTTTAATTTTATGCGAGAAGTCAAAGTAGGCAGTGCTTATGTGCTTAAATGGGCAACAAGCCCCTGCGAACATGTTAAATAAATAAACCGCAACAAAATTGTAATATTGTACTCTTCTTCTTCGTATGATAGAGGAAAGTTGGCGGAGGTCATAATGGGATGCTGAGGTTATTCAGCCAGTCGACGACATCGAGAGTCACTTGGTTCAGCACATATGTGCCATAGGGATACTGATGAAGGGGACATTCATCTACGATGTGTTACGCATTGTATACGCACAACGGCTGTGACTGCACCGGGTGCGGTTTAATGAGGTCCACGTCTTCCGAGGGAGAGAGAACCCTGGCAATCTAATATTAGGGTAAGGTGCTTCTTTTTCACATTCGCCATTGAGTTCGCCACGACTCTTCAGGGTAGTATCATGATATAAGCCGTCTCTTTCCTTCAGTCCAAAAAGGTTTCCTGGACGTCAGGCGGTCAAGGCTTGTAGTAATTTTATAATATAAGACATGACACAAGCAATTACATACGTGTGATTATTTTATTACGTTATTAATAATGAACACTCACTGATTGCGTTTTCATATTATTAATTGAGTGGGAAATAGTATTGTAAGGAATCAAATCTCATCAAGTCCGTCTGGGTCATGCGTTTGCATATTTTTATCAAAGCAAATATTATGATAAAGATTTTGATAGATATATTATATTGGCAATCATTGGCATCATACTTACTTAATCAAACACAAAATGGCGCAATTCATGTTCGCTGGGTGATGTCACTTTCTGTAGAAGTAAATCATTTTGAACGTGTCTAATACCTAACTTTTTATCCTTGCTTGTATAATTGTACCTACCCCTTTTTGCAAAGGTTATTATTTAACACTTAGTTCAACAACCGCAGTTTTTTTTTTTTTTTACAGTATTTACTTATACTCACGCTTTTAGTTCTTTGTACTCTGTTTGTTGTGGGTTTATAAATAAACCGCTCTTAAACTATTAATTCGTCTACTTCGACGTCCATAATTCATTTATTTATTTGTAAGAAAGAAACAGCTTTTAATACAAATATATATACAAAGGAAGTTTAACAAAAGATAACCCAACAAAGTTTCTTGTGCTGACAGTGGTTAAAAACAGGTGCTTTATTTATGAAGCTAACAAGATAAACAAAAAACAAAATAAGAAGGAAGGGGCGAGAGGAAGAGGAAGATAGGATCGGGACAGGAGATGTTCTCGATACATTTTATACTCGTGTATCAATTTGTGGTCGTACGTGTTACTTCGGTTCGATATTTTGAAAGGGTGTGAAATTGTTCGTTATATTGGGCACAAATACGGGGAATTGGAGAATTTATCCTAATATTGGTCCTGCACGCGGGCAAATAAAAAAGATTGATTTGTCGGGTTGGTCTTGACGGTATGTGAATGTTTATAAGGTTAATGAGCTCTGGCGAGTCCAGGCTATTATTAATAATTTTAAATAACAAGATTTGATCAAATATTAAGCGTCGCGTTTGACGCGTGATGAAGTTATGTAATTTTAAGTATTCGATATTATTTGCAAAGTGTAAATTAAATTTATAATTTATGTGCTTGAAGAATTTACGTTAATAATATAAGTACCTGCCCCATTTATAATAATAATGCTTGGATGACTTGTATAGCGCCGTTTTTGTGAAAAATCACCCCAAATAGTAGCAAGTAGTAGTTGTACAGCGCCCTTGATGTGATTTTTCACAAAAACGGCGCTATATAAATCGTCCAAGTATTATTATTTTTATTTTTAACGGCGCAGTATAATTTTTTTCCAATGCTCGAACATATCACTAACTATAGAAAATCTATTATTACAACTTATGGCTAACAAATTGCGTTCAGTTCATCGATCTGTAATACCAAACTATATGTAGGTATAATTTATTTGACAAATCAACATGATGTCGCGTTAAAATATATGCAATATTATACAGGACCATACTTGCCTGGCAGGTCATTTGAGATGAACACTGTTTGTTAGCGAAATTTATGTACGGTTCTGCACGCGGAGGAAACAATATGCGTATCTTAGTTTTTTTGTAGGTATTTAATCTCTAATAATAGCTTGTACCAATAAAAAATCACTCTAAAATATAAATCTTCCGATTTAAAGTAATTAAATGAGGACTCATCACCTTTAATACCCTCTATGAAAGAGGGTTATAAAAAAAATTTGTTGCTGTCGAGTCACATGGACAGACGGATTCCCAAAAATTTGACCGGAGTTGGCCCCCTTTCTGGGTCGCACCCGGGTGTCGTGAGTTCAATTCCTCGGCCGGCTAAGTCCTTCATCACGACACAAGCAACATCTTCCGCTTACTGTGATGGTAGTGGGATTTCCCAAATATATTCAGGTTCTTCGTAACCCGGGAATGTTTGTCTTTCTTTAAAAAAGAGAGTATAATTAGATAATTACACGTATCATCAAAATAAACGATTATACCAACACTTCTCTATAAAAAATCTGTGTCAGTTATTTCTTTTTATTTAAAAAAAAATGTCACAATGAACGCAATAATAATTGTCATGATAAGATAAGGAAGTCATTATACAGAGTCACGATGAGTGCCCATTATTAGTTATCTTTTGCTATTAGATGAATATGTTTTCAAATTCTTTTCCAATTATTTGCATAATAAAGCACGTGGACCATTAAAAGGCAGAAGAGAATATCCTTCAATTTTACTAAATACTTTTTTGACACTTTTAGATTCTCTGCTGCAAAATATACCCGAGGATATAATCGATGACTAGATTGGTTTGAAATTATTTATCTTTTCATTGTCATTTTTTATTGATTTTGTGTATTATTTCATAAATATTCGTGAAGTAAGCCTTACCTAAGTGAATTCACAAAAATCCATCATTATTTATGTAATATCTTAGTTTTGACTGTTTGACATAGATGACACTGTCGGCAATACAGTACAGTAGCGATATCTGAGAACATCTCAAGGTCGGACGGATAGATTATTACTATTAAATTAGAAGGAGCTTAGCTTCCGGGCTCTGCAAATCCATTATTCTGAGATTCAGTATGTCCTGTTATTTATTAATAAATAACAAAGTGTCTGTTTTAAAGAGTGTTTTATTAATTAAGTGGGGAGAGGGACGTCGGAGAGTTATTATAAATTTAAAAAAACAATGTTTTCTTTTTTTTTTTTGTAATGCGGATTACAAATTTTTGGTTACGTTTATTTACAAAAACGCAACGGCATATTATTAAACATACTTTTCTCCACTTTAAAAATCATATTCGTATTTTAAATATTTTGTAAAACATACAATGGAACGGTTAGAAAAAAGTAATATTTCTGATTGGATTTTGATAAATGCTAAGCATAGGTAAATTTATAAAATATTTAATAGATATTTTTCTATTTAAAAACATTATGTTTATCGTATTGCGTAATAATACTATCATTATTTTGAATTAATAAATAATAACTCTCCGACGTCCCTATCCCCCCGTTAAAGGAGAAATACACAACAATTTACGTCTCTAAATAGCTCGAAAAAGGCATGTACGTAATTAATTTAGTGACTTTTGATTTTAACAGATTATTCAATATAATAAGCAGGGTTATCCGGAAAACACAATCAATTGATAAAACAAAAGATATTTTTTAATACGTTAACAAACACCACGAGAAAAAAATATAAATTTATTCAGTAAAATAAATGTTAATTCATTTTCCGTTCCACAGATGGCGGCGAAAAAAACGGACAATTTATAAAAAGGTTAAAACATTTAGTGGAGGGATGGCATTATGTATCTAATTTCAAAACGAACATTTTTCCTGTTCAAAAATTACTTGCAATGTAAACGGCATGTTTTATAGGTTTAGTGCAAGCAGTATGCGGATGAATGGGCTATGCGTTATGTATCCCGTTAAAAAACTAGATTGAAGTAGTAAAACCTGCCAAAGTTCGGTTACAACTAAAAGATACCAATTCGGTAAAGAGAAACAATTCATTCATGTAGAACGAATTTATTGAAAAAATGATTTTGAACAGAAATTTGTGGTTTCTTTTACTTTGTCTATGTTTATGATCTTTTGTTTATTTTGCGGTACGTTTTTCTTAGGATAGCCACAGCTCTTCAGCCTATATGAACCGCACGCCACTGATATTCGTTCAAATCTTCTAATATTCTGTGGTTATGTTTCAATAATGTTCTTTTGCTGTAACTTTCAATAATACC
>JAHDVE020004348.1:0-20471 GCA_022606495.2 Halesus radiatus
CATTATTTCGGAATAATAAATTATTCCACTCACCCTTAACTAGCGTTTTGCCCGTTGCACCCAACGGAGGTGATTAAATTATATTATTATTCCCTAATGTTAATTTGTAACTTATCGATGAATGTATTATTCCCCATTTGAAATCATATTTTTGCACCTACGATTTAATACTTTCGTAATAATATTATTATTAATTTAAGTAACCCACATATTTCAATACACCCAATCGCACCTGACCTCACTTAGTCCAACCTAACGTTATCTTACTTTACATTACTTAACCTAACCTAACCTTACTCAACTTAACCTAACCTAACCTAACCTAACATAACCTTACTTAACTTAACCTAAATCACGAGGTTATCATAAACTAAAACATAATATCATGTAATGCGTGAAAAGTTCACGAAATTTAATTTATGAGTATTAATATATAGATATACAAGTTCTGCGAAAGTCCTCTTCAAATTCTGTTATTATTCAAGCACTTTCAAACAACTGGCCAATACAGAACTTGAATAGAACAATCACAGAACATGAATATTAAATTCAAAATTTTTATGAATCCTTCAAGTTTCTCGAAACAACCCGCACTTAGAATTTTGTCAGTTCGTTCATATTGTTATCAATGTCATATAACCAGTGAAATTTGTAAGAAGAAAAGCTTTTTTTTCTAATGTAACAGGTATTGAGGCCGATAAATACCGAGTATTTTATCATTACAAATGTCAGGCAGTGCCTTCCGAACGATAGGGGAAAAATACATGAGTTTAATTCATAATATAAAGCTACACCTCTACCTAATATAAATTTATTATGAAATTACACTACTGTGTATTGACAGCCTTCGTAGTTGAGTGGTTACGATGCTCGGCTACGAATCCAGAGGTCGCGGGTTCAAATCCCGGCATGCATTGTTTAATTAGTAAATAAATTAATTTAAAATTATTTTGTATACACCACTTCATTAATATATACATATCTATCTACATGTTTCGAAAGCGATGCTCTCTTCATCAGGAATATATAGAATACTAAAAAATAATTATGTCAAGTATAGACAAATGATAAACATAGAAGACAATAATGTAAGAATAGACAAATGATAGACATAGAAGAAAATAATGTAAGAATAGACAAATGATACACATAGAAGACAATAATGTAAGAATAGACAAATGATAAACATAGAAGACAATAATGTAAGAATAGACAAATGATAAACATAGAAGACAATAATGTAAGAATAGACAAATTATAAACATAGAAGACAATGGTGTAAGAATAGACAAATGATAAACATAGAAGACAATAATGTAAGAATAGACAAATGATAAACACAGAAGACAATAATGTAAGAATAGAATACAATAATGTAAGAATATACAAATGATAAACATAGAAGAAAATAATGTAAAAATAGACAAATGATAAACATAGAAGACAATAATGTAAACATAGACAAATGATAAACATAGAACACAATAATGTAAGAATAGACAAATGTTAAACATAGAAGACAATAATGTAAGAATAGACATATGATAAACATAGAACACAATAATGAAAGAATTGACAAATTATAAACATAGAACACAATTATGTAAGAATAGACAAATGTTAAACATAGAAGACAATAATGTAAGAATAGAATACAATAATGTAAGAATATACAAATGATAAACACAGAAGAAAATAATGTAAGAATAGACAAATGATAAACATAGGAGACAATAATGTAAGAATAGACAAATGATAAACACAGAAGAAAATAATGTAAGAATAGACAAATGATAAACATAGAAGACAATAATGTAAGAATAGACAAATGATAAACACAGAAGAAAATAATGTAAGAATAGACAAATGATACACATAGAAGACAATAATGTAAGAATAGACAAATGATAAACATAGAAGACAATAATGTAAGAATAGACAAATGATAAACATAGAAGACAATAATGTAAGAATAGACAAATTATAAACATAGAAGACAATGGTGTAAGAATAGACAAATGATAAACATAGAAGACAATAATGTAAGAATAGACAAATGATAAACACAGAAGACAATAATGTAAGAATATAATACAATAATGTAAGAATATACAAATGATAAACATAGAAGACAATAATGTAAAAATAGACAAATGATAAACATAGAAGACAATAATGTAAGAATTGACAAATTATAAACATAGAACACAATTATGTAAGAATAGACAAATGTTAAACATAGAAGACAATAATGTAAGAATAGAATACAATAATGTAAGAATATACAAATGATAAACATAGAAGACAATAATGTAAGAATAGACAAATGATAAACATAGAATACAATAATGTAAGAATATACAAATGATAAACATAGAAGACAATAATGTAAAAATAGACAAATGATAAACATAGAAGACAATAATGGAAGAATAGACAAATTATAAACACAGAACATAATAAGGTAAGAATAGACAAATTATAAACATTAACAATAATTGATTAAAGTAGGCGAGTAATTAATCAAAAATGTTATTAAAAAAATATTATAAAACATTGATTAACTAATTTACATTATAAATTTAAAAAAAAACTCTTGTTATTAATATCAGTATGAAAATAATTTCAAGAGATGGCTATAAAAAAATATTTAATAGTTAATTAAATTTAACTAACTATTAGCGCTTCATCTGATTTCAATTCGTTTTTTTTTTCAGTTTAATTTGTGTTATTTCGCCATTTATTAATTAAAAATAATACATAGTATATTTCAGGGTGGTAGATACTTTCAGTATCGCCCTGGTGAAAGACCAGCATTCAGAATCAAAACGTTGCTTGAAATGGCTTTGCCGTGTTTTGTGACCAGATATGAATAGCGAGATACTTATCCACCTTCTTCTTCCCCATCTTCTTCCCCACTCCCCATAACCTTCACCCTCATAACATACCCTAATTGGGCAATGCCATATCCTCACTGGCTCCATCAGGACTGGTATCAACTTAACTTAACTGGATGGTTAGGAGCAGTTGGGACTCTTATGCGGTACTAACATTAAAAAAATTAATATTGCTAACATTATTTCAATGGTGTTGTAGCACTCTCCTCCGGCTATTGCTCGACTCTATCTCAGCATTCGTGGGTGGGTCTGATGAATGAAGTGCGGGAAGGTTGTGAAACGGTAAATAAAACCCTATTCACATTTAAACATAGTCTTTATTGACTATACAACCCCAATTAAATGTAGAGGAAGAAAAGAGTGGAGAGTAAGACTAAGATAAATTAATAATTAATTAAACGGATATATGATGGCTCCTGTGGTCATAATCCTCTCCTCCGGCTTCAGAAAAGGCCGCTCCAGCCCGGATGTTCACCGATTCCCACGGTCCATGATGCGTAGTCCATCCGCCATCCGAAGCTCCATCCGCCACCGCTTCTTTCGCGAGGTTCAGGCAATGATAGGTGAGGATGCTACCTTAGGTCCTGTAGGGTCGTCGATACAGCCACCGACTCTCGTATCCGTTCACATCACTCCACAAGGATTTCCTCCAACGCGCCAGGCACGCGCGGTTGGATTTCACCGCTTTACGAATTGTTCATGAGGAATTAAAAAACATACCCACTTCGGGTAGATTGGGTAGACGCTCGTTGGTGTCAAACAGAAAAGAAAAGAAACTAACACATATCACTCCCTTCAATCACGTCGAGCTCCACCGCTCGTGTCAGGTTATGTCCGGCGCCATGTTGACTTAGCTCTCCTTCCGTCGGATGTTTTCCATAGACATTTTCTCACAAATCTCTTCCGTAGACAATAATAATAATAATAGACGCGGGGTCAGTATTTACGTTACAGTGTATAAACGATAAAATTCATAAATTTATCATTTCATTTAAGGAACTCCAGTGAAAAATGGAATATAATGGCTTTAAAAGTATATAATCATATAGATCAGCAAACTGCGATTATGAATATATAAGTTTTATTATATATAATTATACGTAGAATTTATAAACCGTTATTTTAAAGTCAACAAAAAATCATTTCATCGAAACACCTCGTTATGTTAGTACCATTGCATTTGGAACATCTGACGTCACGTGCGTATTCTGTTTTTGGATTAGTGAGGAAATTTTTATTTTTCCATTTTGTTTTGTATATTAAAAATATATTTTTTTTAGTTTTAACGAATTTTAAACTTAATTTGGGTGACTTTAAGCTCTACAATTATTGTTCAGTATAAAAAACTATTATTAATTATCGATACGGATATTATGATAATGTTAATGCTTAATACTATTATTATTATTATTTTATTACTTATGTTTAGTTATGGTTTACCATGAATAGAATATCATATTATGTACGGTAAAGCTCATTCTTGTTTTGACATTTGACATTCTAATCTCAAAACTGCTCAAAACCGACCGGCCATAGATTTGGAGTGTTTTTGCGGGCTTTGTAAAATTGAAACATTGAAAATTATTTTAACTATGGAAACTGACTTTAGGAAAAAAACGAAATATTCTGGTATTTATGTTAGAACGTCATTATTGTTAAAAAAATTGTACTGGAGTTCCTTGTTATCGTGCTGCCCCTATTCTCGAATAATAAAATAACTAGCCTCCGGCGGGTAGCGAGTAGCCAGTAGCTAGTAGCGAGTAGCGAGTAGCGAGTAGCGAGTAGCGAGTAGCGAGTAGCGAGTAGCGAGTAGCGAGTAGCGAGTAGCGAGTCAGTAGGTACCACAGAAGGCAGTATTGCTGTACATTTTGGGAGCAACTGCCTCCCCGAGTCTCTGTATGTAGTATGTATATACTATGTATGGTAGAGTACCACACACACTTGGCTCTTGTTATAAATTTGTACAAGTTTTTGTCGTCGCTTCATTGTTCTTCGGTAACACGTTAACGCATCCAAAAATAAAGTTTTATTTCGTGGCACCGTATTACATAATCTCCCAAAAATTTTCACGATCGGAACGTTCAAAGTTTTATGCAACACTTTTCATAGGTTTTCCACTTGTATCGCGCATATCATATAATAACGATAATGATAGTAATAATAATAATAATGTTTTATCATCTTCTTTATTTACAACAAAATAACATATAATGATATGGTCACTGGGATTTCCGTGCTGAGGATTTCATTATCAAAATATGAAATTACATTATATTAAATTGATGTGTTTGATGAAAAAAAAATTATAATTCTACGGTGAGGTGTTTTAAGTGCAGTTGGGTTGTTTCGGTAGTCTATATTTGGTGTTGATATATTTTCTATTTCAGATCTCCCTATGTAACGTATCCAGTGTTTTATTTGATTTTTAAATTTATTATGGTTGTTGTTTTTCAAAGAATAGTGTGATTTTATTGTAGAGTTTAGTACCATAGTACAAGAAGTTTTTTGTACAAATGTTGTGTTTGTGGTTCCTCGTTGGATGTGTTTTTGACTCTGAGATCTAGTGTTTCTAATATGTGTGATTGTTGTTATTTCTTGTTTTTTTGTTGTATTTATGAATATAAAGTAGTATTGTTTTATTCACATAATGTTAAGTCTGTTAAACATTTCGTCAGTGCTAGTTCTTACTTTAAGTATAATTTTCGTTATGGCTTTTTGTATGCTAATGAGTAAATTAAGAATATTATCATCAGTACTGCCCCACCCGGTAATACCATATTCTAATGGTGATTGGTAGAAGAAAGCCAAGTAGATCTTAATCAAATCTTTTATAATGGGGACATTCCTTATTGTTTTAAAAAAGTTAGTTAATTTTTAAATTTTGTTATTTAAATAAATAATGTGGTCCGTCCATTTGAAACTGTGGTCAATTTTTACGCCTAGATACGTTATGTGGTTAACGTTTTCCAATGATAGACAATTACATTGACCTTAAATGTGGTAAGCTATGAATTTTCAAGTTAAGGTATGTTTCTGAATTTTTAGTATTGTTTATTTTTTAAATTATGAATTTGGTTTTATTAGCATAGTCTTTGAAGAAATTTAATATTAAAATAATTTGACACCCGAATAACAAATAAAACGTCGCCTGTATTCGTTCAAAAGGTTATAAATTGTATCACAACTCATTGGAAAAACAATGTAGGTTTAAAAACACACAATGGTTCGTGTTTCACATTAACCTAATGGTGTTCAGAAATTACTGGTACCTTTCTTGGATTCTACATCGTATTCTATAAGTTATAATGATAATGCTTTATTTCAGAAGGCATGCAGGGCAGGGGTGGTGCAATGCGATACGTTCCATAAGTTATAATGATAATGCTTTATTTCAGAAGGCATGCAGGGCAGGGGTGGTGCAATGCGATACGTTCCATTAGTTATAATTATAATGCTTTATTCCAGAAGGCATGCAGGGCAGGGGTGATGCAATGCGATGCGTTCCATGAGTTATAATTATAATGCTTTATTCCAGAAGGCATGCAGGGCAGAAGTGGTGCAATACGATACCTTCCATAAGTTATAATTATAATGCTTTATTCCAGAAGGCATGCAGGGCAGGGGTGATGCAATTCGATGCGTTCCATGAGTTATAATTATAATGCTTTATTCCAGAAGGCATGCAGGGCAGGTGGTGCAATGATACGTTCCATAAGTTATAATTATAATGCTTTATTCCAGAAGGCATGCAGGGCAGGTGGTGCAATGCGATACGTTCCATAAGTTATAATGATAATGCTTTATTTCAGAAGGCATGCAGGGCAGGGGTGGTGCAATGCGATACGTTCCAATAATACGTTCCATAAGTGATAATGCTTTATTTCAGAAGGCATGCAGGGCAGGGGTGGTGCAATGCGATACGTTCCATTAGTTATAATTATAATGCTTTATTCCAGAAGGCATGCAGGGCAGGGGTGATGCAATGCGATGCGTTCCATGAGTTATAATTATAATGCTTTATTCCAGAAGGCATGCAGGGCAGGGGTGATGCAATGCGATGGTGCAATACGATACGTTCCATAAGTTATAATTATAATGCTTTATTCCAGAAGGCATGCAGGGCAGGGGTGATGCAATTCGATGCGTTCCATGAGTTATAATTATAATGCTTTATTCCAGAAGGCATGCAGGGCAGAAGTGGTGCAATACGATACGTTCCATAAGTTATAATTATAATGCTTTATTCCAGAAGGCATGCAGGGCAGGGGTGGTGCAATGCGATACGTTACATAAGTTACGATAATAAAACATAAAAATAAATAGTAATACATAAAATAGATAATACAATTATATATGAAATACTAAATAAAACGTAACGCAACACTATCTTGGTAAACGGGAAAGCGTGGGATATGCAATATTGTTGGCAACTTTAAGCTCACGCCACTGGGCCGCAGTGTAGTCTACACACAGTTCTGACGTATACAGAGATGTGCAGAATTCATTAAATAGTATTCTTTTGACGTTTGTGTTGCAAATGTGAAAACGCCTTGACAGAATACCTGCTCTAACGGATATCGCTCTTCTTTGTATCTCCATATCCTATATAATATGTGCCAAGTATTTTATGGAACGAGCAACGTTCATTTTCCTTCCGTCTCGCCATTCTGGGGGTGTTTGCGTGATTTCGTTTTTACATTGAAATCCATTATGAAGATTTTCCCTGTTTCTTTAAAACAAACTGTCACTTCAACGGTCACTTCAACGGTAATGTGGTGTTGTCATAATAATGATATTTTGTAGTGCCAAAATAATAAATATCCACGATTAAATGCCAAGCTATATTTTTTCCTTTCCTTTTTCCCAGATATCTTGTATTCGAACTTGTTCGAAATATTAATAATAATAATAAGAGTAAATTTGTATAGCGCAGTTTTGTGAAGGTTCACCTCAAGTGCGCTTTACACTAACTAACTAACCTAATATAATTGTAAAATAGCAGATATACTGCATGGTGTATCTGCTATTATAGTATATATACTACTTACATGCGCAATTTAGAATAAACTAGGGGTATAAATAATCAAATGTAAAGTACAAATATAAAAAGACCAAGAAAATCTACACAAAATAACCTAACCTAATGTAATTACAAAATAACCTAACCTAATGTAATTACAAAATAACCTAACCTAATGTAATTACAAAATAATGTATATATTACGTGCATGCAAATTAAAACCACAATTTAAAATATTCACGAGTAGCAGACTCATCTAAGACGAATATTTTAGATATTATGCTATAACAATTTAGAAGCTAAGGGCGTAAATAATCCAACATATTAAATAATATAGCCTACCAACGTAATTTAACCTAACGCTTATTCGAAATTCTAAAAATATAATAGAAATTATATCATGGAAGAGAAAGGAAATAAATCTCTAATAGTATTTTGTTCAGAGGTTTCCCTTTGTTTCTTTTAGTGAAATTTATTATTTCTTTCTTGTAAGTAGGTCTTATCATTCTTCAGTACAATTTGGGAACCGCGTTTTCATATTTTCAAGATAACTATACAAAATAAATCAACACCACCGTACACTGATGGGTTAATGGAAAAATATGATGATTGCAAATGGTCGGGAAACGAAACCAGTTTGCTTGAATAACAATTGACGTTTTTTCCCCAAAATCGTCAGTGTCCGTTCTTTTGTTTCGGCATTCGGTCAGGGCCGAACTTGACACCCAAGAAAATAATAGCATATCCTCAATAATCTAATGCATCGTAAGTAATCGATGCGTGCCCACAATCATTATTTAATTAATCATGCTATATTTCAGGTCTTTTCCCCCAGTCATCCATCTTCATTTACTGTCAACAAAAATGTAAATCACGTCAAATTGTTAAAGTATTATATCAAGATGAACCGTCCAGGTTAACGTTTTATACCACCATTCGAGTGAATCATTAACATTTCATCCTGAAATCTTGAAGGCTGTCAAAGGAAATGTGGATATATATTAGGCGCTTCTTCAAATATCCAGATAGATAGACAGATGGAGGAACTAAATTTAAAAAAAAAAAAATGGAGTTCTACGAATTAAACACAAAAACACTTAATAAGGAACTAAATTCTTCATCGAATGAGCAAAACGTGAAATTGTGCCAGTTATAGAAAGGAGAAACCTTCAATTCCTTGGTCATGTTAAGAGGAACTACAAATATAAGATTACCCAATTGATAATCCAAGGAAAACTTCACGGAAAACGTAACAAAGGAACTCGTCACACTTCATGATTCTTCACAAACACGGCGCCATACATATTGACCATATATTTATTTATAGCCAGAGTAAAGTTAGCCTCTCAGAACCTGGGCGTATTATACAAAACCCTCAGATACTGCAGATACTATACAACTGCTGACTCTGTACAAATCGCAAGTGCGCCACACTGTAGAATTTGGCAGCTACCTCTGGTCGGGAGCCCCAAAATATTGCAAAGATTGCAATCTTTGGAGCACAGACGTTAGGTGGAAATGCTGTCCATGTTCTACCGGTATTTTAATGGAAGATGATATGAGGAACTAGCGTCATTGATTCCTTCGTGACCGGTGCATAGTCGGGAAACATGCCAAACGCACGCCCTACATTTGCACGCGGTTGACATTTGTCACATTAAAAAGGGGTCGCTTCTACGACTTGTTCTTGTGTTGAACAGCTCGGCTGTAGAATGATCTGCCGGCCTCTGTGTTTCCTCCCTCCTACAATATGGGTCTCTTCAAGACCCGAGTTCACTTCTTCCTATCCTCTACCATAAAAAACCCTCCACACATCATCCCCAAAGATGATATAGGCCTTGAGATAAATGATTTCCCTCGGAGCCTCCTGTGTGGAGTTACTGTGAAGCAAATATACGTCGTAGGGCTTTTATATGGTATAAACAATAGTGTATTTAAAATCAGAAGAAGACAAAAGAAAAGTTAAAAAAAGTTAAAATGAACAGCAATAGTGAGTTGCAGAGTTGAGAGTCATGTAAGTAGTTTGTGAAATGAATATGAAAACAAATTAAACAAAATGATATAATTTATCTATTTATTTATTAACGTCCTGGTGGGCTTTTACACATTTTACATGGTTTTGCGTATAACAGAGAAAGAAAAAAAATAAAGGTTTTAAGTTTTTTTTTTTTACATGAATACCGCACAAGAGTCTCAACTGCTCCCAACCGTCTGGAGCCAGTGAAACTATGGCATCCCCAATACGAAAATGTTGTGAGGCTAAAGGTATAGGGGAGGGGAAGGAGAAGTGGCAGAGGAAGGTGGGGAAATGCCTGGCTATTCAGATCTGGTCACCAAACACGGCTAAAAGCCATTTCAAGCAACGTTTCAATTCTGAATGGTGGTCTTTCACCAGGGCGATACTGAGAGTATCTTCCACTCTGTTAACAAAAAAGATCATACATAAAATAGTATGTACGAGTATATAAATGTAAAATGTTTATAATATACTCGTACATGCATAAGTGCATGACACAGATAAATTAACAGTTTTAAGTTGCAGATAAAATGATGTTTTTCATGTTATTGTATTTTGTTTGTTTTTAAAATAGTGATAATCTGATGTACATGATACATAATGTACAAGTGCATAATATAATATAATATGAGTGGATGACATTGTGAAAAAAGCAACGTATGTTTATATTTCAGATGATGTAAAAATGTATGTAACACAAGGCATGGCACATAATATAGGGCACGATAAAAGGAAAGAAAAAAGAGGTATAAGTTTTTAGATTAATCTTAAAGGGATATTAAAAAAACGTATACAATAGCTCCTATTTCGTTGCTAAGTAAAAATATCATTCAGGTGTCTTTTGAACGTGGGTAACTTATATTAAGTGTCATTTTTTAACTTGAATTTTTTTTCAATTGTATGTGTATTTAGGCGAGAAATGGGTGCACATATTTGGTAGTTAGTCCCAGAATTAAATATATTAATAACATATAAACAGAAGCATAACCCACATAACGGTACATATTATAATAGAGTCACAAAATTTAAAAAAAAATAATCTTTGGACAGAGAAATGAATTTTATTTATTTATTTTTATTTTTTTATTAGACATAATTAAGAACATTGTTTACATGGTTATAGCAAAAGTGTATTTAAGTACTAATTTTTATTTGTTTATTAATAAATAATCCTTTTAGTTTCCTTTTTTCAAATTTAATACCTCCCTAATTGAGAAATTCTCGTGTTTAGGGAGTGAGTACTAATATTTATTGTTCACATTTAATAATTTCTACAGTACTACCATGAACTTGGTGTTCTCAATAAAATTAAATAGTTAAATTTCGACGAATTAATTTAAAACATCTCTGCAAGTCTCATGCTACTATTTAGTACTAGGAATAATTCAGGTTTGTTGCATCCATTGAGCCATAGAAGAACCAAGTCGCTCTCGAGATATTGTTTTTATTGTGTGATTACATTTCCGCAGAGATACTTTAAAAATAACGTGAATGTCCGGGATTTAAAACAAAAAAACACTTACACATGCTCCTGTTACATCAGTAGACGCTGAGAGATGTTTATCGATTTTCAACACGATGAATGTTTACTGAGAAAGGGTATAGTTTCCGCCTGGAAAACTTTGAAAAAAAACTTTATTACAATAAACTAGTTGTAAAAAGTATAATAAATGTTTCTTTCTATTGAAATTACCTTCACCAAAACTTTTTTTTTTATTAATTTGTATAATTTTGACATTTTAAAGTAAGGTATAAATATAAAAAATACATGTATAAATATAGACATCCATCACAGAATATTTTTCATATTCCTCCTCCCTAGGAGATCCTGTGCTGAGGCGAACTAGGTTTTGCATAGTCATCCTCACTAGGAGATCCTGTGCTGAGGCGAACTAGGTTTTGCATAGTCATCCTCACTAGGAGATCCTGTGCTGAGGCGAACTAGGTTTTGCATAGTCATCCTCACTAGGAGATCCTGTGCTGAGGCGAACTAGGTTTTGCATATTCATCATCACTAGGAGATCCTGTGCTGAGGCGAACTGAGGTTTGGGTAGGATATTTCCAGTAATTTCGATGACATTGTTTTAAGAATCCTTTGTTTGATACTAAGTGGGAGTTTGTTGTATAATTTCACAGTTAAAAATTCAGAGCTTCTTTGTCCAAAAGTAGTATTACACTTAGGTACATTTAGCTTGTCTTGTTCCTTTGCCCTGGTATTATGATTATGAGGAGTGATTTGTCGTTTTTAAGATGATGGACTAGAACATTTTTGGCAACGATTTTTGTATACTTGGAATGTCGAAATGTTTAAATACCCCTGGCTGCAGTCTGTGGGCTGAAGATTGTCTAGATTCTAGCTCTAGATCTAGATGATAGTCAACCTCAAGAAGCAAGAGTCGTCTTTGATTTGATTGTCCAGTGAAATGGTTTTCGGGGCCGAGATTTAAATACAGATAATTTATTCTTTAAAAGGAAAAAAATCCCTCCCTGTTTTCAGCAAAATATTTGTGGTAGGTACACATTTCTGGCAGTGTGCACACTAAAGTCAACATCGTTGCACTCGGATGTCTTCTGGAAAAAAGTGGTCCTGCGGTGCAATGACTCCAGCCAGCCAAAATGTCACATCGGGCTCGAGCGCTCCTTCCGCGGTACAACCTCCGTGCCTTCCCTGCCTTACTAACTCGCAGCGATGGACCAGATAGACAGGACACTGCACAGTCACAGTAATCCGGTTGAAATAAACCCATAAAGCAAGATTTTATTTCATTGTCTCAACCCAGAGCTATCGAAAACAAACAACTTAAACAATTTCCTTTAGTGGTGACGAAGTCACACTTAATTTACAACAAAAATAACATTATTTATTTATTTTTTATCAACGGAATAAATATACCATAAACAATAATTACATATACAAGCATACGAATATAGCACAAATAATTTAAAAGGTAACTATTACATGTGGCATCAGGTCGTACAATGGACATCAGAGAGTATATAAAGAATAAAAGTTCATCAAGGATATAAAATGCGTACATATAAAACATGTAGTAAACTAAAGTTAAATTAATATTGATTGAAAAGATATGATAGTATAGCCTTCTTATACTTACCTTCCGTGCAAATAAATAGATCCGCTACATCTCATTACTAACTTCACAAGCGAGTGTTTGTAATGCTCAGTCTTGGTGTTGTTACATTTAAACAGGATTTTGGATTATGAAAGGGGATAACTTATATCGAAAGGAAAGAGGACGTAGATGTGGAATCGCAAAATGCCAATCTCATGGCCGATGAGCCTAAGAATTTGGAACTCCGCAAAGAAGTAGAACCCCAACCGATAGAAGCACAGCCACTAATGTCAGATCCCTCCCTGTTATCCTCATTAGTGTTCATGTCATGGGAATACCGAATATACAAATGGATGTTTTTTTAAATGTATTTTTGTTAATTTGTTTAGTGATAGTAGACCGCTGTCAAATCAATTATGGCACCCAAACGACAAGCAAGAATTCACAACTACATAACTTTATTCCAAAAAACCGACAGGACACGAACCTGCACCCTTCTGATTGCCGGTCAGATGCTCTACCGTTGAGCTACGTCGGCTTATCGCAAATCCGCCAAGTTAATCAATATATACTAGTGTTTCATTCAATAATTACTGTTTTTATTATATTTCATTTATCTTTTCTCGGAAGGTTTTTTCAATTTGGATGAGTGTTTCAGGCTAATAATTATTGTTTATAAAAATAATTGTTACCCTTTGCGCTATGCACAAAAATCTTGTCTTAAAAACTTTACTTTATCAATTAATAAATATTATTTTATTTAAGATTTATTGCTTTCGTTTATGTTTTTAATTTATTTCATTTTTTTTAATTTATTTTTGCAGAAATATTTTAGAGTAATATTCTTTATAAATATTTATGTTTTAAGCTTGTTACATATGGTTTGTATGTTTTTATTTTATATATTCTTTTTTTAATGTTTTTATTTTACGTATTTTGTAACCTTGTCTGTAAATTTTATGTTTTTGATAACATGCTCCCGTTAGACAAACTACAAAAGAGTAGTTTATCGGGACTTTTTGAGTTGTATTTTTTTTTCTGTTGTAAAATTAAATAAAAAAATATTAATAAATGAATTAAAAATGACTTTGTGATCACCACTTTATCAATATATACATGTCAACATGTTTCTAAATCGATGCTTTTCTAGTATATTATAATAAAAACAAATTTAAAACTTTTTTCCACTTTAATTTTTATTTGACCGTAACCGGGTTTCAGCTCGTTAGGTCGTTTTCAGGTCGTTTCTCATCAGGAATATTATATTTGGTATTCTACGTGTATTTAACAATCCATATTGAAACTGGTTGAAAAGGGGTATCGTGTGAGAACGACTTTAGCAACTGTGAGAGATGTTTTTTTTTTTTTTAATTTTATATATAATATATCTTAATGATATCAAAATACAAGGTTAGAGCCAAATAATTTTAAAAATATTTTAAAATACCATTCCCCTAACATGAACTACATGAAATAGTGATAGATGCCGTAGCGTCTTTAGCATAATATTAGCATATTAGATCGACAAGATCGCTCGCAAATGAATACGCGGATTCGATGGAATCTGTAAGATCTGTAAGTGATTACATTTATGTATATCGGTGACTACGATTGAAGTAGAAATAGTGATAAGTTTTCGTTACTGGGGAGAGCAGTCATCTACTTCTGACCGGGCCTAACCGTATTCCTTGCGCACTTCCCGATGGAGCAAGATCGGTGGTTACGGCTCAGTGACGGGCCGGACCCCTCCATATCTCTACCCTTCACCAATCACACTTTTCTTAAGGGATAATCCTGACGACTGGCACAATGTCTCCTGAGAAGGGTGGCGGGAACAAGGATTCACCCGGCACTGCCCTGGTGTCCTGGCAACGGCTCATCCTAAATACTCTTACAGTCTATTTTGTTTCTCTCTTTTACTGTTTTATGTTAGAATTTCTCCGCGTCTCACCATGTTCATTTACGGACTAGACCAGAGTCACCATAATTACTAGAGCCACTTTTATCGACCGTACGTATGTACTAACCATTTTATGGCATCTTACTAACCTCCTTCTAGGCTAATGCTATGCAGGGACACTTGAGGGTTTAGAATCATTTATAACCTTAGCTTCGTTGAACCAAAAAATTAGAGTCCTTGACGTGCACCCCGAAGGAGTAACCATAAGTTACTTATACCAGGGTGGGAAAGAGGTGGGTAACCTCAACTGGAAGAGCAGTCGGTCTTCAATCTCTACCCAGCAGAATAAAACTCCTCAAAATAAGAACCTTCGCTTCCAAGTGTAATCCGTCTTATGGCAATAAAAGTGAGGGCCTTTGACCCTCGTGGACTGCGGTGTGTGAGTGTGAGGGACATAAACAGATTGAATGGCGCCCATTGTTACTACTAGTTACCGCGGCCCCGTCACGTGAGATGCTTTATGTCTCATAACTAATCTTTGTGGTTAACTGAAATAACTGCAGTCAAAGCTAACCGTCATAATATCCATTCAAACCGTTGAGACCAAAACTCATTCCGTGGTTGCCCCAACAAAAACTTATAATAAATTCAAAATTATGGCCCGTTGTTTTATTTCAATTATATTATGAATTACTTCGAGTGATTTTTCGCTAAAACGCGCAAAACATTTTATATTTTTTTCATAGATTTATTAAAAATTTTCGCAGGATGGCAATATTGCTGTAACAGTCAAAGCCATGTAAAAAAACGCAGAATTTGAGACCTACATATCAATTAAAAAGCGTAATATTGATAAAACTAAGATTTTTTCCAGCGTCGTACAGATAACGTACTTGAAGTACCTTTCTGTAAAACTAGGCTTGCACAGAGACATGCTTTTTTTATTGCTCCTAAAATTTTTAATTTTCTATCTACAGAATGTAAGTGTCTAAACATATCATCTTTAAACACATACAAAAATGAAATAAAAAACTCGATTAAAACCAAAAATATCAACCTCTTCCTGCTATAATAATAATAATCGGATGGTTTTTATAGCGCCGTTTTTGTGAAAAATCACCTCAAGGGCGCTGTACAAATCTTACTTCCTATTCTTACATTATTCCTATATTACTTCTATTACATTTTTTTTGGACAGGCTATCATTACACATAATTTATAGACCATATAAAGAGATGCAGTTAAATTATCAAAACTAAATACGGCTTGATCTAAGTTTTCATACATGTTAAATTGAGAAAAAAAAAAAGCTAACTGTATTTATTCCTTACGATATATTGCAAAACGCTAATACAAATGATAGGAGTTATGTGAAGTTGGGCGGCGGGTGAGGACGGGGCCCGTGGGAACTGATCCATATCCATATCCAATTTTCTTTGTCTTTGTTGGTGACGCTCCTGGGCGCCCTGACGGGACGCTTGGTGTTGGTCTTCCCGTACATATTTTATTTCTCGCCCCAGCCGGTGGTGTCCTTGTCGGGGTCGGACCACAGCAGGTCGCAGAGCAGCTTGGTCGGGCACGTCCGTGGGCCGCATGATGCACTGGATCTGCTCTGTAGACTGGAGGTCAGAACTGAGGTCGCCGTGACAGCAGAAGATCTTCTCGTCAAATGTCTTTTCCTATTGCGCCTTTCTCGGCAGCCACGAAATCTAATTTTACGAGTTGCAGTTATGGTACAACGTTCAAGGTTATACAACGATATCTTTGCAGCTATTAATTGGTCCAAAATAAAACATTCACCATCAAATTTGCGTTGTGTAGCCCGGTCGTTTACGATATTGTTTACAATCACCATAGTTCAAAGAATAACATTGTAAATCATCCATTCACTCTGGACACTTCACTAGGCTTTTAACAGGCAAAGGTCTTTTAACAAGCACATGTGGCGAACGCCTTCGACCGATGACCGATGCTTTTGGGTTAATTTAGAACAACGTGACAGATTTGAACTTAAAATGTTTGGGTTTTTATTTGATTTTTTATTATAAACTTGATTTAAGCCCGAAACGGCCACACTAAAATTATATGATTTTTATAAATGTAACCTATAAATTATTGCGGTTATTTTACGCTATTTTAACACCGGAAAAATTAAGAACTTCCCAATATTTCCCAGATAAACTGTGGAGCGCTTATAAAACGCTGCCGGCTGCAACGAGAGCGCCAAAATATAACTGTATATTTTCCCCACTTTGCTTTCTTTGTTTTTCGATTTGTTTTCTTATCTAACTTAAAATCTTTTATTTAACTTACCTTTAACATCCATGTATTAATACAAATAAACCAATATACTGCAACTAACTGATACCAGGTATACCTACGCACTGGCCTTGCCTATGTGGGATTTTTTTGGTTTTATAAACATTACTCATAGGTTGTTCAGATGTATTTATAATTTAGTGTTAAAAAAAAAAAAACGACAACAAAATGTTTATAATCATTGTACCGTTGTACGTTGTGTGAATGTATGTTTCAAAAAAATAATTAATAAATAAAATAAAATAAAATAAATAAAATATGAAAACATTATACAAGTATTACGTACCTTAGCAATATCTGCATTTAATATAGGGAGAAAGCCTACAAAATGGCGAAAATGGAAGGCTATAGTTGGTTGGAATGAGCAGGTTTCCTTACATTATGAAACATCGAGAAATGCACACATAAAATGGCTGCAGAATGGACGACCTACTGACGGTCCTATCATGGAAGCTCGAAAACAAAGTAGATCGCTTTTTAAGAAAGAATATAAGTGTCAAAAGAAATTCGAACAGAACAAAATGGATAAAATAGCGAACAGCTTTCAATGCAAGAGCTTTTCGTCTTTCTGGAACAAAACCAATACTGTATTGAAAGCAAAACATACCGCACCGAGTCATATTGATGGGAAGTTTTCAGGAATACTGTTCAACCGCAAATAATGGATAAACAGATTGATGCACCAACAAATCAACCAGAACAATAGCCGTCCATCGTCATCTCACCTGAGATGATCCAACGAGCAATACACAACATTGCAGGAGGTAAATCTGCAGTTCACGATGGACTTGTCATAGAACACGTAAAACATGCGGGGGGTACGTAACAACTCTGCTCGCCTCTCTCTTCACTGCCATGATCGGAATCGGACAAATTCCGAAAGAAATGTCCAAAACTATAATAATACCGATCCCCAAAAGCCGTTAATTGAACCTGACATCGTCCGTTATTTACAGGCCCATATCTCTTGCCATAACTGCAAGAATCTTTGAAAAAATCATCTTACGAGTTCACTTAACCGAAGACTAGCTCAATACAGAGGACTCCCAAATATTTATTTATTTATTGTATAATATACGCCCTATATGGGCTTTTACATATGGACTTATGCAAATATGCTTCAAAGCTGGATGCTCTACTGATACAGCCATATATAGCATGAAACAAACAATTGAATATTATTAAGCCAGAAAAACAACGGTATACACATGCTTCCTAAACCTGAGCAAAGCTTTTGACAGGGTTAGTCATAATAAGTTGTGGAAAAAACTGACCGAACGACTAGTACCGCCGCAAATTGTTAATACGAGTATATTGAGTACATGGTACAACCACCAGGAAAACTTTATCAGATGGAATGATAGCCTACCAGAAGCAGCTCAATTAAAGTGCGGCGTTAGACAAGAGACTCAATGTCCCCAGTGCTGTTCAATGTATACATGGATGAACTTAACAAAACTCTGAAGAAAACAAGAATCGGATGCCACATTGCTGGGGTATGTATGAACAATATCAGCTATGCAGATGACATTGTCATACTTGCCCCATCGCAGAATAGCCGGGACGAGTCAGCGCTACCGGAGATCGGAAAACACTCTTGTCCAGGCTGTCGCCTAGTGGCAGGGCGCGCCCCTACACCGTAGATGGAGAATTTCCCTCAGGCCACTCTAGCATAAGTGCTAAATATGTTATTATAATTCTATTTTATTTTTATTTTTATTTATTCTTTATATTCTATTTCTACATCTTGTAATTTTTTATTATTTTTTAAATGTATTATTTTTATATAGCAGACAGAGTATTGCACTCACCGCTTTGTTCTGCTGAAATAAATACATTATTATTATTATTATATCATTGTGGGTATCCAAGGAAAGAGGCATACGGCGATTTATCAGAGATGTGCCTGCCTATCCATGCGGGGAAATTGTCTTTAAGTGTATTTTTATATGGAAGACAGAGTATTGCACTCACCGCTTTGTTCTGCTTATTGTTTGTTTATTATTATTATTATTATTATTATTATTATTATTATTATTTTTTTTTTTTATTATTTTTTTTTTTTTTATTATTATTATTATTATTATTATTATTATTATTGTTATTATTATTGTTATTGTTTTTGTTATTATTATTATTATACATTTTCGAATGAATATTTGATCTTAGGTCAATGGTCGGCAAAGTGCGGCTCCCGAGACGCATGCGGCTCTTTGGCCCCTTATTTGCGGCTCTGGCGCAAAAATCCACGAGCAGGCGCAACAGTCTTGTCTACAGTGGTCTCGTGTCTGTAAATCGCGTGCGCCTTTCAAAAGTACCTTCCTCAAGAATAAAATTGTCTTATTCTCCCTTCATCTGCACATCCAACTGGCATTTTTGTCCTCAATTTGTTTCACTTTCCGAGCCTGCTGAAGCACCGCCAAGAAAATAATTCCTCCATTGACAAACACTATTTCAAAACAACCATTTTAAATATGAGGGATGCATTTCTCACCAGGTTTCAGGAATTTAAAAACAGCAGAGCGACCTTACTATGTGCCAAAAACCCTCTTAATACTACGATAACAGATTTGAAATTTTCTCCTTTTGGCATTGACATTGGTAACTTTAAAATACAATTGCTGGATTAAAAAAAAAAACAAAGAATTATGGAGCTCTAAATTTGAACATGTTTATGTTGTTATTTTTATAAACAATAATTATTAATCTAAAACACTCATCCAAATTGAAAAAACCTTCCGAGCAAAGATAAATGTCGCCGGCAGGACTCGAACCCGCACCCTTCTAATGTCCGGTTAGATGTTCTACCGTTGAGCTACGTCGGCTTATCGCAAACCCGCCAAGTTAATCAATATATACTAGTGTTCCATTCAATAATTACTGTTTTTTATTATATTTTCACCTGAAAACAACCAACTTTATTAGTATGAGAGAGGCTTGTAACGGCTAAATCCCTCAAATAGATGGCGTCGAGACAAATTATGTCTACATTTATTGGTGAAAATTGCTTTGACCTTTCAAATATTTATTAATTGATAAACTAAAGTTCTTTAAAACTTAAGACAAGATTTTTGTGCATAGTGCAAAGGGTAACAATTATTATTTTTATAAACAATAATTATTAATCTAAAACACTCATCCAAATTGAAAAAAACCTTCAGAGCAAAGATAAATGTCGCCGGCAGGACTCGAACCCGCACCCTTCTAATGTCCGGTTAGATGCTCTACCGTTGAGCTACGTCGGCTT